>CM028381.1:1122684-1151335 GCA_013146195.2 Codonopsis lanceolata
AACTGACTCAATCAAATATATACCCATTTGGACTCATGCAATGCCAAGTAGATGTTTACTCTTCATAAAATCTCAAATAAGGAACAAGTTCGACAAGAGCGAACTTATTGACAAATGATTGTTTACTCATTTAAAATCACACAGAATCGACAAGCGAGAATTGACATGTCAAATAGATACATTATTCTACAACATGCTCTCAATCATGCATTTACTTCACACGATCACGTAAACCGCCTAAGAACTCAATTAGAGTCTTACAAGCACACATACATCAAGGCATACTCATCAATCCATCTCAAAGTATCGTAGCTAATTCATTAGTCTAACGAACTACATTCATCGTAGAGGATTGATTGTGGATGGATATGTTCATAACTCCTAATTTGACTCCGGTGAGTTTGCTACAATTCAACCAAGAGTGTATTGATACTAACGTATCACATTGCCCTTTCACTAAGTTCTCAGATCATTTAGAACTTGATAGCTAAGCCGTTAGTGTTCTTGAACTAGCCTTAAGCACAATCTCGAGTTTCAAACCTAGTTTCGGCGATTTTGTTAAACCTTAAATGAACCGAATTCTTTCACAAGAGTTATTCCCAAGCTTAATACAAATAACATTCATGCTTTAATAAATGTCAAAATCATAACTTCATAGAGATTTCATAAAATCATACACATAATATATATATGTTGAAATGGAAGTTTTGTCTTCACAAAAGATGTTCACAATCACTATTAGAAACAACTATAATGAAAGAGGTCATGCTATTTTATTTAACATAAAATCTCGAGGGAATTGTCACTCACCTTAGTCCTATGATTAATGGATGAAAGGTTGATTAAAAGGAGTATTGAAGAGATCAAGCTCTTCGATTTGGCGGTCTCGGCTCGTCAATCGGACCACGGATCTCAGGAAGCGGTCTCTCAAGTTGAGCTTCTTCCCAAGGACGAAAATGGAGCTATGTTCAGCCAACAATGGGTTTTGTGATCAACAATGAAGAAAGGCTTATACCTCAAACTAAACCTCAATCCAAGTGAAGGGGTGAAATGGCTTGCTAGCCATTGATAGATCTCATCAACGGTTTAGGAGGCTTGGACTAAGCCAGATGGAGGCTTAAGTCTCCAGAGGGCGACGAGGGGCAAGGGCTAAGTGGTCTTGACCAAAACTTAAACAAAAATCCCGTAAGTGAGATGCGATGACCTTTGCGGTCACAAGGTCATCTCCACCTTGACTCCGCCAGGTCTCAGGCTGCTTCCCAGTTCTTTGCCTCATGCTTGAGCGAAGACCAAACCACTTGCGATAGCAAGGTCTCAGGAATGAAAAAGCCTTCAAATTTGGCCTAAAATCAACCCCAAACAACAATTCAAGGGGGTAAACCCACACTCAAAACACAATCGAACAGGCCCGAACATCACCGAAACACATAGAAACAAGTTAGAACATGGTGGAACCACTCTGAAGCGACGGCGAATCAAACCGCGAGTCAATCCCAACTTAATCTAGGATAGAATGAACATGTATTAGGCTTGTTTAATCATGGTTATAGCTTGTATTCAAGGCCTAGAACTCAACGAACTTCTATCAAGACGAAATGAAGGCAATACAAGCAATGATGTAAAACCACAAAACACAAGCGAAGCTACGAAGCTTCTAAACTCCCAACCAAGAACACAACAACTAAGATGAACATAATTAACCTTAGATGCAAAGTACTAAGATTCTCATGAGACTTATTAAGGTGATAACACGTTAATCGAACACAGAAACAACAACAACAACAAGGCATGCAGCGCATGAGAAAACCACTACTCTATGATGATCTCAACCAACTCGGTAATGGCAATAAGACATGAATGAAATGAAGTCTCAAATATGTCAAGACATATAATAAACATGTTATAATGATGACAAACATGCAATGGGTTCGGGTTCTCACATCCTCCCCACTTAAAGAAATTTAGTCCCTAAATTCATACCCAAATCTCGAACAAGAAAGGGTATTTCTCTCTCATCTCAAGCTCGGTCTCCCATGTGGCTTCCTCGATATCATGATTCTTCCACAATACCTTCACTAAAGGAATCGCTTGGTCCTCAAGACTTGCTCCTTGGTATCAAGAATCCTCACGGTTTCTCAACGTAGGAAAGATCGGGCTCAGGTAATCTCCTCATAAGTAAGGGCGTGTGACTCGTCCTTCAAGTACTTGAAGCATCGAAACATGAAACACATCATGGACACCCGATATAGGCGGTGGTAACGCAGAAGTCTATAAGCCAAAGATCCAATCGCTCTAAGATCTCGAGCGGACCAATAAACCTAGGAGAAAGTTTCCCTTTCTTCCCAAACCGCTTAGTACCGCGCCGAGCGATGATACCTTCAAGAACACAAAGTCACCATCACGAAACTCAAGATCCGTCTCGGGTTGTCTGCGTAGCTTTTACATCTACTATGCTTTGTAAGCAATCGGTCTCTAATCGGCTTAACACTCTTGGTATTTGTGGCCTACCATCTCAGAACCCCGAACTTAGCTTCCAACCTCATCCCAGCAAATCGGTGATCGACACTTACGCCCATACAAAGCCTCGTATGGCGCCATCTCGTCTTTCGGTGATAGGCATTATTAGCGCTGTGAACTTCGGTCAATGGTAGATGAGAATCCCAACTACCCTTGAAATCCATAGCACATGCGTAACATATCCTCCAAAATGCGTATCAATCGCTCGGCCGACCATCAAGCGTGGATGAAGCAGCGATCTTGAAATTCGACTTCGTGCCCCAAAGCCTCTGCAAAGAAGCATGAAACCTAGAAGTAAATGCAGGGGTCTCTATCGACACAATGCTAACGGTACACCATGTAATCTCACAATCTCTGAATGTACAGCGCCTTAACTAACTCAAGCGTAGGAAATCGCAATAGGGATAAAATGAGAAGACTTAGTCAACCTATCAAGCGATAACCCAAAGCTGCATCGAAGCCTCTGCAGTGCGTGGCAACCACTGTAACAAAATCCATGGTGATATGCTCCCACTTCCACTCCGGTATCTCAAGTGGCTGAAGCAAACCGGCAGGTCTCTGGTGCTCAGCCTTAACCTGCTGGCACGTAAGACATCTCGAAACATACTCAGCTATCTCCCTCTTCATCCCATTCCACCAAAACTGCCTCTTCAAGTCACGGTACATCTTAGTACTACCGGATGTATCGTATACTTGGCCTTGTGAGTCTCATCAAGAAGCATACGTTTCACTTCCCCGGAAGAAGGAACACAAATCCTACTCGAAATGTCAAGATCCCATCATGCTTTGTTTATCGCTGAACTTCGGGTGTATTATTCTCACCAATCCATCGATAATCTTCCTCAAATCGGATCGGTAGCTTTGAGCTTCCTTGATCAACCCAAACAATCTTGGTGTAGCACGAACACTAGCAAAGAGAACACTATGCTCACTCACAGCGAGGACTCCATTCACGGACATCCTCGAGCATCTTCCATTCCCTCATCATCAAACAAGACATGTAGGACCTCTACTCAAGCGCATCATAACAACATTCGCTTTCCCTGGATGGTACAAGATAGTACAATCGTGATCCTTAAGCTTCTCCATCCATCGCCTCTGTCTCATATTCAACTCCTTCTGAGAGAAAAGGTATTTCAGACTCTTATGATCCGTATACACCTCAAACTTAGCCCCATAAAGATAGTGTTTCCACTTATGAGCGCAAAATATAGCGCCAACTCAAGATCATGAGTCGGCTAATTACGCTCATACGGTGACAACTTCCTAGAAGCATACGCAATAACCTTCCAGTTACGCATAAGCACACTTCAAAGCCTTCCAAAGAAGCGTCACAAAAACCACGAAGTTCTCACGACCACTCAAGTGAAGCTAAAGCGGGAGGCGGTAGTCAACCTCCTCTTCAACTCACGAAAGCTAGTCTCACACTTGTCACTCCAAACAAAAAGCGGACTTCTTACGAGTAAGATTGGTCATAGGAGTGGCAATCTTAGAAAATCCCTCAATGAACCTACGGTAATAACCCGCCAAGCCCAAGAAACTACGGACTTCGGTCACCGTACTAGGAGTCTTCCACTTGGTAACGACCTCGACCTTTGATGGATCCACAGCGATACCATCACTAGACACAACATGCCCAAGAAAAGCAACTTGTTCTAGCGAGAATGCACACTTGCTAAATTTAGCAAAAAGGCATTTCTTCACGCAATCGGATAAGAACCTCTCTCAAATGATGCTCATGCTCCTCTCGTGACTTGAGTACACAAGAATATCATCGATGAACACCACCACAAAGCAATCAAGGTACTCATGAAACACCCTATTCATCAAGTCCATGAAAAGCGGCGGCGCGTTTGTCAACAAAAGCGGCATCACAACAAACTCGTAATGGCCATAGCAGCGTCGAAAGGCTGTCTTGAACATCCTCGCGCGAACCCTCAAGCGGTGGTAAGCACTCCTCAAGTCTAACTTGGAATACACAACAGACCCACGAAGGCGATCAAAGAGGTCATCAATGTGAGGTAATGGGTACTTATTCTTTATAGTAACACAGTTCAAGCGGCGATAGTCAATGCACAACCGCAAACTACCATCCTTCTTCTTCACAAACAAAAGCAGGGTGCACCCACGGAGACAGGACTCGGTTTAATAAACTCTACATCCGGCGGTTCACGCAGCTGCTCCTTCAACTCTCTCAACTTCATTTGGAGCCATCCTATAAGGTGCTCTAGAGATAGGTGAAATCCGGGCAATAACTCAATGCAAAACTCTAACTCTCGGTCGGAGGTAATGCATAATCGGTCGAAAAGACATCCGGAAATTCATTAACTACCGACATATCCTCTATACTAACAGTAGACATGCTAGTATCAAACACACAAGCAATATACCGGTACACCCTTGAGATAGCGGTTTTCTAGCCCTGGCGAAATAACATGTATACCTCTCATAGCATGATCGCGATAAACACAAACTCGAATTCGGGCATGGCAAAAGTAACCCTCTTGTGACGGCAATCTACTAAAGCATGGTAAACACATAGCCAATCCATACCCAATATCACATCAAAATCCGGATAGGCAATACTACCAAATCCGCATGCAAAACCCGATCACAAACAAGTACATCGCAACCCCTATAAACCTCAGATGCAAGCATACAATCACCCAGCGGTGTAGACACCTCAAGCACATAAGGCAATTGAGCGGGCAATACGCATAAATGATCAATAAAATGAGATCACGACATATGAATGAGTAGACCGGATCTATAAGAACTCGAGCTCTATGATGGCGAGAGTGTACCTCCAATCAGAAGTAGACTGCGGAACCCCACGCCCGATCAGCGCAAATACACGATACTGCGCCTTCGGTTTCCCATCACTATCCCTCTTGTTCCACGGCGTGAGCGAGAACCCTTGGCCTAGCACCGGACTTAGGACAATCTCTCCTCAAATGACCCGTCTCCCCACACCGTGACACTTAGCGATCTTAGTCAACCTTTGCTCAGCATTGCGTGCCGTCGGCGACAATGAGAACATACTACGAAGCGTTCTTACATCCCTGCTTGAAGATGGAGCGCGACTATCCCGACTCTCGGGCAGGCGTCGGTATCCCCAGACTACTGTCTACCATGGCCACCGCTGCGACGGTTGCCCCTACGATCAGATCGATTACCGAACTACGGCCTCTCCCGAATCTTTGTGAGGCCCCTGCGATGTCTTTGTGAAGGCGCACGAGAAGGCTTCGGCTTTGTGCTCCTCAATATCTCTCTCTATCTCATGAGCACGATCTCTGGCGCCCGATAATCGATCAAGCGAAGAGACAAAAGCTACCTCCTAAACTCTGTCTTCAAGCCCTTAACGAACTTCAGAACCCTCTGAGGCTCATCTGGTACAAGTCAGTGAACTTAGATGAATACTGAGCTACGGTCATAAAACCCTGCTCCAAGTCTTGGAACTCCTTCTCTCTCCTCTGCCTCACTACCATAGGGACATATGAAGCCACTGAACTCCCTCTCAAGTTAGGCCACACTCACAGGGACCCCATTGATTCGGCTAGCAAGCAAGACTTTTCACCAATAGTTGGCGGCTCCCTTCAGCTTATAAACTGTGGCGACCCGACCCGGATCCCAAGACGAGACCACGAGGTCGTGCCGCTTCCAAAAAGGCACGTAATGAAAACAAGTAGCAAATAGTGGGTAAGGCCATAACGGCGGTATGCCAAAAACTTTAACACATGCGAAAGCGTATAATATTTAAACAGTGGCACCCGAGCTAACAAGCTCAAACTAATACAACCTTAGAGATAATGAATCTCTTGGTCCAAAAATAAAATCATGTGACGCAACAATAGGCACATATAACAATTTATGGAAATTATATATCAAGTCATCGGCGGCTTACGGTAGGAACAATATTAAACTATGTCTAGAACTCTAGTCTAGCATGCTTAACGGCTAAAAACATGCCGGATAATAAACATATTAAACAAACCAATACATGGTTAAAAACAACTTAAGCATGATCAACATAAATATACAAGGCACGACTAACATATGTCGGCTCTCAAAAGATAAAGAAATAATAAACATAAGTTCAAATATCACACAATAAAAGTCTTGCTACCCCACATAAAGTTTATATAACTTTATGTCCCGTCGTCCTTGCCAAAAGAAAAAGGTACTAAAAATACAAGGTAGCAACCTCGTTACAAGTTTCTTCAATGTAAAACGATAATCACTTCGATCCGCTCGCTCGGCTCGGATCTAGGGAAAACAATCAAAACAAATAGAAGTAAGTCATAAAGACTTAGCAAGTTACTAACAATAACTTCCTGTCATGGCATCATGCTCAACAATAATAATTCATGCAATTGACATAATATACATTTCATAAATAATCATGTCAAGGCATTCATACTTAACAATCTTGAATATCATGTTATCAACAAGTATAACATTTCATTAATTCAATCAACCATCATTTCATATCATATCATGTTCACGTAGCACATTATTCACATATAAGCACTCGTGAGTCAATTCATACAAAAGGGAGGTGATATCGTTACCCTTTTTCCGCGCATGTTGCTCCTGCAAAAACATGTGCCAAACTTATGTGTCCTCGATATCCCTTTCGTGGATATCGACGTCCTCGAGACATTTCCCCGCTCGAGTTCCGATAGTTATCAAAGTCATGTTTCCATACTACAACTAAGATAAACTACTTCCCTACCGTGGCCATCGATAGAGGGTGTGTGCAATCCGGCGCGGCGATTCATCAAAATCATGAATCTCACAATTCGTGAAGATGATGCATCGTCCCGCCCCAAAGACTCAAAAAACCGACTCCAGCTGGACTCAAACTTCAAGCACATGTAATTCATATTCATATGCTCAAATAAGTAGGCATGTACTCTACAATCATCTAGTTATGCTTCTAATTCACAACTAGCACATAATCACATTAGAGATAAAATCAAGGCTCTAATCATCAAGTGTTCTTCATACACTTTAAAATGCTTGGAGGCTTAACCCCCATTAATACTACCCCAAAATTCGTAGGACTTAGGCTTATTACTCCTTAATGTCATACTAACCCAATGGTCAACTCCGTTGAGTCATAGTCAATCTTTCAAAATTAGGGTATAGAAGCCATTGGCCTCAATACTCTCCTATGTCCATACTAACGTAATTAAATAGGTTACTAAGGTCATTAAACCCATAAAACCCCAATCAAACGATCAAGTACGAAACATAGAATCAAAGTCACAAACTAGGCATATACATTCTTGTCATTTCATCAACTATGCACCCAACACTTAAACAACAAAGTAGGGTGATTTATCATACATTACCACACATAAATAGCATCCTAAACATGGTTTACAACCGGTTTATAATCTGATCATACAACTAAAAATGTAGCATTTAGCATGTACATGAACATAGCATCTCAACAAGTCTAACTATTTCATCAAACATGCTCCCAATGCTTAAACAACAAAGTAGGGTGATTTGTCATACATTATCACACATAAATAACATGTTAAACATGGTTTACAACCTGTTTATAACCTGTTTATAATCTGATCATACAACTTAAAATGTAGCATTTAGCATGTACGTGAACATAGCATCTCAACAAGTCTATCTATTTCATCAAACATGCTCCCAATGCTTAAACAACAAAGTAGAATGATTTGTCATACATTATCACACTTAAATAACATTAAAATCATGATTTACCACCTGATTATAATCTGTTTACACAACCCAAAATACATCATTTAGCACATACAAGATCATGGCATCTCTACAAGCCTAACTATCTCATCCAATATGCTCCCAATACTTAAACAACAAAGTAGCATGATCTATCATACATTACTACCCTAAATGACATTAAAATCATGGTTTATAATAGGTCTATAATGTGACGACCCGACCCGGACCCCAATGCGAGATCCCGAATCGTGCCGTCCAAATAATCAAGTTAAACACAAGCATGCGCAAGTAGATTACGAAATTCATGTGGCGCAACATTTCATACGAATAACAACTCGGCTACACTTGTTCGGAAAAACAACTTAAAATAAACCAGTCATCGGCGACGTTACAGCCGGAACCCAACAACTACTCCTACAATTAACACATGCTTATAAAACCTCAACGGCCACAACATGCCGGAGACAACAACAACAATAATACTTTAACAAGCTTTAGCGGAAGAAACTGTGATGAGCCATCAACATATAAACAGGCGCGACATATAAGTCGGCATACAAAAGATATCTAAGTATCAAATTTACTACAAACACAAAACCTAAAGCCAAGTCTAGATGACTTGCTTCCCATCGTCCTTACCAAAAACAAAAGACTAATTACTACACCCAAAAGAACAACCTCTAGCTCGCAAGCAACCAAGCGTGAGTATGGCGAGTCTAGCGTGGGACGTCTCCTCGGCTTTGATCTAAGGAAAACAAAGCAAACAAATAGGGTAAGTCGAAAGACTTAGTAAGCTACTAAAATATGCATGTTCATGTTATAGCATGACATTTATCACAGTTATGGCACATAATCATCATTTGACACTTAGCACCTTATTCACATAAGTGCGTAAAATAAATCATACAAGTAGGATATGATAGTCACGGCCGCTTCGTAGCTCCTGCAATACATTCTGTTACTGGTTCGTGCCATCGATGTTTTGTGAATTCATCGACTCATACCGAGAACCTACTCGATTTCATTAGCAAGCCAATGCGGCACTTATTGATACGGCAAAGGGGCTACTTCCCCACTGCGGCCCACAGTGGAGGTGTGTGTGAAGTCCCAGGTGCGGCGATCCATGGCGAGCACGAATCCCATAATTCGTGAAGGCGATGCATCGTCCCACCCCGACTTAATAAACAAACCAAATAATGCCAGCTGGACTCAATGCGATGCACAAGTAGATATTTACTTGACTTAACCAATTAAGAACCGAATTCGACAAGAGCGAACTCGTCCGACAAAGTAGGGTGTTAATCTCTACCAGAGAACACGTCAAGGCAAATAATTGCTCAAAACCAATCTTTCATAACAACTTGTTGCGACAATTAAATCAAGCTCATATTTGAGTAAACTTAATCAAACGGTGTCCAAACTTCGTAGGGATTGAAATTAGAGTTTAACATGTTCAATTCTTCCCTAGAGTCGACTCCGTTGAGTCTTTCCTCTAAATTCCCAATTTTGGGGAAAATGAAGCTATATGCTTCACAACCCAACCTAGGTCACTTCTAAGTTCAACAAGGATGTAAATTCACCCAAAACATTTCAATGTAATTCAAGTTCTGATACGATCTTCTCGGAAGGCTTCGTTGAAGAGTGATTTACTCACGCGGCGGAAGCTAGGGATCGAAGGATGTTTGCGGGGGATGACACCTCGACCCAACAATTAGCACGAATAGAACCTTGGCATGTACAGCCGCAACCCGCACTCGTAGCAATTGAAGAACCTAAGTATTGTGAATTAACGACACAATAGGGATGAAATTCCTATTGATAAGTTAGGATTCGAATACAACGGAATCACACCGAAGCATTCACAAGTTCATGAAGAACAAGGAGGTTTCGAAGAAAACACTCAAAACTATAATTATCATTAATCAGAAAACTCAAACTCAAACTTAAACTGTTTTACAATGAAAGGGAAGAGGCCTATTTATAACCTAACAAGTAAACCCTAATACTTGGAGAAAAAGAAACCCTAAAATTAACTAAACTAATGAAAACCCTAATAATCCCGTTTTCCTACATGGGCCTATTTTCCAAAATAGCATTTTGGCCCCAAAAGTCTTCCAATAATTATTAAAACCTCCCCAAGTCATATCTGAATATATGGGGACTCTCTTGAAGGCTTCCTTTTCCATAATAAATCGTTTAATAGCTGATTCGGTACAACTGGGCAGGTTCGGGGGACCTTGCGGTCGCAAGCCCCTTGACACCTTGCGTCCGCAAGGTCGGCAGAAAGTCCGTCTGATAAATGACAGGCCTTACGGTCGCAAGCCTATGTAAACCTTGCGTCCGCAAGGTCTCCAGAATGTCAGTCCCGCGATCTTCTTGTTCTGGATCACGCTCACTAGCCTCTTTTGCCTCGTCGAGTATCCATTATAGTAGCCCGAATCTCCGATGAACCCACGAATCAAGTTGGTGTAGAATTCTTGAATCTTCCAATCATATTCCACGCCTCTTGAAGAGTTAATTTGATTTCTTGGGCACTTGGTTTCTTGATCAATCTCGAACTCTTCATGCTTGATCAACATTTGACTTGGACACTGACTTAGGCTTGACATGATCTCATCATTTCCTCCCTCTTCAAAAAGATTTGTCCTCAAATCTGGACCTACATCAAATGGATGTGAATTAGCAACTGAAAAGTATGAACTCACATTAATCTTACCACGTAAATCCACTTTAGAGGTCATATTGTAGCCATGCATAAAATCCTTTCGTTCCTGAATGAGCTGTCCGTCCAAGCCCACATAAACCATGTTTCCTGGATCATGAATTAATCGAACTTTATTGGCATCATATCCGTCCTTGTGTTTCACATTGATCCTTGCCCAACCCTGTAGGATAAACATAACAACACTACGCGATGCAAGATGATCAAAGTGGTTAGCACGACAATTCATACTCAACAAGTAATCACATATCATCATGCTCAATTTAGCACAACCGAAGTCTCTTTCACTATTATGCTTCACCCAAACTCCATCTCCGGGTTCAAATATCAACCTAACATATTTCATCTTTTGCATTACTTGGTGATTTTCCATGAATGACATCATCACACATGCAACATAAAACATAACGAGATCATCATAAGGAATGTCAATGAAAGATATTAATAAATATAAGAAGATAATATGCAATATGGCATACCAACTCATGTATCCAAATCCTTCATGACAAGTAAATCCATCAATGTTTATAATCTCACTCATCAAGTTATCACAACTCGATGTTCCATCATGAAAATCCTTTATAGTATCAAAATCACCTTCCTCTTTGAGCAACTTATCACAAGTCAAGGTTTCTTCACTACAAACAATTTTACCATCTTCTATGGTCTCTTTCTTCCATTTACCAAAAATTGAAGTCTTCTCACTTATTCCTTTGACTTGAAACAAACAACAACCAAATTCACCAGGTTTGAAGATTAATCTAACAGATTTTATCTTTTGCATATCCATATTTAGCAATAATGAATCATGCAACAATAAGAAATTACAACCAGAGTGCAATCTCAAGGATAAACATCCTTTAGGCTCAACAATCAGACTATTAGTCAAAACATGCTTATCATAATTTATATCCCTCAATGAAACTATATGCAATCCATAAATCTTATGAAACATCAATGCATCATGGGAAATTTCAACAATCTTATGACATGCAACAAAATAATTCATCATAGAAATATCATGCATAATCATATGTTTAGAAATCACATCTTGATGAAACTTAGAATTTCCCAATGCAAAATTTAGAATTTTCTTTCCATCTTGTATTGCACAATGCACTCCTACCAATTTATCAACCAATGTACTTTCCATGAATGGATCCACATACGAATGATTAGGAATATGCAATGTCAATTTTAAATCATCACCAATGTATTCACCATATTTCTTCCAATCACTTAGACCATGGTGACTTACCAAATTTTGCAATTTAAACTTTCTAAACAAGTCAAGTGGTCCAACAATCTTTTTCATGAATAAGGCATTCACAAAATTAATCAGATTTTTCAAATCAACACCTTTCACAATTCTGAATTTATCACCAAAGTTATGGTGTACATCATGTAATAAATTAATTGGTCTAATAATCTCACCCATAACTGAAGTGTCTACAAGACTATGTAACTTTCCAAACCCAACAACTACACTATTGAGCTTATGATCAATATCATGGTGATTATCATGCAACAATTCACCACATATCTTATTTTTCCAAGAAAGAGTAAGATCATACCTTTGAGAAAGTGTAGGATCTACAACAATCTCCTTACCTTGTTGGCAATCAACCTTGAGTCTCACAATTTCTTTAGACGGTGTAGGCTTCAACTCATGAACAATCTGTGAATGAGAAACAATGAAACTAGGCAAAAACAATTCAAATTCGTTAGTATGAAAATTTGCCTCACTTTCTTTCTTTTTCTCACACTCTTTCTTTTGCTCACTCTCTCTATTTTTCCTCTCCTTTTGCCCGGCTATCTCACAACTAACTATCTCCTCTTGAGCCGGCCTCTCACTCTTGTTTTCACACAAACTCTCCTTTTTCTCGGCTATCTCACAAACCTCACTTTTCTCACAAGCCGAACTCTCTTTATTTTCACTCAAGCTCTCCTTTTGTGAAGGCTTTTCTATATTTTTCTCCTCACTAGCCTTTCTCTCTTCTCTCAAGCTCTCCTTTTGTAAAGGCTTCTCTATATTCTTTTCCTCACTAGCCTTTCTCTCATTTAATTTATTTTCATCTTCAAGAACTTGATTTGTTGTAGGTTGAACGTGTTGTGAAGTCTCGAATGCAAGCTCCATTAGTTCTCGAAACTCTTTCAACCTTTGTTCGTCTTTCTTTTCTCTTTCTAATCTTTCCCTCTCAAACTTCTCTCTCTTTATTCTTTCAAGATTTTCTTTCTCAATTCTTTTCTTTTCAGTCTCCTCCTTATGTCTAACCATAACTCTAGATTTCGGTTCTGAAGGTTTATCTTTAAAATAATGAACCGGAACGAATTTTCTTCGCATCACCCTTTTTAATTCAGCCCAAGTCTCAACTTGAGACCCTTTACTTCTAAATCTCCATTCCCTTAATCCTTCCCACCAATCAACAGCATAATCATAAAATTCCATGGTGGCAGCTCTAACCTTCTTAAGTTCAGGAATGTTATGACCTTCAAAGATTTCCTCCATCTTTTTCTCCCATTCTAAATATTCTTCTGGATCATTTTTACCATAGAAGGCTGGAATTTTGAATCTAACTCCTCTATGTTCTCCATTCTCCCTATGTTTATGTTTAGGTAAATCTGTTTTTGTTTTAACAACAGATTTTAATTTTTCATTCATTCCCATCTTCAACCTATCAAAACTCACTCTCATCTCCTTTGTTTGCTCCCTAAACATTTTATCAAGTTGTTGTGTCATCTCTTCTAACAAACTACCCATATCTGAGTTACTTTCCATGGTGTTCCTACTTTTAAACATTATGAAACCTGCAGAAAATATGTTAGAAATAAACAAGTTTATATCTCACACACTCCCTTACGTGTTTCACTCAAGCAATGATCACACCTCTCGTGTTTACCTACTCTCCCTCACCTTCAATTCCTCCAAGTTCTAAAAGAACTAACAAATAAATCGGTGAATTCAGAAGTAGACAAACCAAACTAAATCAATAGAATTCTACGTATAGAAATAATGAATTAAGAATAGAATTCCAAGGATGAAAGGCTCAAAGATAAATTGTTAAAGAAGATTCGATGTTAATTTTCGAACCTAGATGATGACAACAATTCAAGCTTCTAAATTCAAACAACTAGCAATTTCCGATTTCAAGCAATTCACAATTTTCGGCAACTAACAATACTTTTTTTTTCTTTTTTTTTTTCAGATTTCAGATTTCTTTTTTTTTTTTGAATCTGAATTTTCTGTTTTTATTTTCTATTTTCGGACTGTTTTCTTTCTTTTTTTTGTCCGAATTCCTTTTTTTTTGTAATCAAGCTGTCCAAAATTAATTTAAAACAGCAGGAAATTTTTTTTTATGAATTGTACGGATGAACAGTGCGATGAACAGTGACCGGTGAACAGTAACCTTCGTTGAGTGAACAGTAATCGGTGAACAGTAATCCGACATGTACAGTAACCGGATGAACAGTGGGTGAACAGTGCGCGATGAACAGTAAATTCACGCGTGAACAGTGATTTTTATATATTTTTTTGGATTTATAACCCTAGAAGATTAGGGTTTGAAACAAAAAAACGAAGAAATCAAAAAGAACAAATTAGGATTGAAGACCCTAATTCGAAGGAAGAAGAGAAACAAACAGATAATCAAAATAAAGAACAATTTAAACTAAGATAGATTGTGGAAACGAACCTTTGCTCTGATACCAAAATGATACGATCTTCTCGGAAGGCTTCGTTGAAGAGCGATTTACTCACGCGACGGAAGCTAGGGATCGAAGGATGTTTGCGGGGATGACACCTCGACCCAACAATTAGCACGAATAGAACCTTGGCATGTACAGCCGCAACCCGCACTCGTAGCAATTGAAGAACCTAAGTATTGTGAATAACGCCACAATAGGGATGAAATTCCTATTGATAAGTTAGGATTCGAATACAACGGAATCACACCGAAGCATTCACAAGTTCATGAAGAACAAGGAGGTTTCGAAGAAAACACTCAAAACTATAATTATCATTAATCAGAAAACTCAAACTGTTTTACAATGAAAGGAAGAGGCCTATTTATAACCTAACAAGTAAACCCTAATACTTGGAGAAAAAGAAACCCTAAAATTAACTAAACTAATGAAAACCCTAATAATCCCGTTTTCCTACATGGGCCTATTTTCCAAAATTGCATTTTGGCCCCAAAAGTCTTCCAATAATTATTAAAACCTCCCCAAGTCATATCTGAATATATGGGGACTCTCTTGAAGGCTTCCTTTTCCATAATAAATCGTTTAATAGTTGATTCGACACAACTGGGCAGGTTCGGGGGACCTTGCGGTCGCAAGCCCCTTGACACCTTGCGTCCGCAAGGTCGGCAGAAAGTCCGTCTGATAAATGACAGGCCTTGCGGTCGCAAGCCTATGTAAACCTTGCGTCCGCAAGGTCTCCAGAATGTCAGTCCGCGATCTTCTTGTTCTGGATCACGCTCACTAGCCTCTTTTGCCTCGTCGAGTATCCATTATAGTAGCCCGAATCTCCGATGAACCCACGAATCAAGTTGGTGTAGAATTCTTGAATCTTCCAATCATATTCCACGCCTCTTGAAGAGTTAATTTGATTTCTTGGGCACTTGGTTTCTTGATCAATCTCGAACTCTTCATGCTTGATCAACATTTGACTTGGACACTGACTTAGGCTTGACATGATCTCATCAAGTTCTTTATATAGTCCAATATTAAGGATATAACACATAACAACTTTCACAACATATCCCATAGACATAATTTAGGGCATTCCCAAATAATAATACTTTCATCAACAAACATACTACGTGTTTCTAACATGTTCAAGACCTCAATTAGACATGTTCAAAAAGCAATATAAACTTCCCAAGGCAAGAAATCAACCTAGACATGCTCCTAGCAAAATCATACATTTAAAATTCAAATGGAAGGCATAGGAAGCAATTATGTGTCCTCATTGACCTCATACATCATAAACTTTGTTTCCTTAGGGTCAATGAGAACTAAGAAGAAGAAGAGTAACTTACCTAGCTTGAGTGAAAACTCAAGAGAATCAAAATCTAAACGGTGAAGTCGTTCCTTTCGTCGCACACGTCAAGAATCCGAAATTTGGCGGCAATCGAACGGTGGAACCTTTGTAGATCGAAGGAAGAAGATGAACTAGGGCTCAAAACTCAAGCCCCCAACTCACTCTCTCTCTAATTGTAAGATGAAGATGAATAAATGAGAGATTTTGTGACGACCCGACCCGGATCCCAAGACGAAATTCCAAGGTCGTGCCGCCAAGAATACAAATAACAACACACAAGTAGCAAATAATGGGTAGGGCCATAACGGCGATACACCGACAACTTAAAACACATGCGGAAGCAAATGAAATAAAACAGTGGCGCCCGAGCTAACAAGCTCAAACTAAAACAACCAAAGAGATGATTAATCTCTCGGTCCAAAAATTCGACTCGCGTGCCGCAACATTGGGCACGTAGGACAAACTCCCTGTTATGCAATTCGATAATAAGCATAAAATAAACCAAGTCATCGGCGAAACTACGGCCGGAACCCAACATTAAACTAAGTCTAAGACTCTAGTCTAACAACTCAACGGCTAAACACATGCCGGAGAACAAACATATTAATAACTAGCAATATAGCATGCTAAACATTTTTCACCAATAAACCAAGCGCGACTAAAACCAGTCGGCTACCAACAACATGAGTACTAATAATAATAAGTACTAACAACCAGAAACATATGAAAGTTTAACTACCAATATACATCAAGCACGACTTCTACTTGTCGGCTGCCAAAAGAATAAACTAACAACATGATTACATCATTAAATCACATTAAGGTTTGCTACCCAATCATGAAGTTTACATAACTTCATCATCCCAACGACCTCACCAAAAACAAAATGAACAACTATGTAGCAACCTTGCCAAAAGAATCCCTTGCCAACGTAACCTTATGGATTTACTTGGATCCGCTCGCACGACTCGGATCTAGGGAAACACAACCAACAATTAAAAGTAAGTCACAAAGACTTAGTAAGTTACTAACCATAACTTCCTACCATGGCATAATGCTCAATCATAAAATTTATCATGCTATCGTCATGAAATAACCGTATATAAAATCATGTCATGGCATCCATGCTCGACATTAAATAAATATGTTATCGTTAAAGTATAACATCTCATCATAAAACCATGTCAAGGCATTTTAGTCCTAAACAACAATAATTATACCTTTGGCATAAAACAACATTCCCATAATATTCATGTGATAGCATACATGCTTAACAACATTAATCAATATGTTATCTATTAAGTATAACATGTAAGAAACCAAAACAAACTTCATATCATATCCAATTCACTAACCACGTTATTCACTTAAGCACTTGTGAAACAATTCATATATATAAGGGATATGATACCATTACCGAAATTCCTCCGCGCGTGTCGCTCTGCAAAAAACACGTGCAAAACCCTTATGTGTCCTCGATATCCCTCTCAGATATCGACGTCCCGAGACAGTCTCCGCTTTCGAGTTCCATAGTTATCAAAGTCATGTGTATTACTACAACTAAGATAAACTACTTCCCCCGTGGCCATCGATGGAGGGTGTGTGCAAACCGCACGGCGATACATCGCGATCACGAATCCCATAATTCGTGAAGAGCGATGTATCGTCCCTACCAAAGACTCAACAGAGCCAGAGCGCCCAATTTGGACTCAAAACCCAAGCACAAGTAATATATACTCATATGCTCAAAACAAGTAGGTAAACACTCTACTATCAAACTAGTCATGCAATTCATTCACAACTAGCATAAACATCACAACCGAGAATCATATAAGCTCTCATAATCAAGTGTGCTACCCACACTTCAAAACTTCTTGGAGGCTCGACCTCCATGAACTCTACCCAAAATTCCGTAGGACTTAAAATTATAGTTCTAGGATTCATATTAACCCAAAGGTTAACTCCAGTTGAGTTCAATCTAAGTTTTCGAAAATTCAAGGATTAGAAGCTTAGGCTTCATCAACCCCTATGTTCATAACTATCGCCCAAAACCACAATCCCAATGTTCAATATACTCATATAAACCCAACAAATTACTTAACAAAGCAACTTAGAGCAAATCAATCATCTTGTGCATAATTCCATCTAAGTCATCATACAATCATAACCTTCAAATCATGATTAAAATTTACAACATGGTTCGATATGCTCTATTAAGCATGTAAAACATATTAATCAAGCTAACATCAATAGATTGCAAGCTAAAACAAAATTAGGGCAAGGCACCCTCCAAGTATCTCAACCAAACCAACATTAATCCACATGAATAAACAACATAACCAAGTTCAATAAGCTAATTAGAACATGAATTTCACATAATCATGGTCTCACATAGGCCAATCAAGTTCTATCATGAATTTGAAATCCTAGGGTTCATACATCTTCTATAAACCCTAACCATGGCTTCCATTGACCTCAAATAGCACACATGGTTGATTCCCTAGGGTCAATGGAGCCTAAAAGAAGAAGAAAGGTAGAAACTTACCAAAAGCTCAGCCCTAAAACCAGAATTTTCGGATTAGAAGAGGGGTGTCTTCTCTTCAACTCTTCTTCAAACTTGTAGGTAGAATGGGGAAGAAGAAGACCCTAGCTATGGCTTCCAAGCTTGGCCCCTTCAATCTCCCTAGAAATCACCTTCTCAAGCTCCCTCTTTGGTTGGGTTGAAGTGCTTGAGAAGAACAAAAAGGGGAAAGTCGATGCCTTGGCCGAACTAGGAGAAGAATGCTTGTTGGGTTTTATATGGGGGGATTAGTTACTCTAATTAAGCCACTAATTAGCCCCTAATCTCCTAATAGATGTTTAGGACTAGTTTAGGTTAAGTAATTGGGTTTAGGATAGGTTTAGATTAGGTTTAATGGTCAAACTTTCGGACAGAATAGAAAAGGAGGCAAAATCCCGTAATGCTGAAAATCAGACCTTGCGGTCGCTTGGAGGGTGGGTGATGCGACCGCATCACCCTTGCAATCCATTTCCCGGCCTTTGTTGCTTCCCTGCTCGATCCCGGCCTTTCCCGCGTGCATTCTCGAGTCCTTCCAAACCAAAAATGGTCTATAATTCATCCTTAATGTCCTCCAAACAATAACCAAAAGAATCAAGTCTCAAACCTCATCAAAACAAGGCCAAGAACTCAGGCAGAACTCTCCCGAACGACAACCGAAAAAGTCAAACTGAGAAGGGTTTTCGCTAGAATCAAACTAGCAACCAAACCGACGATGCAACCATCATCTAACCAATATCCAAGGCATGTTAATGATGTTTTGAATGCCTTCTAACAATTATCCATGTGTTAACCACATAAAATATAAACCCGAGATTCAACGCATCTCGCGAAAGAAGAATGCATACGTGCATCTCGAACAACGTCAACGATCATGCTATTGACTTTAAACATATACGGGAGCTAAATGAACATGTTTATGATGATTATAAATGTATGAGTTCATGCATAACACAATCACGCAACATTTTAGGGTTTTACAGATTTACTGAAAATTTTGCCAAGGCTTGGGTATTTATACTTCCCAAATGAGAAGGGTACAAGAGGCATTTCTCAAGTGCAATTAGTAGAAATTAGGGAGTGATCAAACACTAATCCAACCTAAATTAACTCCCAATTAGTGTTAGGACATGATTAGGACTAAGTATGGGTGGTTAGGAAGGGTTTAGAGGGGGTTTAATGAGGGTAGGATAGGCATTAAACGTCAAAACTCAAAACAAGGGAAAATCCCGTAATTGCACACATTTATGTTGAGGCGGGCGCCTCAGCCTTTCCCAGGCGGCCGCCTCAACCTCTGAGGCTGCTTCCTGATTTTGATTGTTTTGAAATTGCTCCCTGCATTTGAGGCGGGCGCCTCACAAGGTGCCAGGCGGCGCCTCGGCTTCTGAACCTCCAAAACTTGGTCTAAACTTGTCCTAAATGATCCCAAACTTATGGGCAATCATTCTAAGGTCTAACCCAACTCAAAACAAGTCGGAAACGCACCCGAACAACACCCGGAACAAGTTAGAACAAGGCTCAACTCACGCGACGAATGGTTAACGAACCAAACTACAATCAAACACCAATCAAACTAGGATAACTTGGGCATGAAAAAGACTTGTTTAAACATGGTTAAGACCTGAATATAAAGCCAAGAACTCAACGAACACTTCATACGACGAAATAGAGGCAATACGAGCAACGAGAGGAATCGCTAAGGCCAAAATCAAAACGATCGAACCGGCGATTCAACGAACAAGCTTACGCGATTCTAAACACGTTAAGAACTTCAAGAATGACTTAAGAATGATTCTAAAACATTTATAAACTAGATAAACATGCTCACAATCAACAAGAAAAACAAGAAGACAAGCATACAATGCGCATGCAAGAATATGGGGCGTTACACTCTCCCCTCCTTTAGGAATTTAGTCCCTAAATTCTTACCATTCGTCAAACAAATGTGGATGCTTCTCGCGCATCTCCGCTTCCGTTTCCCAAGTCGCTTCCTCAATGTTGTGGTTTCTCCAAAGAACTTTAACTAAGGGAATTCTCTTGGTTCGAAGCACTTGCTCTTTGGTGTCCAAAATCTTCACAGGATTTTCAACATAAGACATATCCGACTCAAATGTTATCTCCTCATACTCAAGTACATGGGTATCATCTTTCAAATACTTTCGCAACATGGAAACATGGAAGACATTATGAGTCTCCGAAAGTGAAGGTGGCAATGCAATTCGATACGCTAAGGACCCAACTCTCTCAAGAACCTCGAATGGGCCAATGTACCTCGGTGTAAGCTTCCCTTTCTTGCCGAATCTCTTCGTACCTCTCCTCGGTTTCACCTTCAAGAACACGTAGTCTCCCACTTGGAATTCAAGATCTCGTCTTCGATTGTCCTCGTAACTCTTTTGTCGACTTTGAGCGGTGCGCAAACGATCTCTAATCAACTTCACGCTCTCAACCGACTGTTGCACTAACTCGGAACCCCAAAGTTTCGCCTCTCCAACTTCGTCCCAACAAATTGGTGATCTACACTTACGTCCATACAAAGCTTCATACGACGCCATCTTGATACTCGACTGATAGCTGTTATTATACGCAAATTCGGCTAAAGGTAAGTGAGAATCCCAGCTCCCCTTGAAATCCAGTGCTCGCAAAGACATATCCTCCAAAATCTGAATCAATCGCTCGGACTGACCATCCGTTTGCGAATGAAAAGCTGTACTGAAGTCTAATTTGGTCCCCAAAGCTTCCTGCAACGTTTGCCAAAATCTGGATGTGAACCTCGGATCTCTATCGGATACAATACTCACCGGTACGCCATGAAGTCTCACGATCTCCTGAATATACAAGGCTGCCAACTGAGTCAACGAATAAGTGATAGCTATCGGAATGAAGTGTGCAGACTTAGTCAACCTGTCGACTATAACCCAAACTGCATTAAATCCTCTTCGCGTGCGCGGCAACCCTGTCACAAAATCCATAGTGATGAACTCCCATTTCCATTCAGGAATCTCAAGTGGTTGTAAAAGTCCCGCAGGCCTCTGATGCTCAGCCTTAACCTGCTGACAAGTTTTGCACTTTGACACATACTCCGCAATTTCCCTCTTCATGCCTTTCCACCAAAATTGTCTTTTCAAGTCTAAGTACATCTTCGTGCTCCCCGGGTGAATGGTATACTTCGATTTATGAGCCTCATCAAGAACCAACCTCTTCAATTCATCATTAGCAGGAACACAAATTCTGCCTCGAAATGTCACAGTGCCCTCACTATTAACCACGAAATCAGGCGATACAGTCTCAACCAACCCATCAATAATTTTCTTCAATTCCGGATCATTCCCTTGCGCTTCTTTAATCTTCCCAAACAACACTGGTGTAGCACGAACATTTGCGAAAATCACACCTTTATCATAAACACTAGGACCCCAATCTCGCAAATCTTCCAACATCTTCCATTCTCTAACCATCATACAAGACATGTGAACCTTCCTACTCAAGGCATCCGCTACCACATTTGCCTTCCCCGGATGATATAAAATAGTACAATCGTGGTCTTTTAATTTCTCCATCCATCTTCTTTGCCTCATGTTCAACTCCTTTTGTGTGGCGACCCGACCCGGATCCCAAGATGAAATCCCAAGGTCGTGCCGCTAGGGGAACAATTAACAACAAACAAGTAGCAAATAATGGGTAGGGCCATAACGGCGATACACCGATAACTCAAAACACATGCGGAAGCGAAATAAAATAAAACAGTGGCGCCCGAGCTAACAAGCTCAAACTAAAAAACCAAAGAGATAATTAATCTCTCGGTCCAAAAATCCGATTCGCGTGCCGCAACATTGGGCACGTAGGACAAACTCCCTGTTATGCAATTCAATAATAAGCATAATATAAACCAAGTCATCGGCGAAACTACGGCCGGAACCCAACATTAAACTAAGTCTAAGACTCTAGTCTAACAACTCAACGGCTAAAAACATGCCGGAGAACAAACATATTATTTAACTAGCAATATATCATGCTAAACATAAACACCAACTAACCACGCACGACTAAAACCAGTCGGCTACCAACAAAATAAATACTAACAGTTATAAGTACTAGCAACCAGAAAATATATGGAAGTTTAACTACCAATATACATCAAGCACAACCACCACCGGTTGGCTACCAAAAGAATATGCTAACCACATAATTACAACATTACAAACACATACAGGTTTGCTACCCAACAATGAAGTTTATATAACTTCATCTTCCCAACGGCCTCACCAAAAGCAAAACAATCATCTAAGTAGCAACCTTGTCCAAAAGACTTCCTTGCCAAAGTAACCTTCCTGATTTACTTGGATCCGCTCGCACGGCTCGGATCTAGGGAAAAACAACCAACAAATAAAAGTAAGTCACAATGACTTAGTAAGTTACTAACCATAACTTCCTACCATGGCATAATGCTCAATCATAAATACATCATGCTATTGTCATGAAATAACCTTATACAAAATAATGTTATGGCATTCATGCTCAACATTAAATAAATATGTTATCAATACAGTATAACATCTCATCATAAATCCATGTCAAGTCATTCTTGTCTTAACAATAATAATTTATACCTTTGGCATAAAACAACATTCCCATAATATTCATGTGATAGCATACATGCTTAACAACATTAATCAATATGTTATCTATTAAGTATAACATGTAAGGAACCAAAACAAACATCATATCATATCCAAATTCACCAAGCACGTTATTCACTTAAGCACTTGTGAAACAATTCATATATATAAGGGATATGATACCATTACCAGAATTCCTCCGCGCGTGTCGCTCCTGCAAAAACACGTGCAAAACCCTTATGTGCCCTCGATATCCCTCTCGTAGATATCGACGTCCCCGAGACGATCTCCGCTCGAGTTCCATAGTTATCAAAGTCATGTGTATTACTACAACTAAGATAAACTACTTCCCCACCGTGGCCATCGATGGAGGGTGTGTGCAACTCGACGGCGATCCATCGCGATCACGAACCCCATAATTCGTGAAGACGATGTATCGACCCACCAAAGACTCAACATCGACGCCACGGACTCAAAACCCAAGCACAAGTAATATATACTCATATGCTCAAAACAAGTAGGTAAACACTCTACCATCAAACTAGTCATGCAATTCATCCACAACTAGCATAAATATCACAACCGAGAATCATATAAGTTCTCATAATCAAGTGTGCTTCACACACCTTAAACTTCTTGGAGGCTCGACCTCCATGAATTCTACCCAAGATTCCGTAGGACTTAAAATCATAGTTCCTAGGATTCAAACTAACCCAAAGGTTAACTCCGTTGAGTTCAATCTAAGTTTTCCGAAAATTCAAGGAATAGAAGCTTAGGCTTCATCATCCCCCTAAGTTCATATCTATCGTCAAAACCATAAACCCGACGATCAATAAACTCACATAAACCCCACAAAATAATTAACAAGATAACTTAGAACAAATTAGCCATCTTGGTTATAAATTTATTCAAGTCACCATACCAACCAATAATTCCCAATTTACGATTAATTCACACAATATAGTTTAATATGCTCTACTAAACATATAAAACATTTTAAGCATGCTCACATCAATAATTTTGCAAGCTAATCAAAATTAGGGCAAGGCACCCTCCAAGCATCTCAACCAAACCAACATCAATCCACATGAACACTCAACATAATCAAGTTCAATAGGCTAGTTAGAACATGAATTTCACATATATCATGGTCTCACAAAGGTAAATCAAGTTCTATCATTCAATTGAAAAACCTAGGGTTCATGCTTCTTCTACAACCCTAACAATGGCTTCCATTGACCTCAAATACCACAAATGGCTGTTTCCCTAGGGTCAATGGAGCTCAAAAATCAAAGGAAAAGAGGTAGAAACTTACCCGAACTCAGCCCTACAAACTGCCCAAAACCGAACTCGAAGATTAAGTTGTTTCTTCTCACTCCGCTCTCTTCAATCTTGCGGGTTAGATGGAGAAGAAGACCCCCAGCAATGGCTTCCAAGCTTAGCCCCTTGAAGCCCTAGAATCGTCTCCTCACAAGCCCTCTCTCGCGCCTTGGCTGAAGTGGTCGCAGGAAACGCAAAGGAAGGAGTCGCACTGGCTGAATGAATGAGAGAGTGCGGCTAATTTGGGTTTTATATGGGGGGATTAATTCACTAATCAAGTCACTAATTAACCCCTAAATCTCTTAATAGATGATTAGGATTAGTATTAGGCTAATTAAGTGAGTTTAGAATAGGTTTAAATTGGGTTTAAGTGGTAAAAAGTTCGGACAGCGTACAGACCGAACAAAAATCCCGCAATCCTGAATCTGGGGCCTTGCGGTCGCATCACTAAAGCTTGATGCGAGCGCATCAAGCTGTTTTCCAGCTTTCCAAGTTTTCTGCTTTCCTTGCTCGACCCCGGACTCTCCCGCATGCAATCTCAAGTCCTTCCAAGCCAAAAATGGTCTATAAATCAACCTTAATAACCTCCAAACCATAACCAAAGTAATCAAGCCTCAAACCCCATCAAAACAAGGCCAAAAACTCAGGCAGAACTCTCCCGAACGACGACCGGAAAAGTCAAACTGAAAAGGGTTAACGCTAAAATCAAACTAGCAACCCAACCAACAATGCAACAAGCATCTAACCAACATCCAAGGCATGTTAATGATGTTATAAATGCCTTCTAACAATAATCCATGTGATTACAACATAAATCACAAACCCGAGATTCAAAGCATCTCGCGAAAGAAAAATGCATACGTGCATCTCAAACAACGTCAATGATCATGCTATTGACTCTAAACATATACGGGAGCTAAATGAACATATTCATGATGATTATAAGTGTATGAATTCATGCATATCACAAGCAAGCAGTATATCAGGGTTTTACATTCTCCCCTACTTTAAGGAATTTAGCCCCTAAATTCTTACCGTAGTCATCGAACAAATGAGGATATTTCTCTCGCATCTCCAACTCGGTCTCCCAAGTTGCTTCCTCGATCTCGTGATTCTTCCAAAGGACTTTCACCAATGGAATTCTCTTGCTCCTCAAAACTTGCTCTTTCGTGTCAAGTATCTTCACCGGCTGCTCAACATAAGACAAGTCCGGCTGAAAAGTAATCTCCTCATACTCAAGAACATGGGAATCATCCTTAAGATATTTCCGAAGCATAGACACATGAAATACATTATGGATCTCTGACAAAGACGGCGGTAAAGCCACCCTGTATGCCAAACTCCCAACTCGCTCCAGAATCTCAAAAGGTCCAACATACCTCGGTGATAATTTCCCTTTCTTTCCAAATCTCTTGGTACCCCTTCTAGGCGATACCTTAAGAAATACAAAGTCTCCAACCCGAAACTCCAAATCTCTCCTTCTATTATCCGCATAGCTTTTCTGTCGACTTTGAGCGGTGAGCAATCTATCTCGAATTATCTTCACGCTCTCAATGCATCGTTGAACAATCTTCGAACCCCATAATTTTGCTTCTCCAACCTCGTCCCCAAAGAAATAGGAGATCTACACTTCCTCCCATAAAGAGCCTCATACGGTGCCATCTCGATGCTCGACTGGTAACTATTGTTGTACGCAAACTCCGCCAAAGGAAGATGTGTATCCCAACTCCCCTTAAAATCAATCGTACAAGCCCGCAACATATCCTCAAGTATCTGAATCGTTCTTCTGACCGTCTGGTCTGACCGAGGGTGAAAAGTGCTAAAATTCAACTTGGTCCCCATAGCTTCTTGCAAAGCCCGCCAAAACCTCGATGTAAACCTCGGATCCGTGCGAAACAATACTAAGCTGAACCCCGTGCAATCTAACAATCTCCTGCACATACAATGCCGCTAACTGACTCAATGAATAAGTCATAGCAATCGGAATAAAATGAGCCGACTTCGTGAGCCGATCAACAACAACCCAAACGGCATCAAAACCTCTACGAGTACGTGGAAATCCCGAAACAAAGTCCATCGTAACATGTTCCCATTTCCACTGCGAATATCCAACTACGTAACAACCCCGCAGGTCTTTGGTGTTCCGCCTTTACCTGCTGACAAGTGAGACACCTCGACACATAGTCTGCTATCTGTCGCTTCATGCCACTCCACCAAAATTGTTTCTTCAAATCTCTATACATTTTCGTACTTCCCGGATGGATAGTATACTTTGCTTTGTGAGCCTCATCCAATACAAGCCGTTTAACATCATCAACTGATGGAACACAAACTCTACCCTTAAATGTCAAAATACCATCTTGGTTCATCGAGAACTCATTCTCTTTATTCTCACTCAAACCATCAATAATTTTCACCAACTCTGGATCTTTCTTCTGAGTCTCCTTAATTCTCTCCAATAAAACAGGAATAACCCGCACACTAGCAAATAATACACCATGATTTACCTCGCTAGGATTCCAATCACGAACATCTTCCAACATTTTCCATTCCCGCATCATCAAACATGACAAGTGTACTTTTCTACTCAAAGCATCTGCAACAACGTTCGCTTTCCCCGGATGATACAATATAGTGCAATCGTGATCCTTCAATTTCTCCATCCATCTCCGCTGTCTCATGTTCAACTCTTTCTGAGAGAAGAGATATTTCAAACTCTTGTGGTCCGTGAAAATCTCAAACTTCGAACCATACAAATAATGCTTCCACTTGTGCAAAGCAAATATAATCGCCGCGAGTTCAAGATCATGCGTAGGATAATTCATCTCATACGGAGACAACTTCCTTGAAGCATAAGCAATCACTTTCCCATTTTGCATAAGCACACATCCCAATCCTTCTTTCGAAGCATCACTATAAACAACAAAATTATCACCTCCGCTAGGCAATGCTAACACTGGTGCCGTAGTCAACCTTTTCTTCAATTCTTGGAAGCTTTCTTCACATTTATCACTCCATACAAATGCGGTCTTCTTTTGAGTCAAATTTGTCATAGGCGTAGCAATCTTCGAAAATCCTTCAATGAATCTCCGATAATAACCGGCTAGCCCCATGAAACTCCGTACCTCAGTAACTGTGGTCGGTCTCCTCCAATTCATTACTGCCTCAACTTTGGAAGGATCCATCATATCCCGGCACTAGAAACAACGTGCCCCAAGAATGAAACCTCCTCTAGCCAAAAAGCACACTTGCTAAACTTGGCGTAGAGTTGCCTCTCCCGAAGAATAGACAAAACCATCCGCAAATGTTGTGCATGCTCTTCCCGAGACTTAGAATACACAAGGATGTCGTCTATGAAAACCACCACAAAGCAATCAAGAAAATTATGAAATACCGGTTCATCAAATCCATGAACACTTGCGCCGGCGCATTAGTCAACCCGAATGGCATCACCATAAATTCATAATGCCCATATCTCTGCGAAAAGCCGCGTTTCGAACATCTTCGGCTCTAACCTTCAACTGATGGTACCCAAATCTCAAGTCAAGTTTGGAATAAACCACCGATCCTTGCAATTGATCAAACAAATCATCTATATGTGGCAATGGATACTTGTTCTTGATCGTTGCCTTGTTCAACTCTCGATAATCGATGCACAACCTCAAGCTCCCATCTTTCTTCCTCACAAATATCATACCGGCACCCTAAGGCGATACGCTTGGCTTGATGAAAGCCAATGTCAAGGAGTTCTCTGTAACCGAACTTTCAACTCCTTTAATTCCATAGGTGCCATTCTATACGGCGCCTTCAAATGGTGTAGTCCCCGCAATAACTCAATACAAAATTCAATCTCTATCTGGAGGCATCCCAAAATCCTTAGTAGAAAACATCCGGAAACTCACACAACTGGCATCTTCAAGATTAGAAGAAGAAACCCGCTTGTCCACTACGCAAGCAAATACCCTGTGCACCCGCGACAACAGTTTCCTAGCGCCAAGCAGAAATGACGCGTAAACCACTCGGTGCATTATCTCCCGAAAACACAAACTTAGGAACGCCAGTGTGACAACCCACCTGGATCTCAATATCGAGATCCCAAGGTTGTGCCGTCAGACAAACTAAGAGATGCATAAGCACTCAAGTAAGCA
>CM028381.1:1151435-1178081 GCA_013146195.2 Codonopsis lanceolata
CTTCAGTAAGAGATATTTCAAACCTTGTTCCGTGAAATCTCAACTGAACCATATGGGCTCTCAAGCTTCCACTGATGGTACTAAATATAATCGCCGCGAGTTCGTGAATTAAGTATAGATCCTTCATCATCTCATACTCGAGTCACTTTTGAAGCATAACGATCACTTTCCCATTCTCAGAGATAATACATATCCTCAATCCTTCTTTCTTCCTCACAAATAAACAACAAAATGATCACCTCCGCTTAGGCATAATGCTAACACCGGGAGCCGAAGGCTGACCCCTCCTTTAATTCCATGGAAGCATTCTATCAGCTATGGTGTAGTCAATAACTCCATACAAATCCTGGTCTCTTTTGAAAATAAATTTGTCATAGGCGTAGCAATCTTCAAAAATCGCTTGTCCAATGAATTCTAAGCAGATACTGCTGGCCCCAGCTTCCTAGCCTTAAGCGTAAATGACGCAGAAACCACTCTGCGTGCATTATCTCCCAAAAACACAAACTTAGGAACGCCAGCAAAGTAAAGGTAACCCTTTACTAAGGCAATCCACCAAAGCATGATATGTGGTCAACCAATCCATACCAAGAATAACATCAAAATCACGGCGGTAACACCACCAAATCCGCATGCAACACATGTTTATCCACAAGTACATCGTGATGCTCTATAAATATTTGAAGTTAACAAACATTCCCCAAGAGGGGTAGATACTTCAAGCACATATGGTAAAGACTGAGGCATAACACATAGTTTATCAACGAAGTGTGATGCAACATAAGAATGCGATGATCCTGGGTCTATAAGTGCACGAGCCTCATTACCGAAAATAGAAACAATACCTCCAATCACCGTCAGAGACTCAGTACACCCTCTCGATCTAGAGCAACATGCGGCCCCGCACCTTAGCTTTTCCATCGCTATCTCTCTTTGTTCCGTACCAGAGTCCGACTAGAACCTCCTCGAATTATTGCTCTTTAACTTTGGACAATCCTTCATATGCCCGGAACTCCACGTAGTAACACTCCATTGGTGCTCCATTCTTATTCCAGCACCTATCTTCTGTATGCCCAATCTTGGAACAATAAGAACAAACCAATGCCACACTACGATCCCTCTGAGAAGATGTAGTACTAGCACCCTTGCCACTCAACTGACTCTTCGCGTGACCTTCATAATGAGATTTTCCACTTCCTTTCTTGCGATCATTGCCTCCACTAAAATTCCCACGACACCCGATCCATGACTCCGCCTGTAAGACGCTTAGGCCGCGAGAAGAACCCGAAATAGACATAAAGTACGATGCTCATCAATGTCTCTCTCAATAGTGTAGGCCCTATCAATCCGCCTTCCTGTACTCCACAAACCGATGAGAAAGAAGTTTTCCCGAACTCCGCCCTCAAACCCTTTACAAATTTGTGGTCCTCTCGGCCTCATCGGGATCAAAATGCAAGAACGAGCCAACTCCTGAATTGGCCGAATACCGGGAAACCGCCATACCCCCCGCACCAAATCCATAAACTCTTTCTCTCTTTTCTCCCTCGACAACATCCTACATAGGAAGCTCTCGAACTCTCGAACGAAATTAGCCATATCTCTGGGACTCTACGTAGCTTCCCAACTCTCCTCAACACCGCCACCAATGCTCTGGCAAAGACCTCAAGCTTGAACACGCCTAATACAACTTTCTGCTCATCATCGCAACCCAAGGTGCAAATATTTTCTCCAAGTGTTCAATCCAAAGCTCGGCTTAGCAGTCTCCGCTTCCATTAAATTGCCTCTGCTTCAACTTCACAAATCTTTCCAAAGATAGAATTATCATTATGCCTAGCCTCCCGCCTCGGCCTCTCTACCCCAGTTCAGCCGTGGCTCGGCCGTGGTCCTCCTTGTGGTTCCACTCTACTAAAAACCTCTCTCGATTCATTTGTTCATCATATCAAGCATTCCACGATACATATTTGCCATCGCCTCCACCGCTTCTTCCTGTTCGCAAGTGGAGGAATATTCTCGCTGACTATATTTAGCATTTCGACACCGCCTAATACCTCTACCAAAGACTCTACTGCCCCACCTCCGAACTAGCTCCTCGCCTAGTATCCACCATTTAAACCTACAATAACGCTCGGCGTTATAAAATAAATCTATCACACAAACCAACCCCAAAGCCAAGGAACCTATCCCTACCGAAAGCTAAATTTATAATCATAGCTCGATAAATCGGTGGGCGATCCCGACCCGATCCCAAGACGAAATCCCAAGGTCGTCCGCAAGGGGAACAATTAACAACAAACAAGTAGCAAATAATGGGTAGGGCCATAACGGCGATACACCGATAACTCAAAACACATGCGGCCGAAATAAAGCAAGTGGCGCCCGAGCTAACAAGCTCAAACTAAAACAACCAAAGAGATGATTAATCTCTCGGTCCAAAAATTCGATTCGCATGCCGCAACATTGGGCACGTAGGACAAACTCCCTGTTATGCAATTCAAATATTAAGCATAATATAAACCAAGTCATCGGCGAAACTACTACGAACCAACATTAAACTAAGTCTAAGACTCTAGTCTAACAACTCAACGGCTAAAAACATGCCGAGAACAAATATCAATTAAACTAGCAATATATCATGCTAAACATAAACACCAATAACAACCACGCACTACTCAAACCACGGCTACCAACAAAAAAATAAATACTAATGCTTATAAGTACTAGCAACTTAAAAATATATGGAAGTTTAACTACCAATATACATCAAGCACAACCACCACCGGTTATTACCAAAAGAATATGCTAACCACATAATTACAACATTACAAACACATACAGGTTTGCTACCCAACAATGAAGTTTATATAACTTCATCTTCCCAACGACCTCACCAAAAGCAAAACAATCATCTAAGTAGCAATCTTGTCCAAAAGACTTCCTTGCCAAAATAACCTTCTGGATTTACTTGGATCCGCTAGCTCGGCTCGGATCTAGGGAAAAACAACCAACAAATAAAAGTAAGTCACAATGACTTAGTAAGTTACTAACCATAACTTCCTACCATGGCATAATGCTCAATCATAAATCATATCATGCTATTGTCATGAAATAACCTTATACAAAATAATGTTATGGCATCCATGCTCAACATTAAATAAATATGTTATCATCATAGTATAACATTTTACCAAAAATCCATGTCAAGGCATATTAGTCTTAACAATAATAATTTATACCTTTGGCATAAAACAACATTCCAATAAAATTCATGTGATAGCATTTATGCTTACAACATTAATCAATATGTTATCTATTAAGTATAACATGTAAGAAACCAAAACAAACATCATATCATATCCAAATTCACCAAGCACGTTATTCATTTAAGCACTTGTGAAACAATTCATATATATAAGGGATATGATACCATTACTGCATTCCTCCTCGCGTGTCGCTCCCGCAAAACACGTAAAAACCCCTTGTGCCCTCGATATCCCTCTCAGATATCGACGCCCCCGAGACGTCTCCGCTCGAGTTCCATAGTTATCAAAGTCATGTGTATTACTACAACTAAGATAAACTACTTCCCCACCGTGGCCATCGATGGAGGGGTGTGTGCAACCCGGCACGGCGATCCATCGCGATCACGAACCCCATAATTCGTGAAGACGATGTATCGACCCACCAAAGACTCAACAGACCGATGCCAGCTGGACTCAAAACCCAAGCACACGTAATATATACTCATATGCTCAAACAAGTAGGTAAACACTCTACCAACAAACTAGTCATGCAATTCATCCACAACTAGCATAAATATCACAACCGAGAATCATATAAGTTCTCATAATCAAGTGTGCTTCACACACCTTAAACTTCTTGGAGGCTCGACCTCCATGAATTCTACCCAAGATTCCGTAGGACTTAAAATTATAGTTCCTAGGATTCAAACTAACCCAAAGGTTAACTCCGTTGAGTTCAATCTAAGTTTTCTGAAATTTCAAGGAATAGAAGCTTAGGCTTCATCATCCCCCTAAGTTCATATCTATCACCAAAACCATAAACCCGACGATCAATAAACTCACATAAACCCCACAAAATAATTAACAAGATAACTTAGAACAATTTAGCCATCTTGGTTATAAATTTATTCAAGTCACCATACCAACCAATAATTTCCAATTCACGATTAATTCGCACAATATAGTTTAATATGCTCTACTAAACATATAAAACATTTTAGGCATGCTCACATCAATAATTTTGCAAGCTAATCAAAATTAGGGCAAGGCACCCTCCAAGCATCTCAACCGAACCAACATCAATACCCATGATCAATCAACATAAACAAGTTCAATAGGCTAGTTAGAACATGAATTTCACATATATCATGGTCTCACAAAGGTAAACCAAGTTCTATCATTCAATTGAAAAACCTAGGGTTCATGCTTCTTCTACAACCCTAATAATGGCTTCCATTGACCACAAATAACACAAATGGTTGTTTCCCTAGGGTCAATGGAGCCCAAAAATCAAAGGAAGAGAGGTAGAAACTTACTAGAACTCAACCCTACAAACTGCCCAAAACCGAACTCAAAGATGAAGCCGTTTCTTCTCACTCCGCTCTCTTCAATCTTGCGGGTTAGATGGAGAAGAAGACTCCCAGCTATGGCTTCCAAGCTTAGCCCCTTGAAGCCCTAGAATCGCCCCCTCTCAAGCCCTCTCTCGCGCCTTGGCTGAAGTGGTCGCAGGAAACGCAAAGGAAGGAGTCGCATTGGCTGAATGAATGAGAAAGTGCGGCTGATTTGGGTTTTATATGGGGGGATTAATTCACTAATCAAGTCACTAATTAACCCCTAAATCTCTTAATAGATGATTAGGATTAGTATTAGGCTAATTAAGTGAGTTTAGAATAGGTTTAAATTGGGTTTAAGTGGTAAAAAGTTCGGACAGCGTACGGACCGAACAAAAATCCCGCAATCCTGAATCTGGGGCCTTGCGGTCGCATCACTAAAGCTTGATGCGAACGCATCAAGCTGCTTTCCAGCATTCCATGTTTTCTGCTTTCCTTGCTCGATCCCGGACTCTCCCGCATGCAAACTCGAGTCCTTCCAAGCCAAAAATGATCTATAAATCAACCTTAATAACCTCCAAACAATAACCAAAGCAATCAAGCCTCAAACCCCATCAAAACAAGGCCAAGAAATCAGGCAGAACTCTCCCGAACGACGATTGGAAAAGTCAAACTGAAAAGGGTTAACGCTAGAATCAAACTAGCAACCCAACCGACAATGCAACAAGCATCTAACCATCATCCAAGGCATGTTAATGATGTTATAAATGCCTTCTAACAATAATCCATGTGATTACAACATAAATCACAAACCCGAGATTCAAAGCATCTCGCGAAAGAAAAATGCATACGTGCATCTCAAACAACGTCAATGATCATGCTATTGACTCTAAACATATACGGGAGCTAAATAAACATATTCATCATGATTATAAGTATATGAATTCATGCATAACACATGCAAGCAACATTTCAGGGTTTTACAGCTCTTGACTGACCCCTGGCTGGCTGAACTCTTGTTGGTTGAACACTTGGCTGATCAATTTCAACTTGCTGACCATCATCCGCTGACTGACTAGATGACACAGCCGTAAGAGCTTGGGTCCTTGTCTTTCTTGGTCTCCTGCTTGACTGAACTGGTGGTGCTTCCTAACCAAATCTGCTTGAAATACTTGCTCGCCTAATATCAGCAGCAACATACTTCTTGACCTTGACAGGTTTGAGGTCACCAATGTTGATGAGTAGATGCTGAAGAGTGGGAATGGACCGAAGAAACTAATTTATGATCAGGTGATGAGTGAGCCTTGGATTTCCAGTTGCCATGTTTTCCTTGAACTTGGCAATGTTGACTTTTATGCACTCAACCAAAATAGCTCCCCAGTTCATCTCACAGTTTTCTACAATCCCTTCCATTAGAAACATTTGAGCTTCAGTGATCTTGTCATGGCCCCCGGATTTGATTATGAGGCACTTGTCCAACACCGTGGCTAGAGCATAGTGAAGTGGAGTAAAACGATGCTTGTGCCTGTCGAAGGCAAGCTCTACTGGTACTTCACCCCTCATAATAATCCAGCCTGCTCGTTGAGTTTTATCAGGGATGGTATAGGTGGTTGAACCATCATCATAAAGATCAGGGAAGACTGCAGAGATAGTTTCTGAATCAAACACAACAGGTACGCCTCGGATATTGCCGTTGAGAGAGAAAGGATCGACTGGGTTTTCATCCATTCCCATGAAGAACTCTTCAGTTAGCTGGCAGCTATAGGTTCGAATGTTGAAGGAGAGTAGAGGCATTAACCCAGTTGCAGTAACTAGATGAACCAGCTCAAGCCCTAAGGGTTCTGAGTTCAGAGAAACAATGTCTAGAAGACATCCATCGGCTGTGTTCGAAGCCATTTCCTAAAATAACAGTAGATAAGTTAAAAGAGACAGATGAAAGAGAAAAGAGAGGGAGTAAGAATAGTGAGTACCAGAAAATCTAGGGTTAGGGTTTTTGAAAGAAGTTGAAAGAAGAAGAGGTTATTTGAGAGAGAAACGTTTTTAGAGAGAGAAAGGTAAGTGAAAAGTGAGATTGAGAGTGAGTGTATTTTTTAAATAGAAATCAGATAGGTACGGACACTTATAAGAGATAGTGGGTTTTTAAAAGTGAAGATATGGAGTGTAGTGATAAATTACACAGAATTTTTGGTTTTGGTGATAAAAATAGCAATTTATGACAGAGAGTTATTATCACAATGATGAGCCATTTTTGTGAAAACACGTCATTTCAACCGCCAGAGTTGGTGGGATAATGGAAAGGTCATTTTGTCTTTTCAAAAAGCTTTGCGAGTTCCAAGGAAAAATAAAAAGGCGGGAAATAAATGAAGAATTTTCATTAAATTAGAGAGTAAGTCTTAGTTGAGATACGATCAGCTTTGACTTTAGGCTCAGAGACTACCTGGACAGTGTCTGTTAGTTACTGTGTTATCAGCTGAGAAATCTTGAGTACAAATATGTCAGCTTGAACAATTTTCAGCTAATAAGTGTCAGTTTGTGAACGGTTGTCAGCTAATGGCTGACATTATTTTATAGGATGGTTTCAGCCAGGAATGAAGAAAATTTGGTCAGCTGAAGATTGTCAGCTGTGAAGTTTTGGTGCTTATGAGCTTCATGTGTCAGCTACTGGCTGACAACGCTTTAGCTGTGTTACTGGCTGACCATGTAATATCAGCTGAAATAATTTGTCAGCTAGATAAATACTAACAAGCTAAAATATACCATGCAAAGATTAGACAAAACAAAGAAATCTTTCTATGACATAATAAGTATTCCTAATTCTCCTCTTAAGAATTCAAACCTGTCAGATTTTAAGGCTTTTGTAAAAATGTCAGCTAATTGAAATTCAGTAGGAACATATTCTAGCTGAACATTGCCTTTTTCAACATGATCTTTCAAAAAATGATATCTGATGTCTATGTGTTTGGTTTTAGAATGTATAACTGGATTCTTAGAAACTGATATAGCAGAAGTATTATCACAATAAATAGGCAAGTTCCCATAGGCATTTCATAATCCAGTAGCTGCTGTTTCATCCAAAGAATCGAGAGCAAGCAGCCTTCTAGCGACAATATATTCGCCTTGAGTTGAGGTGGAAACTGAAGCTTGCTTTTTGCATGCCCATGATATCAGTCTGTTTCCAAGGAACTGACATGTTCCACTGGTACTTTTTCTGTTAACTCTGCAAGCTGCAAGGTCAGCATCTGAATATCCAATCAAATTAAAAGAAGAATTTCTGGGATACCAAATACCAAATTTTTCAGTATCAATTAAATATCTAATGATTCTTTTTGCTGCAATCATATGAGATTCCTTAGGATTAGCATGAAAACGAGCACATATACATACAGCAAACATGATATCTGGTCTACTAGCAGTTAAGTAAACAAGGGATCCAACTATACCTATATACTCAGTTGTATTAACTGGCTTACCCTTTTCATCAGTGACCAGGTGACATTCAACACCCATAGGAGTGTTTGTTGAATTTGCTTCTTGAAGATTGTACTTCTTGATCAGCTCTCTTGTGTACTTAGATTGATGGATAAAAATTCCTTCCTCAATTTGCTTAATTTGCAAACCTAAGAAGTAAGTTAGTTCCCCCATCATGCTCATTTCAAATTTTCCCTTCATAAGATGCTCAAATCTCTTGCACAAGATTTCATTAGTAGACCCAAAAATAATATCATCAACATAAATTTGAACTAGTAAAATATTACCTTTGTGCTTCAGAGAGAAAAGAGTAGTATCGATTTTACCTCTTTGAAATCCTTTTTCCATAAGGAATTTGGATAGGGTTTCATACCATGCTCTTGGTGCTTGCTTAAGACCATAAAGAGCCTTTCTTAGCTTGTAAACATGGTCTTTCTTTTTAGGATCAAAGAAGCCAGGAGGTTGCTCAACAAAGACTTGTTCTTGTAGGTCTCCATTCAAAAATGCACTTTTTACATCCATTTGATATACTTTGAAGTCCTTAAAAGTTGCATAAGCAAGGAATAATCTGATGGCTTCCAATCTTGCCACAGGAGCAAAAGTTTGATCATAGTCAATGCCCTCCTCCTGTCTGTATCCTTGGGCTACTAGTCTTGCTTTGTTTCTTGTAACATTTTCATCTTCATCCAACTTGTTTCTGAACACCCATTTAGTTCCATTGACTTGTTGATCTGAAGGTCTAGGCACAAGTTCCCAAACTTTACATCTTTCAAACTAATTCAGCTCTTCTTGCATGGCTTCAATCCACTGAGGGTCTTCCAGGGCTTCATCAATCTTTTCGGGTTCAATGGAAGAGAAAAAAGCATGTGAGTCAAGAGTTTCATTTCTGGAGCTGCTTCTGGTTCTTAAGCCAGCAAAGGGATCTCCAATGATGTTTGAAACTGGATGATGTCTAGCTTCCCTGATTTCTTTAGGAAGATCTGCAAGAGGTTCATTTTGTGAGGGTGGAGAAGGATGAATGTCAACTGACTGATTGGTTTCAAAGTTAGGAATGTCAGCTGACTGATCAATAGTGATAGGATTAGGATTGTCAGTTGACTGAAGGTTGTCAGCCTGCTGAAGTTCATTCTGAATGTCTAAGGTTTCTGCAGGAGGAGTTGAAGGTGAAGGATTATTTTGAATTGAACTTGTACTGTTTCCTGTCTCAAATATTTCAAAATTGTTAGTAACATCAGGAGTCTTATAAGACTCAAATAAATTTGATTCATCAAAAGTAACATGCATAGATTCAACAATAACTTGAGTTTTTCTATTATAGACTCTATAAGCTCTACTATGCTTAGCATAACCAACAAAAATTCCTTCATCAGCCTTTTCATCAAATTTACCTCTGTAATCACCACCATTGTAGTGAATGAAGCATTTGCACCCAAATATTTTAAAGAATGCAATGTTAGGAGTTCTACCTCTCCATATTTCATAGGGAGTCTTACCATGAAACTTGTTTATGAGGGATCTATTTTGGGTAAAACATGTTGTGTTAACAGCTTCTGCCCAAAAATACTTTGGCAATTTTTCTTCTACTATCATTGTTTTATCTGCTTCAATCAGAGTTCTGTTCTTCCTTTCAGTTATACCAGTTTGCTGAGGAGTTCTTACTGCTGAAAAGTTATGATCAATTCCATGATCATCACATTATGTATCCATACCAAGATTTTTGAATTCTGTACCATTGTCAGATCTAACACTTATAATCTCACATTCCTTTTGAGTTTGAAGATTTCTGAATAGGGAAGTGAGAATGCCGTAAGTTTCAACTTTGGATTGCATCATTTCAACCCATGTATACCTGGAGTAGTCATCCACAACAACCAAAGTATACCTATTTCCTCCCAAGCTTGTAGTTGTAACAGGGCCAAATAAATCCATATATAGAAGCTCAAGAATTCTTTTAGTTGAAAGGCATGGTTTTGGTTTGAAAGTGGTTTTTGTTATTTTTCCTAAAATACAAGCATCACACTTTTTGTCAGTAGGAAAATTTATGGATGGTAGACCTTTCACCAAGTCTCCTTTTGAAAGTTTTGAAAGATACTTAAAGTTCAAATGAGAAAGTCTTTTGTGCCAAAGCCATGAGTTTTTAGAAATATTATTTGCTACCAAACAGATTTGAGTACTGTTATTTAAAGAAAGTAAATCAATAGCAAAAACATTCCTTTTTCTTGAACCAGTGAGCAAAACTTCATTTGTGATGCTATTTTTGATAAAGCAGTGTGTGGAGGAAAATGAACAGCTCATACCTTTATCACAGAATTGTGAGATACTTAGAAGATTGTGTTTCAAACCTTGTACCAAAGAGACATTTTCAATTATTATTGATCCTCTGATTATGGATCCATAGCCAATAGTCTTTCCTTTTGAGTTGTCTCCAAAAATGACAGAGGGACCTTTTGCTGCAATAATGTTAGTAAGGAGTTCAGCTGATCCAGTCATATGTCTAGAGCATCCACTGTCTAATATCCATATATCAGTTGATTGATCATCTGCCACTAAGCATACCTGAAATATGAATATTTAAATCATGGTACCCTTTATACTTTTGGGTCCAAAGGGTTAGTTTTCTTAGGTATCCAAACTTGCCTGAAATTAGGCATCTTAGTTTTGTCAGTAGGTTTAAATCTATATAAGCATTCATGTGACTGATGACCATAAGTAGAACAAATATTACACTTGTGATAACCAGTTTTATCAGTCATTTGAGGTGAATTCTTTGATTCCTTATGACTCAGCTTAGAGATCTTAGCATGAACAAAATTTATTGGCTTGAACTTGTCAGCTGCCTTTCTTCTGAATCCTCCTCTTTTGTCAGCTGGCTGACATTTGTCAGCTGGCTGACATTTGTCAGTTGGCTGACATTTGTCAGTTGTTGAGTTAGCTGACAGAGTTCGAGGAATGTGACCAGAAGACTGACAACTGTCATTGTTCAGCCTATCCCTTTTGTTAATGTATCTCTTGAGCTGATTCAAATTTTTGGGATAAGTAAATGGCACAGCATTATAAACAAATCCCTTGTCCTTTTTCAGCAGAATCTTAGGTTCACCAATTGGCTGTCTGATCTCATAGTTTTCATCACCCTTTGAGTATCCAAGACCATGTTGGTCTTCATGACTTTTCTGTTGACTGATGATTGTTTCTACATCAGCTTTTGACTTTGAGTAAGTATCAACAACATTGGTCAGTCGAAAATTTCTTTCCACAAGGTCAGCAATCTGGGCATCTGAGATTTTTGCTTGAATCTCATGTTTTTCATTGAGACTTTTAAGTTGCAGCAATTCTTTTTGCTGAACTTTGTAAAGCTCATTGATTTTTTGAAGCTCGCAGTTTTCTTCAGAGATTCTTTTAAAATCACCAGATAAAGAAACATGGATCCTTTTAAGTGTTTCAAACTTGGAATACATTTCTTGCATTTGTTCCAGTAAATCATCAACACTTGAGTCAGTAACCTTCTCCTCCTACCTTTTTGACTCATTTCTTTCTGGCTTATTTATGATTCCTTGTCCATAAAAACCATTTCCTATTTTCTTAACCACAAACTGATCAGATTTGATGATCTTGGTCAGCTTGGAGTTTGTAATAGGTGAGCTTAACAGCTCATTTTCAGACTCTTTAGAATATTTTGGACTTGGAAACTTATTATCTAAATCATATATTGATGATTCTGCAACAAGACACATATTTGCTTCTTGCTCAAAATCAGCAGATTCATCTTCAGAATCTGTTTCAATCCAAGTTGCAAGATTTTGGTCTTCAGCAACTAAACCCTTTTGTTTTTCAAAATTTCTGGGAGCTCTTTTGTAATACTCATTTTTTGTAAATGGACAATTTGAAGCAAAATGACCAGGCTTTCTACAATTAAAGCACAACAATTTTTCTTTCTCAACCTTGTCTTCATTGATTTTGAATTAAGGCTTTTGAAAGTTTGGAGTAGATGGTTTTTGGAAGCTTGGGGAAGGTTTTTGATAATTTGAAGAAGATTTTTGAAAGTTTGCTGAAGGTTTTTGAATGTTCTTTTTAAAAGATTTATACTTTCTAAATTGTCTAGCAAAAGTAGAAAATTCATCTTCATCAAAGTCATCATCTGACAGAGATGTAGAAGTTTTTGGTGTTTCTTCTTCAGCTTGAAGAGATATACCCTTAAATTTTTTCTCAATTTCTTGAGTTTTGAGAACTTCTTTTTCATAGATTTTTAGACTTGAAACAAGACTACGTATATGAGTTTTGTTCAAGTCTATTGCTTCCTTGATGGCAGTAACCTTAACATGCCATTTACTTCCCAAGCTACTAAGAAAACGCATACTCAAATCTGTGGGTCCTAATGAGCACAATAATAAGCTTGAAGGGGGGGGGTTGAATAGCTTATTAACACTTTAAAACTTTTAAAGTAAGTTCCTTGAAAGTTACTTGCAATCTATGAAAAGAATCAAGTAGCGGAAGACCTTCAAGAAAATTGTTCCAGGTCTGCCGATAAGGACTACCGGTAGACCTTTTACAGATTACTTAAGTTTTGCTGAAATGGATAATAAAACAATGAAACTAAGCAGTTCAATAAATTGACATACAGAAGGAAACAACACAAGTATTTTGGGATGGTTCACACTATAATGAGTGCTACGTCCACCACCAAGGCAGTCAACCTTGGATTTAAATTGTGCACTATGTTTTCCACTTAGATCAATTACAAAGAATATCCCTAATGGATCGTGTACAAAATATTGACTTGTGTTTGGGTCTATGGAATTAAATATCTGTAAATACAAGATATTTAATTCGTGCAGAAGTATAGTTAATGGAAGTTAACAACAAGAAGAATAAAGCAATAATTGTTGATGAGCAGCTTCTTGTTGTTGACGAGGACTTCTAGATCTGTTAAGGATCTATTGAATGCACTGAGCTGAAAGACTTGGAGTTGTGTAGATTCAGAGCAATTCTTTAAGTGTTCGATTGATTCTGTACTGTTGTCTATTTGTTCCAGTCTTCAATGGCAGTATTTAAAGCAGGAGCATTTCAAAAGAATCCGTTGGAGAGGACGAAGACTTCAACAGCTCTATACATAAATGCATTAAATGCATGGGGCTGTCAGTCAAGAAATTTCGTCTTCACAGATAACTAGAGCAGATAATCATTTCTGAGATCTTCGAAAAGGTGGGCGATTTGGTGTCAGATCTGAGAGATGAAGCAGAAAGTAGGGGACAGTCTGCTTTACTGCTTTACACTGTTCAGGGCGAAAAGTATTCCTGCTTTTCGGAAAGTTGCTTTCGGCGGCTTGACATGTCAGGGAATGACTTGGATTAATTCAAATAATATATGGAAATAAGTTTGAATTAATCCAGCTAGCTTTGATCTGGAGAGGACACGTAGAAGCGCATCAGTGGACACGAGGTCTACCGATCTTAAGCTTTGAGCAGTCTTCGGTGAAGCCGAGGAAGGGTCTTCCGAACCCGAAAAGTCCTAGAAACTATACAAGGCAAGGTTCTATACACAGTTGCACGCTAATCGATACGCAGCCCGATTAGCCACTGAAGTATAAAACTAATGTAATGTATTGATCAGATATAAATTTAACATAAGAATCAACAATCTCCTCCTATTTATATCTGGTCATCATTACTACAAATGAGGGTTTTAAAGCAAACTATTTAATAGATAATAGCATGACTGAGAGAGTTTATATATTACGTAATCGGTAGACATGCCTCTATTAAACAGAATAACACCTCAGATGCAAGGGACTAATCTAAGTGCATACAAGAGTAAGAGAGTTCAAAGAATAGCACACAGATCAGCAGCAGTTTAAATCAATTTAAACTGAATGTTTAAATTCTAATTTAGATAAACAATAAAGCAGCAAGAATTTAAACAGTATAATTTTTGAAAAAGCAAGTAATCATCTGTATTCATAAACAAGATGTTTACATTTGACAGAGTTTTCAAAAAATAAGATAAATACAAAGGAAAGGGAAGAAAAGATACAAAAGCTACCAAGGTCTTTTCCCTTTGCCTTTGTCTGCAGCCTCCTTTTCTCTTCTTTCTCGCTCTAGCTCTTCCATTCTTCTTTGGTATTCGGCATCTGCATTAGTTGGAGGTCTGGTGGAACGAGAACGGTAGTCCAGTTCTTCACGAAGACGGCTGTTCTCTTCCATCAGCATTCTGTTGATAGATCTCATTTGTTTCTCCTCCGTGATGGCCAGATCACGATCCCGGTTGGCATTCATAATGTCATGAGCAGAGTTTTGAGCGAGGTTGTTGAGTTCCATAATAGGAGTACGACCGTGGCTGAGATGGAGAGTGATGGCGTGGAATAGCTCGTAGAAAATGGAACCTATGATACGGTTATAGGGGAGGGTGGAGGTGGAGTTGGTGGGGAATCCAGTTCCATATCAGTGTCAGAATTTTCACTGATGTGGGAGGATTGGGGAATGGATTCGGTAGAGAACCAGAAAGAAGGGGCAGGGTAGAAGAGGAATTTTGGTTTTTGAAGGGATGGTTGAGGAGGTTGAGAAGGTTGAGGAGGTTGAGAAGAGGTGAATAGATCTGCTACTGACGAAAGTTCGAAGAGGAACTTGGCAGCAGCAGGGTCTAAGGGTTGTGGTGTGATTGAGGAAGTTGGTTGGGATTGGGGTGGTGAGGAAGGTGTGGATGGGTCAGGTGAGTAGTTAAAGGGTGAAGGAGGAGGAGGAGTTGGGGTTCTGACTGGCTCCTCCTGAGGGATAGACTCCTCCGGAGGTGGTGAATTCCTCTGAGTAGATGACTCAGGAAGAATAGATGAAGGGTTGACAGGTAAGGTTTGGGCGTCGGTAGAGGGTTGGGTATCGGTAGCTCTCCTTTTCTTCCTCAGTGGCTGAATAGAAGACTCAGCTGCTTCATCGGTAGAGGTTGGAGGGACTGCCGGTGGCTGGTCTTCAAAGGTTTTACGAAGTTTCCTTCGTTTTGGTTTGGGAGTGGGTGCTGGAGGTGGTGGAGGTGGTTGGCTGGATTGGGTAGATGGAGGAGAGGAATGGGTGGATTGGCCTGGTGCTTTCTTCTTCTGGCCTTCCTTCATCTCCTTTCTGATCCATTTGGCCTGCTCCTCTTCAGTTGGAGGTGCCACTGCCGGCCTTGTCTTCTTGGTTTTGCCTTTGGCTGCTATTTTCGATCTTAGCAGCAGCTCTGCCTCATCAGCCAGACCTTTGGCCTTTAGATGGAGGTCCGTGGCCACTTGTTCATCAAACTTGGTAGAGGCCTTTTTGAAGGTCTTGCTTGCAGCTACATGTGCTTCCATCAAACCGGTAGACCTTTTACAGATTACTTAAGTTCTGCTTAAATGGATAATAAAACAATGAAACTAAGCAGTTCAATAAATTGACATACAGAAGGAAACAACACAAGTATTTTGGGATGGTTCACACTATAATGAGTGCTACGTCCACCACCAAGGCAGTCAACCTTGGATTTAAATTGTGCACTATGTTTTTCACTTAGATCAATTACAAAGAATATCCCTAATGGATCGTGTACAAAATATTGACTTGTGTTTGGGTCTAGGGAATTAAATATCTGTAAATACAAGATATTTAATTCGTGCAGAAGTATAGTTAATGGAAGTTAACAACAAGAAGAATAAAGCAATAATTGTTGATGAGCAGCTTCTTGTTGTTGACGAGGACTTCTAGATCTGTTAAGGATCTATTGAATGCACTGAGCTGAAAGACTTGGAGTTGTGTAGATTCAGAGCAATTCTTTAAGTGTTCGATTGATTCTGTACAGTTGTCTATTTGTTCCAGTCTTCAATGGCAGTATTTAAAGCAGGTGCATTTCAAAAGAATCCGTTGGAGAGGACGAAGACTTCAACAGCTCTATACATAAATGCATTAAATGCATGGGGCTGTCAGTCAAGGAATTTCGTCTTCACAGATAACTAGAGCAGATAATCATTTCTGAGATCTTCGAAAAGGTGGGCGATTTGGTGTCAGATCTGAGAGATGAAGCAGAAAGTAGGGGACGATGCTTTATTACATTGTTCAGGCGAAAAGTATTCTGCTGCTGAAAGTTGCTTTCAATGCTTGACATGTCAGGGAATGACTTGGATTAATTCAAATAATATATGGAAATAAGTTTGAATTAATCCAGCTAGCTTTCTGCTGGAGAGGACACGTAGAAGCAGATCAGCTGGACACGAGGTCTACCGATCTTAAGCTTTGAGCAGGTCTTCCGGTGAAGCTGAGGAAGGGTCTTCCGCTGAACCTGAAAAAGTCCTACAGAAACTATACAAGGCAAAGTTCTATACACAGTTGCCACGCTAATCGATACGCAGCCCGATTAGCCACTGAAGTATAAAACTAATGTAATGTATTGATCAGATATAAATTTAACATAAGAATCAACAAAATCTTTCATGCTATAAATTTTACCAAGAGAAGAACATCTGTTACTTACTTCGAGAAATCTGTCATATGCATTTTTCAGGGATTCTTTTGGGTCCTTCTTGAAGGCATCAAACTCTTGTATACAATCATAGAGTTTGTTGTCCTTGGTGTTTTGATCTCCTTCCACATATTCTACAAGAGCATCCCATATATCTTTGGCAGTTACACAATCATATATCTGTTTGTAGTTTTCATCAGGTACAACACTTGACAGAATGTGTACTGCTCTGACATCCAGTCCATCAGTACTTTTGTCTTCCTCAGTCCATTCTGATTGAGATTTGAGGACATATTCTTCTTCAATAGGAGCAAGAGGATTTATGGTATCATCATCTGCAGTAGAAGATTTACCAACTTTAGTATTAATTTTCATAGGTTGCATAGGACCACCTCTTACACATTCCATCAATCGTTTATCTATATTGTTCATATATCTTGTAATTCTTTCCTTCCAAATATCAAAGTGATCTTCATCAAAAATGGGTACTTTAGTAACATTGTTTGATTGAAAAGCTTTTAGAGTTGCCATGATCAAGCTTTCAAGCTGATAGGCTTGGAAAAATAGTTTTTCAAAAAGCTAGGCTCTGATACCAATTGTAAGTCCAGATGGCAACAGTTAAGGCTAGAGGGGGGGGTGAATAGCCTTTAAAAACTTCAAGGGTTGATTTGTAAAACTTGAAATATTGGCAGCGGAAAACTTAATTTTATCAGTCAGCTGAAGAATTAGTCAGCTGGCTGACGCTTTGAAAAATGCCTAAGATGATGAAAGTTGGTCAGCTGGCTGACACAACTGTTTTTCACAAGAAGTTGTTTAAAAGTTTGATCACAGAATATAGAGAGGAATCTGAAATACAAATTAATTGAACAATTTAGTTAACAATTGTTGTTAACTGATTGACACTTAATAAGTTGAAAAACTTCTTAAGTGTTGAATCAGTTTGCAAGAATATAAGAAGTAGCTGACAAATCAGTTGAAGTGGTTCACAGATTAACTGTTACGTCCACTACCAAGTTGGTCAGACTTGGATTTTTGAAGTGCACTAATTTTATTAAAAATCTATTTGATCTCTAATGGATCAGTGTACAACAAAAGACCGGTGTTTGTGGAGAATGATTGAAAAACAATCAAACTCGTGAGACAAACTGACTGATTTCGAAATATTAAAATGAATCACTCAATGTTTGCCTAAAATAATAACTAGAGGAAATTAATCAAAGAAGAGTATCTAGCTAATGTTTTATAAGAAGACTAAGTCACAGAGAAATTTCTTGAAAGTGTTAGGCTTAGACTTCTGTAAGAATTCCTTTTCTTCAATAATGCTTCCAGTGGGTATTTATAGACAGTCTTCAAGAGTAACCCGTTAGGAACACATTTTGAATTTGAAAATGTGTTTGGCAGATGCAAGATCTTAAAAGATCCTGTAAAATATTATATAGCAGAATATCTACCAAAAACACAAAGTAGGAAAGTGTTAGTACAAGTATATGATTAAACAAATAAGGAAAGACAAACTGACACTAGAGACATTAAGATCAGCTAGAATGAATGGCTGACAGAATAACTTCGAGCTGACCAAGGATAACTTTAATTTCTTGGCTGACAATCAAGTGGAATGATTTTAAGCAAATCTAATTATGTGCAAGATTCAACAATCATATTATCATTGCTTCCAATGATAAGCATGTCGTCTACGTAAAGACATAAAATGACATAGCCATTTTCAGTGTCCTTTACATAAACACATTTATCACACTCATTGATCTTAAATCCACAACCCAACATGGCATTATCAAATTTCTCATACCATTGTTTTGGTGCTTGTTTTAAGCCATACAAAGACTTAACCAACTTACACACTTTGTTTTCTTGCCCTGGAGCAGAAAACCCTTCTGGTTGTTCCATGTAAATCTCCTCTTCTAAATCACCATTTAGAAAGGCAGTCTTTACATCCATTTGATGTACTTCTAGATTTCGCAATGCGGCAATTGCAAGTACAATCCTTATTGATGTTATTCTCGTAACTGGAGAATATGTATCAAAGTAATCAAGACCTTCACGTTGCATGTAACCTTTTATTACAAGTCTGGCCTTATACTTATCAATTGATCCATCTGCTTTCATTTTCCTTTTGAAAATCCACTTATATCCTAGTGGTTTACTCCCCGGAGTAAGATCCACTAATTCCCAAGTGTGATTTTGAAGGATGGAATCAATTTCACTTTTGATAGCCTCTTTCCAGAGAGGTCCTTCAGAAGAGCTCACAGCCTCTTTAAAGCTTTGAGGTTCAGTTTCTAGCATGTAGGTAAGAAAATCTGGACCAAAAGATTTTTCTACCCTACCTCTTTTGCTACGACGAGGTTCCACCTCTTCTTGCTCATTCTCTTCATGTTCTTCTTCTTCCGAAGCATGTACCCGTTTAGATGAGTTAGACTCATTGCTCCTCTTACAAGGAAAAACATCTTCGAAGAAAGAAACATTTCAAGATTCCATTATTGTATTCTTGTGTATGTCTTATATTTTAGACTCGTGCACAAGAAACCGATAAGCACTACTGTTATGTGCATAACCAATGAATATGCAATCAACAGTTTTTGGTCCTACTTTCACCTTTTTAGGTAAAGGAACAACAACCTTTGCAAGACACCCCCACACTCGCAAGTATTTGTAGGATGAAATTCTTCCATACCACATCTCGTAAGGGCTTTTGTCTAGCTTCTTACGGGGTACCTTATTTAAAAGGTAATTAGCTGATAACGCAACTTCTCCCCACATGTTCTGTGGTAATCCAGAACTTAACAACATGGCATTCATCATCTCTTTAAGAGTTCGATTTTTATGCTCAAAGAATGCCATTCTGCCGAGGTGCATAAGGTGTTGTTTTCTCGTGGATGATACCATGCTCAAGACAAGATGCAAAGAAATGGTGACTCGATCACTTCTTAGCATCTTAACATTTCGTTGAGTTGGTTCTCAACCTCGCTTTTAGAGAATAAACTTCTATGGCTTCATCTTTACTTTTGAGAAGATACACATAGCAAAACCTAGTGCTATCATCAACAAAAGTAATGAAGTACTTATTCCCACCACGTGACTGTGTTGATTTAAAATCACACACATCAGTGTGAATTAATCCAAGTGGTTCACTATTTCTTTCAATAGTATGAAATGATGTTCTTGTTAACTTTGCCTCTACACAAGTTTCACACTTGTGTTTAGAATCGATTTGGAATTTGGGTATGTAATTCATGTTAACTAACCTACGCAAGGTTCCATAATTAACATGTCCTAGTCTACCATGCCACGATAGGAAGACTCAAGCAAATAAACGTAAGACTTATTCTTATTATTATTGCTTGTTGGTTTAACAACCATTACACCGAGCTTAAACACCCGTCATTTACATAACCTTTTCCAACAAGCATTCCACTCTTGGACAGAGTTACAACATCTGACTCAAATACAATACGGAAGCCATGGTTCACCAGCAGAGTTCCGGACACTAAGTTTTTCCGGATATCTGGTACATAGAGTACATTGTTGAGAGTTAGTTCCTTCCCGGACATCATCTTCAATACCACTTTGCCTTGACCTTTGACTTCAGAAGTGGCAGAATTTCCCATGAAAACCTTCTCGCCATTCTCAGCAGCTTCAAAGGTACTGAACATTTCTCTGTTGGAGCACACATGCCTGCTGGACCAGTGTCGATCCACCATTGATTGGGGTTTGAACCCACCAAGTTCACTTCAGTGACAACCGCAGCAAGGTTCAGTTCTGATACATCTTGAGAGATGTCATCCACCATGTTTGCTTCACGGTCTCTACTTGGCTTTCAGCAAGCGGTAGCCTTGTGACCCGTGCCACCACAGTTGTAGCACTTTCCAGAAAATCTCTTCTTAGAGATTCCTCCCTTGGGTCCCAAACCGACCCTTTAGTAGTAGCCTTTCCTTTTGCCTTTTGAGCTTTGGCCATGCTCTACCATATTAGCTTTAGCAGCCACAGGAATGAATGTCTTCTTGTCAGAACCTCTGTTGTCCTCTTCACTATGAAGTCTGACAACCAGTTGTTCCACATTCATCTCCTTTCGCTTGTGTTTCAGATAGCTCTTGAAATCTTTCCAAGCTGGAAGCAATTTCTCAATAATTGCAGCCACTTGAAAGGTTTCACTTACAACCATCCCTTCAGCTTGAATTTCGTGAAAGATTACTTGCAATTCTTGCACTTGACGGTAGACAGTCTTGGAGTCCACCATCTTATAATCCAGGAAGCGGCCAATAATAAACTTTTTGGCACCAGCATCCTCGGATGTATACTTGTGGTCCAACGATGTCCACAACTCCTTTGCCATTGTCTTATAACGGTAAACTTCGTACAATGAGTCTGTCAACCCATTTAGTACGTAGTTTCTGCAAAGAAAATCAGAATGCTTCCATGCTTCTACAAGTAGTAGCAGCTTGGACATCATTCTAATTCTCACCCACCGTTGGAGGATCTTCTTTCAGACACCTCGCTAAGTTCAGGGTGGTCAAGTCGAAAAGCATCTTCTGCGCCATCGCTTGAAATTCAAGCCACTGAATTTCTCCGGTTTCTCGCTATGATGTACCGGCATAGGTGGATTGGCCACAATCTGAGTCACATTAGCATTAGAGGTCGTTGGGTTCAAGGTCACTGTAGACACCCCAATTTCGTACCCCTGGTATGTGACTGACATAAAATATCAAGAACTGTTAAAACTTAACAAATGTCAAGTTACAGGAGTCAAAAATGCGAAAGGAAAAGCGGGATGCTAAAGCTGTTGAAGCCGAGGGGTAAAGTGCAAAAATCTGAAAGTTGCAAAGCTGCATGGTGCCGCATCAAGGGTGCCTTGGCCGCACCATGCCTTCTACAGTGCGCTTCTCTCACATTGAAATTGTACAAGTCCTGATGCTCGCGGTACAAGCTGTTGATGCAGGCTGAACAAACTCAACAATGCCCCGCGTGTCCTGCCTCTCCAGTATAAATAGAGACCCCCGGCCTCTCATTTCAGTGCTCAATTCCTCCGCGATTTTTTAGATCGCAGCGGCTCCGCTCGTTCTTCCGTCAAAATTAGTACGAGAGGTGCGAGATAGGTGAGTGGAAGCCCCTAGAATCCCCAAACCCCGTCCAAACTCTGCCAAATCAAAAACCCATAGGTTATAAGCGATCCCTAGCCTAGTTGTTAGGTATCCACCTCACTTCCCCAGTCCAAAAATCCCAAAGTAGTAGTTACTCTGCCGAGTAACGTGAAAAGTCAAAATTTAAGTCTAGGTTCGCCCGCCCAACCAAAAAGGCCAAAACCTACCAAAATAAGCTGTCACTCTGCCCGAGTTGATAAGCCCAAACTTTCAAAATAAAGAAGTCATTCTGCCCAAATCAAAACAACAACACACAACAACAACAACAAAAGACTCCCTCTCCCTAAAGGACAGAGCGAGCACACCGCCGCTCTAAAAGGTAAAACATTTAAGAGCGCCGTTTTATTTATTTATTTGTATTTTCTGTTTTTATTTTATCTTTAAAAGTTGTTCCTTAAATCCGGCGCAATGTAGCCAATATAAGCCGTTGTGCTGCCCGGATTAAAATAGGAAATATTATGTAAAAGAGCCGTTATAATGGTCAAATATTCTTAAATATGTTTGTAATTATTGGAAGGAGGCAATTTGCGAGTCGAAGTAAATAATGTAGCCACGAATGTATTTGTTTAAATTTCCCTGTCATTTTAATACCTTATTTATTTGCTAGATAAATATAACAATAAGCATACTTCAGCCAAAAACGTTTTGAGACCGAAAGGGCGAGTTGGGTGCCTAGCACCTTCCCAACTCGTAACTTAGCCTCTGAACCCGCTTTTTAAAATCTCTGGTTTTCTTTTTCTGGTTTTTCTTTATTTTTGCCTTAAAATAAAGATGGCGACTCTAAAACTTTCAGATCCAAGGGGCCTCGCAACATTCCCTCTTTGCACTTTCCTGTTCTCCCTAAAAAGGGAGATACGGGAATGGAGGGTGATGCATTCCCATATCCAGTATCCCTAAACAAGGGATAACTTGATGCGGGAAACTCATAGCTCCCATAGTGATCTGAATGGGCCATAAGGCTATTTTCAATAAATCCATACTGGGGGCGTTGCAATATCCTTTTTTTGCACTTTTCCGTTTTCCCCTAAAAAAGGGAAAATGGGAATGAAAGGGTAATGCATTCTCATATCCTGGTATCCCCTAAACAAGGGATAACTTGATGCGGGAAACCATCGGTTCTCATATTGGATACAAAATCCACTCAAGGCAACCGAGGCACATTCAAACGTGCTAACATAGACAGCACTCCTCTCGCACTTTTGATTTTGTCTTCCCCTAAACAAGGGAGGGTGGAACCAGAGCTGTAGTGTCCCGCATCCGCACGTACGTGCACCCCTATCCAAGGGCACGCGGGCGCAGTCGCTCCAGGGAACCTCACAAAGGGCGACTCGATGGGGAGTTGTTTTATTTTAAATAAAATGGAGGGCTAGACTCATAAAATAAAACTTTTTTTGTTTTTATTTGTTTCTGGCTGCAGTATGCTTGTTATATTAATTTACGCATTTCAATAAAGTGTTCCCATACGGCCGTGGCTATATTTTGTGGATATGATCCTCCATCTGGCAGCAGTCTCGTTCCGATACCTGTTACGGGTGTGTTTAAGAGTATAAAAAAAATCAAAAAAAACATATTTAAAAAAATTTCAAAAAAAAATATATATTATATATATTACAATAAATTCCGGGCTGCACAACAAAAGAGCTGGGGCTTTACTTCTGGCTCTGTATTTTTATTTATTTCAGTTTATTTTCTTTTTCACTTTATTCTGTACATTCATACATATCTGCATTCATTCTGTCATTTTATTTTTGGGACATAGGACCAAAATTTGTAATTAATAGGGATAGATAGTTTCCCCACTTTTCTTTCTATTTCTTAAAATGGTGTGCTTGCTTGCGCTCAAAAATAAAAAGCCGAGAAAATCCACACATAACAGCAAGATAGGCCACTTATGCTTTATTTTTCTGTTCATATATCTGTAAAATAAATAAAAACTTTTACTGCTTTCTAGATACCGCACACACGTGCACACATATAGATATATTCCGAACTGTTACCCTACACCATGACCTGCCTACCCCCTGCATAAGCCAACGTTAGAATGCATATAGTTTTTCAGACACTTCACGCATCGACGCTTTTTTGCATCTTTAAATTGTGGGTCAGCCCCTGTCAAAAAAAAAAAAAAAGAGATAAAAAAATATAAATATATGTCAAAAAAATGCGTAATTTCAAAAAAAATATATAAAAAAATAACTGCGCAACAAAAAAAATAAAAGGGAAATAATAATAAATAACAAACAGGGGCTAACTTATAATTTCGATGCTCAACCTAGACCATTTCGGATGGTGGATCCACGAAAGAGTATAGGCCTTTCCTTCGGGACCCGATCCCGGGAGTCGAAAGGCGTGTGGAATACGTTGGTCCTATACTGCGGAGAAAGAATACACTGCTCCAGAAAAGTCCCGAGACTGTCAAAAAAGCGGTGCTTATCCGCCAATTGTAGGGAACAAAAAAATAATAATAATAAAATATTAATAAAAGGCACGTTGTACTCCAAGCCAGATAGCCTCCAGCCAACCTTTTGATACCTACCAAACCCCATTTTCCTCAGAGACCTGGCCCGAATTTGGAAAGGCGTAGATAGTAATCGGCCGGTTATACACGGGAAACTAGTGCGTAACTCGAGATCGAGGGTATCGGGTGACGCAGACAAAATCGTTGGGCACGATCCGAAGCGATATGGCGGCACGAAAGTGAAGCAGTCAACTATGGAGTACAGATTCGTGGGCTCCGGGGTATGTTCCGCCTCGACAATGCGAGAATGGTTTGACCAAAGGTTGGGTGCATCGGACGAGTCGGATGGCTAGTCCGGTACGAGTCTAAAATCCGGTGGTGAGGTGAATTCTTCCCTACTATTCCCTAAGATGCATCCACATCTCGAGGTGCCCAAACCCAATCCCTGACCAAACACTAACCCACCAAATACTACCACTATCCCAAATCCCAATCCTCCACCAAGTCCTACTACCCAAATATTTATCCTTACCCTCCTTATCCACCATATATTCTCCCAAACACCCAGAACCCAAAGCGACCTCCCTTTTCTATAACTAACCCACTCTAAATAGCCACATATGGACCCAGCTTTAACCCACGAGGCCAATTTACCACATACTTACCTCCTATGATCTGATCGCCGTGGAAGCTACCAATAACCCACCAATTCGAACCTATACACTACCCAAAACCCACCAACCCGAGAATCCATATATTACCCAAAACCCACCAAACCAAAATCACTACCTTTCCAAAATCTACCAACCCAGAACCTTTATCAACCCAATACCCGTATCCCTTTCGGAATCCTTATAATGCTCAAATTCCATTAACCCAGAATCCATATACTGTCCAAAACCCACTAGCCCAAAATCCTTACCTTCAACCAGAAAATAACCCAGCCTTCCCAAATCGGCCGGTATATACCAAAAACCAACTCTCCCGACCACGAAATGGAGGCAGGCATGGAAAATATGAAGGCCATGATGCTAAAGGGTATCCTCTTTATTACACCGGCGTGTCAAATTCATCCACGATGACCACATAGTAATCATTACGGCCGGACAAGATGGGTGGAAAATAAGGAAAAGCGAGGATATCCCAATCTTCAAGATAGAACATGAAGACAACGGTATTTTTCTCGGTGGCTTTGAGGTTATCCCAAGCTGTGATCAACGCCATTGAATATGGTAGAGAAGCTGACATCATTGGAAAGAAGGTCACTTCCTAGGAAACATGGTCCCTTTAAACATGTTCAGAAAAATGAACTATATGCCTGGTCTAGGTCTCGGCAAAATCGCAAGGACTAGTTAATTTAGTCCAAGATGAACTTAAGGAATGTATCCCTCCTTTCGGTCTAGGATACACGCCTACTCCGGTGAAGTAGCAGTCATGAAATCATGAAAGCGTAAGAAAGAAAGGCGAAAGGAAAAAAGCGTCCTTATGAATATCCCCTCTTCAACCCTACAGAAAAACCTTAAGCGGTTATTTTGCGTAAAGGCGGAAGCCTATCTCATGTTTCACGAACCTGGATAGACCACTATGGGAGCAGGTGCCACGGTTGGGAAGTCTTTCATGATGTCGATATTCTCTCGGATGATATGGAAAAGGTTACCCTGGGCCAGTAGCCGCCGCTTTAACACTAAGAATGTCACCATTGAAAATGCTTGGTCTATAGACCAAGATGATTATCTTTGGCCTACTAGATGATGATGGTCTAGGAGAATAACTTTACAGGTATGATAGGCAGAGGTGCTAATTATGAAAGACTCTCTGCGAGTTCGAGTCTATTTACGATAAGCCTCTGCTTGAGGTGGTACACCACTGACCAGTCGGCTCGACACCGCGAGACTTGGTAGACCGCTTCGGATATATTATCCCGATCCTTTCCCTAGCCTTACGGATTAGTCATCTACCAATTCGCTACCCATAGTTGAGGATCTCAAACCCCGGGTCCTCAACAATGTAATAACAGCCAAATGTGCTTTTAATAATAATATGGATGTCTTTGCTTATTCCTTAGCTGCACCTAATTTAAAAGATGCATTAAATAATAATTATTATGATAATGAGTCATTTAATAAAATGGACCCAAAGATAAAAATTATCTACTTGAGCTTGCAAAGTCGGTTAGTACCGGGGAACAAAACCATTCATCGGCGACAACTTGAACACTGTCACTATCGACTGGGGTTGGACAATGAAGTCGAAAGAAATCGAGAATCGTGGAGTTACCTTCAAGGTCAGAAAGAAAGGCACTCATTGATCTCCTCGAAAGAATTCATAGACATCTTTGCTGGTCTTATGAAGATATGCAGAGCTGGATCCGGTATAGTCGACTTAGGATTCCCACATACCGGATGCTCGCCAGTCAAACGAAGCTCCACGCCGCATCAAGCGAGAATAGTCCTTACAAGTCAAAGAAGAAATCATGAAGCAATTTGCGTGTTACCTTCATTCGGGTAGTTGAATGCAGGCATTTAATATAGTGGCCAGTTCCC
>CM028381.1:1178181-1235646 GCA_013146195.2 Codonopsis lanceolata
AATTTTCAAATTGAAACCGAAACTCATATGGATTTTTGAAAATTTGATGATTTGAAAATATCACAATGTTGTATTTCATCTAAACCACCATTGTTATCCTTACAATCGCCGCCATCACAAATTCCAACATCACCAAGAAACGCACTCACCTCGCCTTGCTTAATGGAGACATAAAATCTCTTTAGCTCAAGTTAGTCAAACTTCTTTCTTTAAACATCTCTCATTTCTTAGCTCCAATCCACTTTTTGTTCAAATTATTAAATAAGGAGAAAATCTAATTTTAGGATGAGACTACTTAAAATGATGTCGGTTGGTGACAACTTATTTCAATAAAAAAGAGAGTTGTGGTAGAAGAAAGAAAGTCGATCGCTAGAGGAGAGAATAGAAATATTCTCACATGTAACTACCTCGAGTCCGATGAAGAGGAACAATCAAGTTAAGACCAAAAAATGTTAGAGGTTTGGAACCCAGTGATGAAAATGAGTAAAATATTTTGAATCCAGTTATTTGTGATTGATAACATTAGTTTTGTTTGTAATATCTATAAGTTAGAACCAAAGTTGATAGTTTTAAAAGTCGTTGTAGTAGTCCTAAATTTCAAAGAAGTAAATAATAGATTTTATCTTTATTTTCTAACAAAACGTATAGATTCATCAATTGGTTCTTCATTTTTTTCATCTTCTTGGCATTATGACACATTTTCTTAACTCACCTCTCTTAGCTAATTCATGGGTAATAACTAAACACGCTACAGATTTGCTTAATAATTTGATATTTGATGGGAGCACGAAAGTGTAATAGAATTAGCCGGTTTTATGATTTATTTTAGAGCAAATATTGCACTTTTGGTTGGTTTTGTGCTGGTTATGATGTAGGTGTAAAGGGGGCTGCAAAAGAGGGGAGTTAAGAAGAAAATTCTGGATTTCAAACAAGAGGGAAACCTGGGATGTCACATGGGCACGTGCTGCTCATATTTCGGAGCTGAGCTGTTGGCAAGATGCTGAATTTCCGAGCAGATTTGTTGGACAGTTAGAAAAAAAACTGTCACTTCTTTCTGATTCTGTGTATGTATTAAAGGAAATACTGATTTGGAAGTAGTGGGTGGTTTTAGGAAGTTACCGGTAGTTTTAAAACTACCGAGTAGTGGTTTTAGTAGGAGAGTAGAGTGACATTTATGGAGGGATTTTTCTGAACAAAAGGGGGGAATTCGGCCAGTAGAGTGGGGGGGTATCGACAAGAATCGAAGAGCTAGGGAAGTCACAAACAATTGTTAGGAGCAAAGTGTAAAGAACTTGTGATCTTCTTTGAGATTCATTACCTGCTGGGAACAAACAATTTGGTTATTCTTGTAAGTTGCTTTTAAATCATGTTTTATAGCTAAGGATCTTCTTCCAGTCAATGAGAGATTAAGTCTCAAGCTTTTTATTTATGTGAGATCTAATTGAGCTATTTCTTGTTTGGGTTTCGAATATTCGTTCGTTCTCCGTTTTACACGTAGGAAGATTATTGTGTCTAATTAATGTTTAATGGTCAGAATATTAATTAACATAATATTCTAAAGCTAGTTAACACTGTTGATTCGTAATTGTCCTCGGTCTTAACAAAGTGGCAAGTAATACACCTTTTAGGCATCACAAGCATAATCGGACCGTATTACGGGAACGGATAATCATTGTTACATGATATTGCTTCAATACGCATGGCTCTGAATCGGGTCTCTCTCTTCTTAATGCAACCGAGTTATTAAATCTTACGAGCGTCTCGGAGGTTGTAACTTGGTTGAAGCAATTAACGAGCGTCTCTTGATTATCAATACGGTAAGGAGAGATTGAGTGTTTGGCGTTTGTCAACACTTATAACCGGTTTATTCGAAATCTAACGAGATATTTTTGCATCTATGATCAGAAATAAAATGCGAGACGAAATTGGCTCATTGGCTGGATTCTATTTTATTGAATTAAATCAAGTGTTAATCTGATAGCTTAGTTACAATCATTTTCAGTTAATTAATTTTAAAGTTTAATCGTAGTAATTTAAAAATATAAATCTGTGTTCAATTATTTACTAATAAAATTCTAAAAAGGAATAATTTCGACGTTCCCTGCGGATACGATCCCAACTTACTTTATACTCGTTATTAAGGAAGGAGGAAAAATAATTTTGACGATTTGACATTCGTCAATATTCACCAACAAATCTATTATTATAGTTACAATTTTCAATATACATTTAATAATGTCTTTCCCGAATATATATATTTAAGAAATAAAGAAATAAAACTATATTATTTTTTAGTTTCAAATATTTTTTTTAGTTTCGAATAAACTTTTAGTCTCTTGAGTAAATGTATTTTTGTCATTTTAGAATATATTGGACGATATTTGCAACGATAATGGTAGAGGGGGAAAATAATAACAAAATCAAAATACAAAACGAAATGAATATAATTCAATAATGTAGGATCTAACTTTAAAATAGGTACAAGTCAAGAGATCAAATTATTATTTAATTATTTATGAAATTAATTAGCGCATGACAAATTTACTTGTTTAACATTAATTAATAGTAAGTGATTTATTATAGTTAGGGCTATTTTTGTCCAAACATTACTTTTTGTCATGGTAAATTTACTTATTTTGTCCTTAATTAAATTGTGAGCAGTTTATTTGGTGAAATGTTATTTTTGTCAATCAATTAAATTGTAAGAAACAAACTTGACTTTTATAGTAAGAGAGAAAAATGACGAAGTTACCTGTAATTAAGGAAAGCTGCGCAGATAAAGTCACTGCCAAAATTTGGGCATCGGAATGAAAACATTGCGCATCGCAATGCACAATTGAAATTTGTCCAAATTTGGGTATCGAAATTCAAAAAACCACTGCCCAAATTTGGGCATCAAAATGAAAATATTGGGCATCGCAGTGCACAATTGAAATCTGTCAAAATTTGGATATCGAAATTCAAAAAGTCACTGCCCAAATTTGGGCATCAGAATGAAAACATTGGGCATCACAATGCACAATTGAAATATGTCAAATTTTGGGCATCGAATTTCAAAAAACTATTGCCCAAATTTGGGCAGCAAAATGAAAAAAATTAGGCATCATAATGTACAAATGAAATATGTCAAAATTTGGGCGTCGAAATTCAGAAGGCCACTGCCAAATTTGGGCATTAGAATAAAAACATTGGGCATTGCAGTGCACAATTGAAATCTATCAAATTTTGGGCATCGAAATTCAAAAAGTCACAGCCCAAATTTGGGCATTAGAATGAAAACATTGGGCATCACAATTCACAATTGAAATATGTCAAAATTTGGGTATCGAAATTCAAAAAACCACAGTCCAAATTTGGACATCGGAATAAAAACATTAGGCATCACAATGCATAATTGAAATCGGTAAAAATTTGGGCATTGAAATGCAAAAATATAAACTCAAATCTTGGCATCGTAATGCAAAATTTGGGCATCAAAAAAACTTTTGAAGCCCAAAACAAGGCTTAAACAACGTTTTTTGGTCTTGTAGATCTCGTCGAGAGCTTTGATTTGACATATTGTGGGTCACGTGGTTCATCTGGAATAAAAAGTTATGCCACCGACGAATTCTTCCTCAATTTTTTTATTTCTACTAGTGCATTAGTTTCAAAACTAACAATTAGCACCCTTAATCTCCATTTGCTTCCTAAATCGCTTAGAACCCTTATACATGGAATTGTGACTTTCTTGGATGGGTTTAATCGTTTGTGTTTCCTCAAAACTCAAAATTCAAAATTTTACTTCCAACAGTCTTTGTTCTTTCGATGCGTTTTTCTTTCAGCAGCTTCTAACATGACAGCAGATCTTAGAAGAAGAGAGAGAATGAAGAGAGAGAGAGAGAGAGAGAGAGGTAAAATGAACGTGGAAGAAGACAAACAAAGTAGTATGTGGGTACGGGTATTTTAGGAAAATATTAATGAAAAAACACTTTTGAGGTTTAAAAAAAAGGGTAGCAGAGTGGTTACAATTTAACCAAATGGTACTGGTCTGCAATTATTTCTTTTCTAACTCATCCACATCACCATCATTGTCTCATTAAATTTTAGCCCAAAGACTGGTAGTATAATAAGGACACATGTACGACTGTGCATCACTATATATTATTGATGCATCAAATGCATAATTTTGTGCATTGCGATTAGATCTGATAATTGAGTAGGTTAGGTTTTAGGACGGGTAATGGGTCGAAATCATTTAGAACACAAGCTGATTAAGAGAGATGCTTGAGAAAGTTGGCAATTAGCATGCATGTGCGAAAAGTCGGATAGAAAGAGAAACAAACTGCGAGAGAAAAAAAACTTGCTGATTTGAATTGAGAACAAGTTTCCGTGTCATTTTGAAAGGAAAGTAGGAAACCCAGTTTTAACAGATTTCCTAAAATACCTCTCTTTCTCTATGTTATTTTTCCTTTTTTCTTGCAAACAGGGACCACCCCTTTCTCCTCCCACCCAAGGAATTGTTGCCTATTTTGGAGCCATCAATTTCAATTATACCCTTTTTTTAGAAAAGAAGAACAATTCCATTTCCATTTCACTCCCGTGATACATATAATTGGAGGAATTTTAATAATCTTAGAATTAGTATTTTGAATAAAGGAGTAGAAACTCCCTTTTCTAAACTCTTAACCTTCCGGGCAGTATTAGAAATAGGGGTGGCAAAATGAATATTATGGATAAATAGATAATAGGCTATTATCCATAGTTATTCATGGATAATAGCCTATTATCCATTTATCTATAACACCCATTTTGCCACCCCTAATTAGAAGGGTGCTCAGAAACTTCATCGATACTACATAGTGATGCATAGTCATACATGTGTCCAATAAAACCAAGTGAGAATATAAAATATAGTTTATTTTGTTGGGGAGTGGCTTGCGGTTGCGATAAGGATTAGGAATATCGCTTCAAATAAATTCTAAGATTGAATGAGGCGACGGGGGCATGGATGGAATTATAAAAGCAACAGACTGTTCAGATTTAGATCCGTACTTGGTATGAAATATAAGATAGATCGAGTAAGACTGTCTTATAAGAGACCTACTATTTGACCTTTTTTTTGTTAGGTATCAATTTGTTAATTTTTAAGGCTACTTGTAGTCTTAAAAAATTCAAATAAGCAAATTGTAAATTTTAGTTTTTTTTCTATCAAAATGCACAAATTTATAAACTGAGTTTTCCATTTTTTTCTTCATCTTCTTCGAAGTATAACTCTTTTTCTTAACCAATTTCTCTTAATTTGTTAACTAATAATTTTTAAACAAGCCACTGATTTGTTTAATATATCAATACTCATATAATATAATGCAAATGCAAGGCTTCACCATACACTTTGGATCTAAAAGAGTATTCTTGTCAAATTCTCGAATAAATAAAAGGACAGTTGAAAACCTAATAATAGCTACCCAATTAACTACTCTAGTTGCGTGGTTGAACATAAGAACTAATTTTTAACTTTAATAGAAAAAAGAGAGTCAAAGCGCAGTCAACCTGTTGATATTCATGGCTCAGAAGAAAGTGCAGGGGGCAACCAGCCATAAGCTCCTAATTATTTGTGTCTACTTAAGTTAAGGGGTAGCGAGTGTAATTTCGTTAATCCTTCTTCTTATTGGAGTCTGTTAGGTTAGTTACTGTTTTTATATATAACTTTGTTTCTTCTTCGTTACTGTAAGAGACAATACAGAGAAGACTAATTCTTCTTCTCAAAATTCTTCAATACAAGGAATTACTTAATCTGTAAATTCCAATTACCCAACAACATGATTCATTCAATTCTGTATTTCAACAACCGAAGTATAATGACAGCTTATTACTTTGTATTCTTCTAACTCCAGTCACATGCCTCCCAATAAATTCTACAAGTATATAGAAACCTCGTATCAACGTTAAAGTAAGCATATTGTCTTTAATTATTTTATTCCGTGATATGAATTTATAACCTTAAAAAAAATTAGAAATGTATAGTACACGAAATATTAACGTTGATGAAACGTTATAGTTGAAAAGTTGGGTGCTAATAGCTCTTCTGTAGATTATATAACATTTAATTATTTTTGTTTTGCAAATTAATTTAAAATTTTACAAAATAAGTATAGAAGCAAATTACAAGTTATTAGCCGAATCTAGAAAATCTTATGGAGCAATCTTCTCTAGGGAAAAAATTAATTAGTACAAACATTGACTCCAATTGTAGCAAATCTTCTAACTCATTAATTGACCAAATATTTAAATTTGAAAACTACTTGCTGAGTAGTGAGTAGCTATATTTCCCCTACCCATCAATCCCTTCTATTTAATTAATTCTTTATATTTATCGATTTTCTAATCAAACAAAAATAATATTCAGCAATAATTTATTGCAAAATGTAGGAAAAATAGAAAGATTAATCACCTTTCTAAATTAGATGTGATTTTATCAACTTAACCTTGGAAATTTTCAAACAGTTAAAGAGAGTATAAGAAAATAAATATATTTCCTATTTTTCACCTCCAATATTGTATGTATGTAACATACTCCCCCTAATCTCAAAACAAAAACGTCTCTCTTTATTTTAACTAGTTTTACACCAATACGTTAAACGTACGGACATATTTCTTTTTTGAATTGAATTATAATCAAGTAAAACGAAGATAACAAAACATTACAAAAATAACATATTACTTCTATGAATAGCCGAATGTTATTTGATTACAGTTAAATAGTCAAATTTCAACCATTAGAATTACATCAATTGATCAAAAATTTATTATAAAAAAAAAAACATGGCAATTGAATGACATTAATATCAAAGATACAATGATTGATATATTCAAATTTCAAAGAGCAAAGCCGGCTAAGGGTAGGAAATCGAATGGTTTTGTTTGTGAAAAGAGAGGAAATTAAAGGCCCCTAAGGGGGTGGCCCAGTGGTAGATATGTGGCTTCACAAAGTGTGAGGTTTCAGGTTCAATCCCTTCCCATGCCCCCCTTAGGAGGAAAAAAAAAAGAGAGGAAATTAAAGAATTCACCCTTCTTTAATTTGACTGAGTTAATATTGATATATTTCAAGCAAATTTGTTGATATATTTAATCTTTAATTTAATATTGCATTAAATGAGATCTGATTAATGATGTCTTATTTTTGGAAAGTTGTTTTAGGCGGGAAACTGCCTAAAATGGCTGAGATATATGTTTCTACACACACACACACACACACACACACACACACACACACACACACACACACACACACACACACACATATATATATATATATATATATATATATATATATATATATATATATATATATATATATATATATATATAGTAGGAATTGTACACACACACACACACACATATATATTAATCAATATTAATATATTTTTTAATCTTTTAGTTAGTGTGTTATGAAAATCAAACACATAATTAAAATGTAAGGATAAAAATATAACTGAATTTAATTATTGCTTATTACATGAATGAAAAATCCATATATATTTTAGAATACATCTAAAACAAATATATATTTGTTAGATAATAAAAATTGCACAACAAATTCAAATGACAATAAACAAAAGAAAAACGACTCAAATTACATACTTACTACCGTCATCCCTCCCCCGAAATGACCAAAATATCTCCGACTCAAAAACCCTTTCATTAATAGTGTCACCTAAATGAGGTGACATTGATAATATGTGTACTTAATTATTACAACTATATATACAAATATTTAAGCTCAATTCAATTAACAATAAAATAGACATTTAGACTATGATTGATTTCAATTCATTGTACATCTCACAGAGTATGATATACTCGGCTACTCGCCTATATACATAATCACACCCCTTTAGAGTCATTGTACATGTTCCCAGAACAATTAGACTATGATTTACTTGCTCATATTCATCATCACTTTTTCTACAATGTCAATGAACGAAAATGAAATCCGGTAATGATGATGTTGTCAACTCTCATCAGGACCATGTTGATCTTTAAAAGTCCACTCATCCAACATGTCATAACTGATGCTACTACTTTTGTCGGTGAAATTATTTTGTTATACGCAATAAAAGTGATCACAGAACATTTATATTTAAGGAGGAAGCACATTTATGGCTTAGTAAATAATGTTTGTTTGATATCAATATATGAAGATCTTATAATATAATGAGTTTTTAGATTGTTATTCTTGTTTCCATTGCATATTGGTAAAAAGAAGAAAAGACATTCCCTCTTAGATTGATGGTATTTAATTTCTTAATAGCTTCTTATGTTTTTTTATTTACTTTTCAATACTTGTATATGTGTTCATATGTAAATATAATCCTTACTTTGTAAATAGTTACAGTGGTTATCTAGCAATTTTGAGATAAACAAATTACATTTGTCATTATATATATCTTCCTATTTTTGGCAAGTGCATTTTGAATAGATCTTGCTATATTTGGATTTTGGATGTGTTAATCACATTTGTCATTATATATATATATAGATTGGTTTGCCTAAAAAAACATTATTAGGATTATCACTATGGTAACAATTATATATGTATTGAAGTTGTACATGCATCTCACATGCAATTTGTCTTCAAGGTAAAGTTGTCATAGTGAGGGTAACTGTTAGTCCAAAAGGGCACAATAATAAGCTAGAAGGGGGGGGGGATTGAATAGGTTGTGAAGCACTTAAAACTTTTCGTATTGATTCCTAAAACACGCACTTGCAATCTATTGAAAAGATTGAAGTAGCGGAAATCTTGCTAGGAAGACAGACTAAGTCTGCTGGTGAAGAACTACCGGTAGACTTAGCTGGTTACTCAAGTTTGCTGCTAAAGGAATAAGTTAACAATTATGAAAACAGTGTAAAGTTATAAGTAAATAACACATGTATTTTGAGATGGTTCACACTATAAAGAGTGATACGTCCACCACCAAGACAGTTAACCTTGGATTTAAATATGCACTATATTTTCCACTAGTTCTATTATAGAAATGTCCAATGGATCGTGTACAAAATATTTGACTTGTGTTTGGGGGTGGGGGTATTGAATATCTGGACAAAACAGAATGTTCAACGTGTAGAAGAATAGTAGAAGGAACAACAATAAGAAGCAAAAGATTAATGGTTGATGCAGATCCTCTTGTTGTTGTTGAGGATTTTGTTGATCAGTTAATGATCTCTTGAATGCACTGATTATATAAAGCTTGATGTTGTTGTGAAGATTCAGAGCACTGTTTTCTTCAGTCTTTAATGACAGTATTTATAGCTGGGGCATTCTTGAGATTGTTGGAGAAGACGAAGTGAGTAACAGCTCTATTAGGTTGAATGCATTAAATGCCTGGAGCTGTTTGTTGACTTCCTCTTCAACTGATACTGAGCAGGGAATGGTAAAGAGTTGTTGCTGCAACTAGCAGGTGAGCAACAATCAGAGTTGCAGACCTGCAGTAGTTGGTACAGTCTGTATGTGTCAGTCTCTGCTTTGTCACTTTTCAGGAGACGAAAGTCTTCATGCTTTTTTGGAAAAGCTGGAGAGACTTGTCTGAGAAGTCAGCGTTGATCAGGAGATGATTTAATTCAAATTCAAACTGATTTAGGCTTGAATTAAATAATCCACTTAAGTTTTGAAGTCTGGAAGTCTTGGACATGTCATGTTGTCCGAGTGCAGACAAGGTCTGCCGATGGAGATTGCTTGATGTCTTCCGGTGAAGTCTTCAACCGAAGTCTTCTGCTGAACCTGTGAAGTCTAGAAAATTATTCTAAGGCAAAGTTCTATACACAGTTGCCACGCTAACTGGTACGTAACCCAATTAGCCACTAAGCATAGAACCTAATGTAATGAATGAACAAATGTAAATCAAGATACAATGAGAAACAACAGTAACTCTAGTATTATTGAAAAAAAATCTTCCTATTCATAAAAATGTAATAATTTTAGTGCAATTTGAAGGGATATAAATAAATAAATTTACAATTTTAAACTATTTTACTTGTCAAATAAGATTATTTTTCTTTTTGAAAAGGAGGGAGTAATTAAGAACTTCTATATAATAGATTAATAATACATTTTCTATTTATTTTTAAAAAATTATATATCTACATTATAAAATAAAATAATCGGAGACAATATACTTACTTTAACGTTATTATGTATCATACATGTTTTTGTGACCATAATTTAATTGTGTCATTTTATTAGTAATAAGCTACTAAAAGTGTCATTTTCTTAAAACAAAAATGTTAAGTTTAACACTATTTCTATCACTAAAATTACCACTAAACCTTGGTAAAAAGCAAATGTGTTTTAGTGAAAGACAACTTTACGCTCCAGCTTGGTGGTAACAATAATGGTAGAAGTAGTGATAGACCTAACACAATTATTCTTAAAAAAATTAACTTTCAAACGAAGGCTCTTTGCTCAAAACGGAGGGAGTAGCTTATAATACCCCATTATTTTTTACCAAGCAAGATCATTAGTTCAATTGAAGTTAGCTGTCAATGTCAACCATAAAAAAGAACCATAATAGAGGTAGATAAAGAGATACTCAATAGAATGTGCGATTTTAAAAAAATGTTACAGTTAAGGGATACATTACTTCAAGTGGTAATAGAGGGGCGCTATTCGAACTCTACCCATAGTTGAGGGGGGTTATTTGTAAGGAGTTATATGTAACTAACATATGAACGTTTGATTTTGCGGCGGATAATGGTTTAGAAGATTAATGTAAGGTTGATGTTTTGTAAGGGGTAATGGTTCAGAAGATTAATCTCAGGGTGTGACTGCTCATAATATTAATTGTAGGGGTGGCTTTGTAACATGGTGAGAGAAAATAGAGAGTTAAAAGTGGATAACTACTCTCACACATGTGAATACAATAGTGAATCCCAACCATTGAATTTTTTAAGATAATTTAATCTCAACCTCTAAATAGCTTTAGTCAATTGCACATGTGTGAGAATGAGCTCTATTGTAATATAGATTACAATATTTGTAACCATATATGTTACCATTTTGGTTTCTACGTTAATTGCAGTAAAAGAAAATATTAACAGTGAAAAAAACATAATAGTATTCCGGCTCCGGCTATGAATATTGATGGTCTGGACTTTGAATATTGATTTAATTGTATGCTGCAGAAACTAATAAAGTTTAGGAATAACGACATATCCTTTCTATTGATTGAATCATCTATTTATATGGAGAGTTACAATTAAGGTTACAATATGAGTATGGTACAAGAAACCTTTACAAGGAAGGTGATATAATAAGGAAAGAACTATACAAGGTAATTACCACTAACTAATAATTACAAATAAAAAAGAATAAATAATAAATATATTATTTTCTAATATGCCCTCGTAAGATGGACGTCCGAGAGGAGAGACCAATCTTGTGAAGTGATTGATGAAAGCGTTGGCGAGCAAGAGGCTTGGTCAAGGCATCCGCTAGCTGATCAACCGAGGAGACATGGCAAACTCGCTTAACCTCATCTTGAATTTGTTGCCGGATGAAATGAAAGTTCGAGGGCCATATGCTTTATGCAAGTATGGAAGACCGGGTTCGAGCAGAGACTCGTGGCGCCCACATTGTCACAATAAAAGACTGGATGAGTCGAGGAGGTTAGATCGAGTTCGCCAAGAAGAGACACAATCCACCTCATGACTTCAGCCGCAGTGGCAGCCACTGCCCGGTATTCAGCTTCAGTTGAGGAGCGAGCAACAGTGCGCTGTTTTTTGGAACTGCAAGAGATCGGGTTGCTTCCAAGATAGACAATGTAGGCACTGGTGGATGTGTAGTCATCCTTGTTACCATCCTAGTCAGCATTAGTGAAGGCATGGAGAGCAGGATGAGACTGGCGATGAAGGAGGATGCCCGTATTAATAGAGCCACAAAGATACCGAAGAACTCGCTTGGCCGCATTCCAATGCTCAGTGGTCGGCTTATGCATGCACTGAGAGAGTTTGTTGACGGCGAAGACAACATCAAGCCGAGTAAGAGATAGATATTGAAGACTCCAGACCATTGCTCGAAACTCTGTCAGATTTATGAGAGTAGTGCCCATATGAAGAGTTAAGGTAGGCGAGGTTGCAAAGGGCGTAGTTACTGGGCGAGCATCGTTCATACCTGTGCGAGCAATGAGATCAGCAATGTACCCGCGCTGGGAGAGCAGAAGACCACTTGGGTGCTTAACAACTTCAACTACAAGTAAATAGTGAAGATCACCAAGGTTTTTTAGAGAGAAGCGACTAGCGAGCAGAGATATGAAAGTTTGAACTATAGCGGACTGGTTCCCAGTGATGATGATTTCATCCACATAGACAAGGAGATAGATGATGTTGCCTGCAGTATGAAGAATGAATAGCGATGTGTTGGCCACCGAGTTTTTGAAGCCGAAAGCAAGTAGAAACTGACGCAGCTTATTGTACCATACCCGGGGAGCCTGTTTGAGACCATAAATAGCCTTGGGAAGCCGACACACATATTGAGGTTTGTCCTTGTCTATGAAACCATGTGGTTAAGCCATGAATGCTTCCTCGGACAGATTGCATTAAAGAAAGGCATTATTCACATACAGTTGTCAAAAATCCCATCTTTGATAAACAACCAGTGAGAGAACAAGACAAATAGTGGTCAGTTTAACCACTGGGTTAAAAGTCTCGTGATAGTCAACCCCAGGTCGCTACGCGAGCTTTGTAGCGATCAATGGTGCCATCTGCATGTCTTTTGATACGGTAGATCCACTTGTAGCCAACAATATTGCGAGCATCTGCTGAAGGGACCAGATCCTAAGTTCCATAGCGAGCTAGTGCATCATACTCCTCAGACATGGCCTGACGTCACTTCACATCTTTTAGAGCCTGAGTGACACATGTTGGTTCACTGTCCACTGCCTGTTGAGCCGAATGACTCGGTTTGGTGAGTGGTTTGTAGATGTTGTTCTTAGAGCGAATAACTATGGATGAAGTTCTAGAAGCAGCAGACACAGGGACAGGGTCAGTGGGCACATGTACAGTCACAGGAATAGGGTTAGTGGGCAAAGGAACAGGGTCAGCAGGCATGGGGAACAGGGTAGGCGGGCATAGAGCTGGTTGTCGATGAGGGTTGAGCAGCCGACACAAAACTAGTAGCGGGCAGTGGAGAGGGTGGTTGAGGCTGGTGTATGAGCGAGTTGAGATCAACCATATTCTGATTAGTGCTAGGAGAAACTGGCGGGGAGGCAATGGAGCGAGCAGCCGACGGCGTGTATGAGTTCGGGAGCAATTCATGAGGAGGTAGCCAAAAGACACTAGCGTAGGTATCTGTGCAAGCAGGGCGAGTGACCGGGGTGGACATTGGAAAGATAGACTCGACAAATCGAACATGACATGAAATGAATAGCTTGGTGGTACTCGGATCATAACAGAGATAAACACTTTGAGTGAACGAGTAACCAAGGAAGACACACGAAGTGGAACGAGCAATGAGTTTGTGAGCGGCGTAAGGGTGGAGCCAAGGGTAGCAAAGACAACCAAAGGCACGAAGTTAATTTGGAGTAGTTAGGCAGAGAGCCAAAAAGTTTATGGTAGAGAGACTGGTGAGCAAGGGTGGGTGTTGGTTACTGATTTATGAGGTAGGTCGTTGTTTGGAAAGCAAACGACCAGAATGGTAGCAGAAGAGATGCACGAGAGAGGAGGAGAGACCAGTTTCGACAATATGGTGATGGCTGTTGTTTCTCATTTGTATCTTGATTTGCATTTGTTCATTTATTACATTAGGTTCTATACTTAGTGGCTAAATGGGCTGCGTACCAGTTAGCGTGGCAACTGTGTATAGAACTTTGCCTTAGAATAGTTTTCTAGACTTCACTGCTTTCAGCGGAAGACTTCGGCTGAAGGCTTCACCAGCAGACTTCAAGCAGCCTCCAGCGGCAGACCATGTCTGCACTCAGACAGCATAACGTGTCAAACTCTTCCAGACATCAAAGCTTAAGTGGATTATTTAAGTTAGCCTAACTTAGTTTGAATTTGAATTAAATCATCTCAAGATCAACGCTGACTTCTCAAACACGTCCCTCCAGCTTTTTCGAAAAAGTATGAAGACTTTCGTCTCCTGAAAAGTGACAGAGCTGGTGCACAGACTGACACATACAGACTGTACCAATTATTACAGGTCTACAACTCTGATTGTCGCTCACCTGCTAGTTGCTGCAACAACTCTTCACCATTCCCTGCTCAACATCAGTTGAAGAAGAAGTCAACAAACAGCTCCAGACATTTAATGCATTCAACTTAATAGAGTTGTTACTCACTTCGTCTTCTCCGAACAATATCAAGAATGCCCAAGCTATAAATACTACCATTAAAGACTGAAGAACCAATACTTTGAAAATTGTCCAACAACATCAAGATTTACATTCAGTGCATTCAAGAGATCATCTGATCAACAAAGTCCTCAACAACAACAAGAAGATATGCATCAACCTTTAATCTTTTGCTTCTTATTGTTGTTCTTTCTACTATTCTTCTGCACGTTGAATATTCTGTTTTGTCCAGATATTCAATACCCCCACCCCCAAACACAAGTCAAATATTTTGTACACGATCCATTGGATATTTCTGTAATAGAACTAGTGGAAAATATAGTGCACATTTAAATCCAAGGTTGACTGCCATGGTGTTGGACGTAGCACTCTTTATAGTGCGAACCATCTCAAAATACATGTGTTCATTACTTATTATTTTATACCGTCTTTTATTCCCTTAACTTATTCCTTTAGTAGCAAACTTTTGTAAACAGCTAAGTCTATCGGTAGTGCTTCACCAGCAGACTTGACCTATCTTCCAATCAAGTCTTCTGCTACTTCAATCTTTTTAATAGATTGCAAGTGCTTGGTATAGGAACTATTACAAAAAGTTTTAAGTGTTTAATAAATTATTCAACCCCCCTTCTAGCTTATTATTGTGCCTTTTGGGACTAACAATTGGTATCAGAGCTCAACTCTTCGAAAGCTAGTTTTTCCAAGATTAATCTCTTGAGAGACACGATCCAATGGCACAAACACACTACATGCTACCTACGTCAAATGCGAACCACGTTCCAATATTGGACGAAGGCCATTTCGATGTATGGAAGGATAAGATAATGCGTTTTATGAATTCTGTTGACAACAGGTTATGGAAGTGCGTACTAGCAGGACGTCATGTACCAATGAAGGCAAATCTTCTGGCAAGCATTGCTGGAAATCCTGCTGAAGTACCAAAAGAAGAATCAGAATGGACTGAGGACGAAAGAAAGCTAGTGGAGCTAGATAGTAAAGCAATCAACATCATAACAAGCTCACTAGACACCAATACTTACCAATAAGTGATCCAGTGTACTACTACCAAAGAAATGTGGGAAGCTCTTGTTGAATACTTGGAAGGAGACCAAGATACAAGAGACAACAAGAAGTACACCTTCATCCAAAAATTCGATTCTTTGAAGAAGGATCCCAAGGAAACCTTGAGGCAAGCATACGATCGCTTCAGCGAGGTAATAAATATTTGCTTTTCTCTCGGTAAAACTTATGACAAAAAGAAATGAACATGAGATTTCTAGGCTCTCTAGGTAGTATATGGCATGTTAAGACTACCGCCATGAAAGAATCTAAGAACTTAAATGAAATGACTCTCCGTAGTCTCTATGAAAGTTTAAAGGTTTACGAGCTCGAAGTTAATCAAGCTCTAGAGCAGGACAAACAATTCAGAACTCTATCCTTGCCAGCCATGGTACAAGAACAAACTTCAATTGTAAACAAACCTTCTACTTCCTCCAATCAAAATGATTTTCTTTATCTATCTCTTTATTTTGTACACATTCACGGTGGTTATTATTTTGTGAACTTAATGCTTTTAATTATTTGGCCAATAATTAAATGATTTTAGAAATATTTAGGATCCGCGAGAGCTACCTTTATATTTCGGACCAATCAATTTAATAGTTTGTGTTTTGTGACACACATCGATAGTCATTATGAGACTAGGTTTAACACGAGATCGAACCACCTTAACCATTCGTGAGATCGGGGAGGTTAGGGTTGACTATAAGATGCGAGAGCCCGTAGTTAATCAATTCTAGTTGTCTCGGCTACCAACATGAATTGTAGAAAAATATAGAGAGTTTCTTTTTGCGAAGTATTACCCATGCGCTTGGTTATTATTGTGTGCTCTTCATGCTTTTAATGGCGTAGCGAACCATTAGATTATCACTAGAATGATAGGATATGAAGCGAAAGCTCTTCCTGTTATTCCGAAAATGATACGATCTTCTCGGAAGGCTTCGTTGAAGAGCGATTTACACACGCGGCGGAAGCTAGGGATCGAAGGATGTTTTGCGGGGGTGACACCTCGACCCAACAATTAGCACGAATAGAACCTTGGCATGTACAGCCGCAACCCGCACTCGTAGCAATTGAAGAACCTAAGTATTGTGAATAACGCCACAATAGGGATGGAATTCCTATTGATAAGTTAGGATTCGAACACGACGGAATCACACCGAAGCATTCACAAGTTCATGAAGAACAATGAGGTTTCGAAGAAAACACTCAAAACTATAATTATCATTAATCAGAAAGTTGTGTCCAAAATAATAAGCCACATCCCTTATTTATATGGGTTGTGAATCCTAAACCTACATGTAAAAGGAAAAAGTCTAAGTAGAATCTTCTTGGGAAACTACTTACAATCAACTTAGGAAACTAAATAAAATCTATTTAGGAAACTACCTAACATAAATCCTATAAAATAAGGAAACTCTAACAAATCCCGTTTTTCTACAAGGACCTATTTTCCAATATTGCATTTTGGCCCCAAAAGTCTTCCAACAGTTATTAAAAGCTCCCCAAGTCATATCTGAACATGTGGGGACCCTTTTAAAGGCTTCCTTTTCCGTAATGAACTGTTGAGAAGCTGATTCGGCACAACTGGGCACCTTGCGGTCGCAAGCCCCTCGGCACCTTGCGATCGCAAGCTCGGCAGAAAGTCCGTCTGTAAAATAACAGGCCTTGCGGTCGCAAGCCTCTTCGTACCTTGCGTCCGCAAGCTTCCCAGACGCTGGATTTCCTTGGTTTTCTTCAAGCTCAGCCTCTTCGTGTTTGTAGAGTAACCATTATAGTAGCCCGAATCGCCAATGAACCCACGAATCAAGTTGGTGTAGAATTCTTGAATCTTCCAATTGTATTCCACACATTTTACGGGCTTTATTTGATTTCTTGGGCACTTGATCACGAACTCTCCATGCTTGATCAACATTTGATTTTGACACGGACTTAGGCTTGACGGGATCTCATCATTCCCTCCCTCTTCAAAAAGATTTGTCCTCAAATCTGGACCTACATCAAATGGACGTGAATTAGCAACCGAAAAATATGAACTCACATTAATCTTACCATTCAAATCCACTTTAGAGGTCATATTGTAGCCATGCTCAAAATCAACTTGTTCTTGAATGAGCTTTCCATCAAAGTCCACGTAAACCACGTTTCCTGGATCATGAATTAATCGAACTTTATTGGCATCATATCCATCCTTATGTTTCACATTGATCCTTGCCCAAACCTGTAGAAGAAAAACAACAACACTACGCGATGCAAGATGATCAAAGTGGTCAGCACGACAATTCATACTCAACAAGTAATCACATATCGTCATGCTCAATTTAGCACAACCGAAGTCCCTTTGAATTTTATTATGCATCAACCAAACCTTATCTCCGGGTTCAAATATCAATCTAACATGTCTCACTTGCATTACTTGGTGATTTTCCATGAATGACAACATTACATATGCAAGAATAAACACAATGAGATCATCATAAGGAATGTCAATGAAAGATATTAATAAATATAAGAAGATAATATGCAACATGGCATACCAACTCATGTATCCAAATCCATCATGACAAGTAAATCCATCAATGTGTTTAATCTTTCTCATCAAGTTATCACAACTCGATGTTCCCTCATGAAATTCCTTTATAGTATCAAAATCACCTTCCTCTTTGAGCAACTTATCACAAGTCAAGGTTTCTTCACTACAAACAATTTTTCCATACTCTATGGTCTCTTTCTTCCAATTACCAAAAATTGAAGTCTTTTCATTTATTCCTTTGACTTGAATCAAACAACAACCAAATTCGCCAGGTTTGAAGATCAATCTAACAGATTTTATCTTTTGCATATCCATGTTTACCAATAACGAATCATGCAATGATAAGAAATTACAACCAGAGTGTAATCTCAAGGATAAACATCCTTTAGGCTCAACAATCAGAATTTTAGTCAAAACATGCTTATAACAATTTATATCCCTCAATGAAACTATATGTAATCCATAAATCTTATGAAACATCAATGCATCATGGGGAATTTCAACAATTTTATGACATGCAACAAAATAATTCATCATAGAAATATCATGCATAATCATATGTTTAGATCTCACATCTTGATGAAACTCAGAATTTCCCAAAGCAAAATTTAGAATTTTCTTTCCAACTTGTTTTGCACAATGCACTCCTACCAATTTATCAACCAATGTACTATCAATGAATGAACCCACATACGAATGATTAGGAACATGCAATGTCAATTTTAAATCATCACAAATGTATTCACCACATTTCATCCAATCACTTAGACTATGGTGACTTACCAAATTTTGTAATTGAAACTTTCTAGCATGGTCAAGTGGTCTAACAATCATGAATAAGGCATGCACAAGACTAATCAGATTTTTCAAAGCAACACCTCTCACAATTCTGAATTTATCACCAAAGTTATGGACTTCATGTAATAAATTAATTGGTCTAATAATCTCTCCCATAACTGAAGTGTCTACAAGTCTATGTAACTTTCCAAATCCAACAACTACACTATTGAGCTTATGATCAATATCATGGTGATTATCATACAACAATTCACCACATATCTTATTTTTCCAAGAAAGAGTAAGATCATACCTTTGAGAAAGTGTAGGATCTACAACAATCTCCTTACCTTGTTGGCAATCAACCTTGAGTCTCACAATTTCTTTAGACGGTGTAGGCTTCAACTCATGAACAATCTGTGAATGAGAAATAATGAAACTAGGCAAAAACAATTCAGCTTTGTTAGTATGAAAATTTGCCTCACTTTCTTTCTTTTTCTCACACTCTTTCTTTTGCTCACACTCTTTCTTTTGCTCATTCTCTCTAATTTTCCTCTCCTTTTGCCCGGCTATCTCAAAACTAACTATCTCCTCTTGAGCCGGCCTCTCACTCTTGTTTTCACACAAACTCTCCTTTTTCTCGGCTATCTCACTAACCTCACCTTTCTCACAAGCCGAACTCTCTTTATTTTCACTCAAGCTCTCCTTTTGTGAAGGCTTCTCTATTTTCTTTTCCTCACTAGCCTTTCTCTCATTTAATTTATTTTCAGCTTCAAGAACTTGATTTGTTGTAGGTTGAACGTGTTGTGAAGCTCCGAATGCAAGCTCCATTAGTTCTCGAAATTCTTTCAACCTTCGTTCGTCTTTCTTTTCTCTTTCTAATCTTTCCCTCTCAAACTTCTCTCTCTTTATTCTTTCAAGATTTTCTCTCTCAATTCTTTTCTCATCAATTCTTTTCTTTTCATTCTCCTCCTTATGTCTAACCATAGCTCTAGATTTCGGTTCTGAAGGTTTATCTTTAAAGTAGTGAACCGGAACGAATTTTCTTCGCATCACCCTTTTTAATTCAGCCCAAGTCTCAACTTGAGACCCTTTACTTCTAAATCTCCATTCCCTTAATCCTTCCCACCAATATGCAGCATAATCATAAAACTCTATGGTGGCAGCTCTAACCTTCTTAAGTTCAGGAATGTTATAACCTTCAAAGATTTCCTCCACCTTTTTCTCCCATTCTAAATATTCTTCTGGATTATTTTTACCATAAAAGGCTGGAACTTTGAATCTAACTCCTCTATGTTCTCCATTCTCCCTATGTTTATGTTTAGGTAAATCTGTTTTTGTTGTAACAACAGATTTTAATTTTTCATTCATTCTCATCTTCAACCTATCAAAACTCACTCTCATCTCTTCCGTTTGCTCCCTAAACATTTTATCAAATCGTTGTGTCATCTCTTCTAACAAACTACTCATATCTGAGTTACTTTTCATGGTGTTCCTACTTTTAAACGTTATGAAACCTGCAGAAAATATGTTAGAAATAAACAAGTTTATATCTCACACACTCCCTTACGTGTTTCACTCAAGCAATGATCACACCTCTCGTGTTTACCTACTCTCCCTCACCTTCAATTCCTCCAAGTTCTAAAAGAACTAACAAATAAATCGGTGAATTCAGAAGTAGACAAACCAAACTAAATCAATAGAATTCTACGTATAGAAATAATGAATTAAGAATAGAATTCCAAGGATGAAAGGCTCAAAGATCAATTGTAATAGAATATTCGATATTAATTTTCGAACCTAGATGATGACAATAATTCAAGCTATTCAATTCAAACAACTAGCAATTTCCACTCCAAGCAATCCCAATTTCTTTTCCTTTCGGCAACTAACAATTTTCTTTTCTTTTTTTTTTTTTAATTCAGATTTCAGATTTTTTTTTTGAATCTGAATTTTTTTATGTATTTTTTTTTTCTATTTTCGGACTGTTTTCTCTTTTTTTTTGTCCGAATTCCTTTTTTTTTTTTTGGTAATTCAAGCTGTCCAAAATTAATTTAAAACAGCAGAATTTTTTTTTTATGAACTGTACGGATGAACAGTGCTGGGTGAACAGTACCGACGGTGAGTGAACAATAATTCCGGCAGTGAACAGTAACCGGATGAACAGTATTTCCGGCGAGTGAACAGTGTACGATGAACCGTAAACCGGTGAACAGTAATTTCGTGAACAGTGCGCGATGAACAGTAATTTTTTTTTTTTTGGATTTATAACCCTAGAAGATTTAGGGCTTGAAATAACAAAAACAAAGAAATCGAAAAAGAACAAATTAGGATTGAAGACCCTAATTCGAAGCAGGAAGAGAAACAAACAGATAAACAAAATAAGAACAATTTAAAGTAAGATAGATTGTGGAAACGAACCTTTGCTCTGATACCAAAATGATACGATCTTCTCGGAAGGCTTCGTTGAAGAGCGATTTACACACGCGGCGGAAGCTAGGGATCGAAGGATGTTTTGCGGGGGTGACACCTCGACCCAACAATTAGCACGAATAGAACCTTGACATGTACAGCCGCAACCCGCACTCGTAGCAATTGAAGAACCTAAGTATTGTGAATAACGCCACAATAGGGATGGAATTCCTATTGATAAGTTAGGATTCGAACACAACGGAATCACACCGAAGCATTCACAAGTTCATGAAGAATAAGGAGGTTTCGAAGAAAACACTCAAAACTATAATTATCATTAATCAGAAAGTTGTGTCCAAAATAATAAGCCACATCCCTTATTTATATGGGTTGTGAATCCTAAACCTACATGTAAAAGGAAAAAGTCTAAGTAGAATCTTCTTGGGAAACTACTTACAATCAACTTAGGAAACTAAATAAAATCTACTTAGGAAACTACCTAACATAAATCCTATAAAATAAGGAAACTCTAACAAATCCCGTTTTTCTACAAGGACCTATTTTCCAATATTGCATTTTGGCCCCAAAAGTCTTCCAACAGTTATTAAAAGCTCCCCAAGTCATATCTGAACATGTGGGGACCCTTTTAAAGGCTTCCTTTTCCGTAATGAACTGTTGAGAAGCTGATTCGGCACAACTGGGCACCTTGCGGTCGCAAGCCCCTCGGCACCTTGCGATCGCAAGCTCGGCAGAAAGTCCGTCTGTAAAATAACAGGCCTTGCGGTCGCAAGCCTCTTCGTACCTTGCGTCCGCAAGCTTCCCAGACGCTGGATTTCCTTGGTTTTCTTCAAGCTCAGCCTCTTCGTGTTTGTAGAGTAACCATTATAGTAGCCCGAATCGCCAATGAACCCACGAATCAAGTTGGTGTAGAATTCTTGAATCTTCCAATTGTATTCCACACATTTTACGGGCTTTATTTGATTTCTTGGGCACTTGATCACGAACTCTCCATGCTTGATCAACATTTGATTTTGACACGGACTTAGGCTTGACGGGATCTCATCAGAAAATCACAATAGTAGTTTGCGTGGTGTGAGACCGAAAGGAGATCGTGCGTAGATAGTCTTTGGATGCTTGTTAGACGTGCGGTTATTTTCTCCCCTATGTTATGTGTTGCGATAATATGAGCTCGTAGCAAGGTTGAGGGATAGCTAGATTTGCTATACGTAGCGAAAACCCGTAGTGAATAAAATAGCGCGTCCGACTACCAAGATTTGAGTTAAAGAAAAGCAGAAAGAGGATTAAATTAAACACCGACTAGACTAAAAATATTGCACTCCTATATTTTTATCTTGATTTGTTGTTGCCAAACCACCTCCGCGTTAGTTTATATTTAATTTCTTTCTTAGGTTGTTCATATTTTTAGATTTTAATTCATTTTATTTTTGCTCAAATATAATTAGTTAGCATAATTTTGGTACTTAGTTGGAGTGAGAATTACGCGCATTCCCTGTGGGATCGATAACTCGTACTTAGGTACACTTTATTACTTGATACGGCCGGGTAATCTTGCCCGAGTTGCGTTTTTGCACACATCACTCCTCCTGCTCTCCATGCCTTCACTGATACTGACTGGACTGGCAACAAGGATGACTACACATCCACCAGTGCCTACATTGTCTATCTTAGAAGCAACCCGATCTCTTGGAGCTCCAAGAAACAACGTACTGTTGCTCGCTTCTCGACTGAAGCTGAATACCAGGTAGTGGCTGCCACTGTGGCTGAAGTTAGGTGGATTGTGTCTCTTCTTGGCGAACTCGGTCTAACCTTCTTGGCTCAACCAGTCATTTACTGTGATAATGTGGGCGCCACGAGTCTCTTCTCGAACCCGGTTTTTCATACTCGCATGAAGCATGTGGCCCTGTACTTTCATTTCATTCGGCAACAAGTTCAGGATAGGCTTATGCGAGTTTGCCATGTCTCCTCAACCGATTAGTTGGCCGATGCCTAGACCAAGCCTCTTGCTCACCAGGGGTTTCATCAATTACTCCACAAGATTGATCTCTCCTCTCAGACGTCCATTTTGCGGGGGCATATTAGACAATAATATATTTATTATTATTCTTATTTATTTGTAATTATTAATTAGTGGTAATTACCTTGTATAGTTATTTCCTTATTATGTTACCTTCCTTATATATGTTTTTTGTACATTTCTCCAAGTGTAACCCTAATTGTAACTTGATCTTCCAATAAATAGGTGATTCAATCAATGAAAAGGCTATGTAAACTTTATTAGTTTTCACATCTAATAAATGCTACCGTCACATAGTATATAACGTTATTTAAAACTAACATTCACTTTCATTGTTTTAGTCAGTCCAAAATTAACATCACTATACTTGCATATATCCTCCTATATATATATATATATATATATATATATATATATATATATATATATATATATACATAGATAGATTGTACAGAGAGAGACAAGAAAAGACATAACGAGGCCGAGAATCGAGATGGTGGGGAATGTGGAAGAAAGGGAGGCAGCACTGCCAGAGAATAGAGAGAAGGTGGCAATGAATTGGGGTGTCTTTGGCGGAGAGTTGAATAAAGTGAGTAGAATAGATGGCCCAATGGTGGCGGTTTCGGTGTCACAGTATATCGTGCAAGTCGTTACGGTAGTAATGGTGGGATACCTTGGTGATCAGATTGCTCTTTCTAGTGTGGCCATTGCAACCTCTCTCACCAATGTCACCGGTTTTAGTCTTCTTGTAAGTCCTCTTTTAATTTGGAGTATATTTTAATTAACTAGTCAAGTGCACGCACGTTGCACGCATGCTGCACACATGTTGCACGTGTTGTTAAATATTTTTTTAGTGAAATGCTATTTCCACTACATTTTTTACTTATCTAACACATTATTAGTTATTACTTTTAACTTATGTAGACTTGGACAAAATTTCTTATTAATTAATTACTTGTTATTTGAAGTTGAGTAATATATTTGTTATTTCTAAATTATACTCTGATCCCTTTGTTTCTAAATTATTGTCTCTTTTGACCAGACACATCGTTAAGAAAAAATAATTGATTGTATTGTAAATATTGGTGTAATGTGCGATTTTTTTCATTAATGCCCTTATGTATGTGGTTAAAGTGAAGTAGGTAGAAAAAGTCAGGGTAACGGGTTCTATACATTTCATTAATCCATATATTATAAAATGAAATAACTATAGACAACATACTTACTTTAACGTTATGTGTAGGATAACTGGATCTATACATTTCTCAACTGTTGAGGGTTTATTCGAAAATTTCAATATTTAAAGGATAGTGAAAATCCTAATTAATTGATTGGAGGTATTTGTTAGGTACCAATATGTTAGTCTTTAGAGTTACTTGTAGTATTCAAATATTAAAGGGAGAAAACTGTAAATTTTTGTTTTCTTCTCCGACAAAATGCACATAATGTGTTTTCCATTGTTTTCTTCATCATCTTAAACAATAGCTCTTTTTTTTTAAAAAAAAACTCATTTCTCTTGGTTTGTTCACTGATAATTAGTAAACTCGCCACCGATTTGTTTAATATATCGAGATTTACCAACAAATCTATTACAGTAGTTTTAAAAAATTCATACACCTCTACTAATGTCTACCTAAATTTCATCAGAACAAATTTTAAGTATTTTAGAAACATTATATTAAAATCTATGGTTGATTACTTAAAAAATTTCTTGTTATTTTTTAAACAAGATTTAAAGTTGATTATCTTTATTGTTGCCTATACACTAATTTGTACGTAAGAAAACACTCATACGTTTATATAGAAAGAGAAATATGGTCATAACAAAAGTTATTTAGTTAACTGAATAAAAATTTGTTACTAAGATCTATAACTTATGGACCAATATGATAGTCTTTTAAGGTTGCTTGTCGTAGTCAAAATTTTACCGTAACAAATGTTAAACAAATTTAAAAAGGTAAATTATATTATTTTTTCTCTTAACCAAGTAAGTGTATTTTTGTGATATTCAAATATATTGTATGACATTTGTAATGGTAATGACACGAAGATGGAATATGACAAAAAAAAAATCAACATATGAGACAAAATGAATATAATTAAAAAAAGGTATGATAAAGTTAAGTATAAGTTGAGGGACCAAATTCAATTTCATACTTCAAAGAATTGATTAGTCCATGCAAATTTATTTGTTTAACAATAATTAATGGTGAATAGTTTATTAAATCTAGGGTTATTTATGTCTATACATTATTTTCTACTTATGACAAATTTTACTTTTTTAACCTTAATTCTATTGTGGATGTTTATTAGGTGCATAGTTAGTTTTGTCCATACATTTTGTTTTTTTAAAACAAGATTTAATGTTGATTATCTTTATTGTTGCCTATACACTAATTTGTACGTAAGAAAATACTCACATTTATATAGAAAGATAAATATGATCATAACAAAAGTTATTTAATTAAATGAATAGAGATTTGTTAGTAAGATCTATAACTTAGGGACCAATATGATAGTCTTTTAAGGTTGCTTGTCGTAGTCAAAATTTTACCGTAGCAAATTTAAAAAGGTAAATCATATTATTTTTTCTCTTAACTAAGTAAGTGTATTTTCGTGATATTCAAAAATATTATATGACATTTGTAATGGTAATGACACGAAGAGGGAATATAACAAAAAAATCAACATATGAGACAAAATGAATATAATTAAAAAAAGTAGGATCTAATATAAAGTTAGGTTTAAGTTAAGGGACCAAATTCAATTTCATCTTTCAAAGAATTGATTAGCCCATGCAAATTTATTTGTTTAGCAATAATTAATGGTGAATAGTTTATTAAATTTAGGGTTATTTATTTGTATACATTATTTTCTACTTATGACAAATTTTACTTGTTTAAACTTAATTCTATTGTGCATGTTTATTAGGTGCATGGTTAGTTTTGTCCATACATTAAATTGTAAGAAACAACATATACTTTTATAGTAGTGGTAGTAGATAGTAGATAACGATAACAATTGTCTAATGATCAAATCTATATATATATATATATATATATATATATATATATATATATATATATATATTTAAAGTTGGTGAGGAGCACTATGGTCGTGCCACCTCACCCACTTTAGATAAATATTGATTCTTAGGCATCCACGTAAGACTTTTTATCTTCCAACCATTACCTATTAATAATACCTATTAATATTCAATATGCATGATAAGGGGTATTATCATATAACTATAACTATATTAACTATATATAAAAATAGATATAACTTCTTCTATTGTCAATAGTAGAAGACTTATATTTAAAAACTTTGACAACTAACATTACTTCTAACCAATGTGGGATAAAACTCTTCAAGGTGAGATATTACTTCTAATGACTCACTTTTAACACCATACTTTAACCTTTGATATTTTATTCATCCAAAACTTGATTTGGACAAATAAATATATCATTTCGATGTTCTTGCCGAGTAGAACACATTCGCACAATTACTTTTGTCAACAAACAAATGACACGTAAAGAAATTTGTGCCTCAAGTTGCACAATTTCTTTCACTAAAAACACTAATTTTTTAATAAGTATTATACTTTAACTCTTGATATTTTATTTATCCAAAACTCGATTTTGACAAATAAATATATCATTTCGATACTCTCAACGAGTAGAACACATTTGTGCAATTACCTTCGGCAACAAACAAATGACACATAAATAAATTCGTGCCTCAAGTTACACAATTTCTCTCACTAAAAACACTAATTTTTTGAACAAATATTATACTTTAAGTCTTGATATCTTATTATTCAAAACTCGATTTGGACAAATAAATATATCATTTTGATCCTCTCACTTGGTAGAACACATTTTCGCAATTACCTTCGTCAACAAACAAATAACACGTAAAAAAATTCGTGCCTCAAGTTGCACAATTTCTTTCACTAAAAACACTAATTTTTCAACAATTGAAGGTATCCCACATTGGTTAGAAATTGATGTTGGTTTCAAAACTTCTATTATTAAGTACCAATAGAAGAAATGTATCATACATTAGTTGGAAAGTGATGTTGATTTTCAAAGTCACTAGAAAACCAAAAGTTTTTAAAGCTTCCACATGGATGCTTTAGAATGAAGATTTATTCAATGGTGGTGAGGTGGCACAACCATAATGCTCTTCACCAACTTTATATATATATATATATATATATGATAAAATATTTTTACCATTATTACCAATAGAAGATGTATATCTCACATTGGCTAGAAAATGATGTTTAGTTTAAATTATTTTATATTATTACCAATAAAAGATCAGATGTATAACACATTGTTTTAAAAGAAAATGTTAGAATTTAAAGTCTTTAACTTTTATAAGAGATATATATATATCTCACATGGTTACAAAATATTCTACTATTATTACCAATAGAAGATATGCATTAAACATTGGTTAGAAATTGATGTCTGTATTAAAAATACTATTATTAATTACTAATTGAAAAGATGTATCATACATTTGTTATAAAGTGATGTTGGTTTTCAAAGTTTTTTGATAAAAGACTTCTACAATTATTGGTTAAAAAATGATATTGATTTTTAATTATTTTAGATTATATAAAAAAATTGCTATTATTAGCAATAGAAGATATATATACTTTTGGTTTTCTAGCCATTAGCTAATAATAATACATAATAATAATCAATATGATAATGGGTATTAGTATTAGTATATATAACTTCTTCTATTGTCAATAGTAGAAGACTTATATTTAAAAACTTTTACAACTAACATTACTTCTAACCAATGTGAGATAAAACTCTTCAAGGTTAGATATTACTTCTAATGACTCACTTTTAACATCATACTTTAAGATTTGATATCTTATTCATCCAAAACTTGATTATACCGAGTAGAACACATTTCGATGTTTTTGCCGAGTAGAACACATTTGTACAATTACATTTGTCAACAAACAAATGACAAGTACAGAAATTTGTGCCTTAAGTTGCACAATTTCTTTCACGAAAAGCATTAATTTTTTAATAAGTATTATACTTTAACTCTTGATATCTTATTCATCCAAAACTCGATTTGGACAAATAAATATATCATTTTGATGCCCTCACCGAGTAGAGCACATTTACGCAATTACCTTCGTCAACTAACAAATGACACGTAAAGAAATTCGTGCCTCAAGTTGCACAATTTCTTTCACTAAAAACGCTAATTTTTCCACAATAGAAAAGATGTATCCCACATTGGTTAGAAATTGATGTTGGTTTTAAAAATTCTATTATTAAGTACCAATAGAAATAGAAAAGAAGTATCTCACATTGTTAGAATACTACTACTATTATTATTTTTATGTTATAACCAATAGAAGAGATGTATCCCACATTGTTTTGAAAGAGATGTTGATTTCAGAAGTTTTTATATAAAAGACTATTATTATTACTATAGAAGAATGCATCTTACATTTGTTATAAATTAATGTTAGTTTTAAAAATACTATTATTACCAATAGAAAAGATGTATACCACATGGTTAGAAAGATATGTTTGTTTAGAAAAAGATGTTTGTTTTAAAAGTATTTAGATAAAAGTCTTAAACTTTTATTACCAATAGAAATAGAAAAGAAGTATCTCACATTGGTTACAAATAAATATATCTCACATTATTTATAAATGAGTATTGGTTATAAAAGTTATTAGATAAAGATATATTTTGTTATTACCAATAGAAAATATGTATACCACATGGTTAAAATGTGGTGTTGATTTTAAAGTTTTTAGATAAAAGACTTAAACTTTCATTACCAATAAAAATACAAAATAAGTATTTCACATTGTTTAAAAATGAATTATGATTTTAAATTTTTTTAACAAAATGACTTCTAATATTATTATCAAGTTAAATGTTAATTTTAAAAGTCTTTAGATCAAAAAAAATTATTATTATTATTAATACAAAATATGTATCTCACGTTAGCTAGAAACTTATATCAATTTTAAAAGTATTTAGGTAAAATAATCGTTTAATATTAGTAACAATAGAAAAAAAATTATAAACATGGAAGAGATTAACAATCTAATTATAGTGTCTAAAAGTTATATTATTATTATAAAAATATATATATCCCACATTGTACCCGTGCAGAGCACGGGCTAAATAACTAATACATATGAATGTAAGATGCTACGATTAATATTGTCTAAGGTACGAATACGAATAAGATGCTAAGATTAATATATTGTTGTACTTATCGTATCCCTGTCGATTGAATGAGAAGGACGTCACATTCAAAACTTTATTAACATCGTACTTTCCTCGATTAAAATAAAAAACATGAGAAGAGTAAATTGGGAATGGCTTGGCTTCATACACGTTGGTCCAGTAGGCAGCTGGAATCACTATGTAAATCATGATGACATAACCAGCCAATATGTTAAGAATAGCAAATCTAGGTGTGGCTAATGGGCTTCCAAGAAAACCAGGCATAGTTGACCAATCAAAGGGCAAATGACCCAATGCCTAGGCCACGAAGACCTGAACCAATTTGTTGAGCTGTGACTCAGTCCTTCCAAATCAAACAAACAAAACAGATGGCTGTTATGGATTGAAAGAGATAGTTGGGAAAAATGTAGTAGGAGAAGCTTGATACAAGAACAATTATGAAGAACTACAGCCTTGACAGTCCTCTTTTCGGCCTCTTCTCATCGTCGTGCAGTGCTCTACAAGTTCAAATAGAAGTTTTAGAAAACGCTAGGAGGATGGTATATTTTATATAAATGTCTCATGAGGCAGGGATTTTATTATATTCAGGCAAGTCAAGAGTGTACGGACCACCACTCAGTTTAGCAATCTTCTTGAGAGTCTGGTGAGCAAGGTCCTGAAAAAGGCACATATTGGCATAAAATATAAGACATCCATTACTATTAGAGGCTAGGTTACTTCCTGACAACAAATTGAACTGGAAGTGTGGAACATAGTAGATATTACGAAGAGTTATATCATTATCATGATAGTGCCTTTGTGAGTAGCACTGGAGGTTTTACCATTTGGTAAATGAATAATTGAACAAATAGTAACATGATCAATAAGATTTTCAAATGTATTTGTTATATGTTTTGATGCTACAGTATCAATGATCCATTCTGTGTTAGCAAGTTTGCAGGATGCTACACATGCAGAACTGAAGACACAAATGCAAAACATGTATGATGTTTACCAACTAAGTGAGCTTCTGGGCTATCAAGAATAGTTACAGAATTTGCAGAAGCAATCACAGTATTGGACTTATTGAGTATGGGCATCAATTGTTGAATTTGATCATGAGATATACCAGGAGGCAAATCTTGAATTTCAGAGACTGCAGCATTGATTTGGTGAGTTGCTTTTCCTTTGTTCTGAGATAGAGCAAATAATCATAATTGCATGCACATCATATCTTGAAAGCTTAAAGTCAATCGATTATATTTTCAATAATGGAAAACTTTGGTTATAATATAAACATTGAAGTGGGCAGGCAGGCAAGGCACATATTCAAGAGCGAAGGTACCACAGACTTGACATGCCTGATTGTGTCCTATATGTGTTTATGGAGGCTGAAAATGCAAGACAGGAAGCAGCAGAGATGAATAGAGAAGTGGAAACACTTTTACAAGAAGCTGAAACTTCCCGAATTGTGACAAAAGATGGAGAAGAAAAGCTGGAAATATATAGCTCTGAAAGAGGTTGAAGCAGTAAAGGCAGCTGAGGAGTTTGCATATGATCAGATTCATAAGTCGTCTAAAGGAAATAATGATTCTGAAGGCACATGTTCAGGGTCTGATGGTAAGATCATTTTGTCGAGCAAGTAGTTTGAAACTTTGAGCAACAAAATTGGGGTAGTAGGAAATTCTGCTGATATAAAAGTGGCCACTACCTTGGCTCAGGTTGAAGCAATTAATGAAAGAAAGAAAGAAAGAAATACTTGAGAAACTGCAGAGAAGTTTGAAAGAAATGGAGGATACAAAAACTGTAACTAACGATGCTTTGAAGATGGCAGAGATGGCCGAGGCTGCTAAGTAGGCAATTGAGAGTGAGCTCAAGGAGTGACGTGAGAAAGAACAAACAGATGTAGATGAAGAATACTCTTCTATCCAGGAGGACGACTGATCAGAAACTGAGCCATGGAAGTCAACTGAGATCCTTAACATTAGAGAAAGGACGAGAAAGGCATATTTTGTGGAGACTTTGATCATTTAACTTTGACAATGGATGAAAATGATGCTCATTGAGGCCTCAGAAGTTGACAGAACTGCTAATTCACACAAGCGACAGCAATAGGCAGTGGAGGAATCGTTGAATAGAGATTTATTCTTGTATTTTAAGAAATGCAATAATGGAGCTTAAATTTGTTAATAACTAAGCATCCCTATGTACAACCTATTTTAGGCAGACTTTTGATAAAGATACAAGGAATACAGTTTTTATGTTGTTTTTCCCCTCGCCATATTTGCTAGGAATATATCCCAACAACTTGTGATACTATTACAAATAGTAATATTGCATCCGTGTTGTTTAGAATGTGGAGTAACAAAGTGATCTTTCTAACTTTAATCGTTGATTTTTAGATCACGTTGATTTTGAAAAATGGACACCTGTTTTGCAACTGAGGGAGTACATGAGGTGGCCTAAGTTGTAGATTGAGTCTTCACAAAGCTTGAGGTCTCAAGGTAGATCCCTCCCCGTGCCTCCTTTGGATACTGAAAGGAATATACAAAAAATAAAAGCGTAATGAGAAAATTGCATTACCTTCGATAGCTCATCTTGCCCACAACCTGGTAACACTTGAACTTTTGACTTTTTTCTCTCTTGCAAAAACGGCTTGACAACCTGCTCATTGTTCAAATATTACACGAGGAGCATGTCCTATGTATACTTTTCTTAGAGTGAATGTGTACACTATTAGAATTCTTGAAATGCTGCTTAATTGTGGAAATGTTTAATACAAAATCAGATTTTATAAAGATAGAATTACTGAGGTGAGAGACTAACCTTCCAACAAGCCGTCAATATTTTAGGAGCATTGACAATATAATACATAATCGTCTTCTCTGGGTAGTTCAGGTCATCAATGGTAGAGATTGATGTTAGTAGCTTCATCAGGTTCAATGCCGAAAGCTTCAGGCCACTCATATCCAAAACCTTCACATATTTGGCAGTATATTTCCCGTACTTCTTTGTTGCAGCAGGCTATGATAAATTCAAATATGAGTCCAGATTATCTCTTCAGAGAGAACAAAGAAAATAAACCCTGCAGCATTCCATGTGACCTCACCAAAATTATGCGGTCCCGATATTCATTGAATTGAATGTGTGATTGCACATATTAGTTAACCTGAAAGTAACAAAAATAAAATTTGAAAATAGAAACAAAGATAAATTCCAAGATTGATATAAATGCCGAAGGCAATATGAAGATATTGTAGGACTTGGCTCCTCTCCTGTTGTAGACTCCCTAATGCACTTGTATGTTTGCCGCATCAATATGAAAGACCATGGCAGTCATCCAAAGGTGCATTGAAGAAATTGAGTAATGGGAGAGGATCCCAATCCCATATTGTTAAAACTTATAGATGCTTTATCAAATGTGCTGAGGCCTGCTCCAATAGCAAAGACTGGAAGGCCCTGTCATAGCAAACTTATAAGAAACAAAACTAAAAGATCACAAAGTAAGGTACAGAAAGAATTCTAAGTACATTCAAAGAAGCAAGACATAATAAGAATGTGAAAGAAATTTGAAAAAATGAGGCATGCGTTTGTGCACCTCTCTTGTGTAACCCAACAATCCTATTAGCTGTGTATCATGCACTCATTTGTAGAAATTAGTAGGAAGTATGGGTTTCTGCAAAAGAAGCTACATTATTAGAATGTGAAAGCTTCTTGAGCACTATACATGAAAGCATGGTTTTACATCTTCCATGACTACCTTGGATGTGTGACTTTTGCTAAGTTATAAAGGTTGAAAGACTTCTATGCCTTGTACGTGCTTGTCTTGGGTCCTTGTATTCATGCCTTGACATTTCGAGTTCCTTTCTAAGTCATTGAGAGTCTTAACTTCTTGGCTATAAGTTTTTTGGTATTGAACTTAGTCTTTAACAAGCTTAGATTGAGTTTCATGCTTAGTTTGTTTAGCATTCATGATCGTTAGTTGTTTACATCGTTCCCGACGTTCGTTTTCCTTTATTCCAACTTGTTTCGGGAGAGTTTCGATTGTGCTTTGAATGTTGGTTTATCCCCTTTGAATTGCTTGGGTTGTTTGGGGGTCATTCTAGGGGAAGGCTTTTCAATCTGGAGACCTTGAGGACGTAAGGTGATTTGGGCTTCCCCTCGCATGGAGGGCAGTAGCTTGGAGAGTAGTGTTCTGGTGACCTTGCAGAGGCAAGGTGAAAAGGGCTTGCGACCACAAGCCTCCCATACCAGCACTTCGGGATTTTCTGATTTTTGAATTTTGACTTGAACCATTGAACCCAATTCAACCCAATTCGAACCCCCTCATGCATTTTGACCTCTTTAGGTTTAATTTCAACCTTTGGATGTGTTTTAATCAAAGGACAACATGAATTGACCAATAGAAACCTTAATAACTCTCACCTAGGATTGACCTCTTTGTAGTGACTTCATCTCCCCAAACTCAAACATTCAACCATTATTTTCCTCCATTGTTGAGCTGATTCCTAGAGAGAGAAAGAGTGACCTTGAAGATTCTTCATATTGTTTGCTTGATTGCCGGAGATCCGGCCATCGGATTTTCGATTGGAGACCACCAAATCGAAGCCCTTGCTCCCTAGTTTCTTAATCCTTGATTTATTTTGTCATCCAACCGTTGGATTTCGAATAAGGTAAGCACCCAATCCCCTGTTTTTGTATGCTCAATATCAAGCATGCTCCTTTCATGGTAGTCTCTATTTACATGTTCAAGAAGACATGCACCATGTTAATAACTTGAAATTCTTTAAGTTAATTTTCTGTAAATTTTGGGTTAATGACTCATAATTGATAGTTTGGACCTATGGCTAGAATTAAATATGTTCTAGAATGGATTTGGAATAACTTTTGTTCTTGGACTTGTTGTAAATTATAACTTTAAAAATGATGAACATGTTAGGGTTCACAATTTGGGAACTTTGATCTTGATGGACTATAAAAGTCATGAATGACTTAATAGTCTAATTGTAAATGAATTGAGAACATAGAAAAGAGTCATGAATTGCACATAGCATTCATCCTCTACTTGGAAATAATTTAGCGATAACTCAACGGAGTTGCACTTAGAGAGTCATTAAACAATATCAACTCTACAATCAATCCCTACGACGTTTAGAGTTCAATTGAATTGTAAATTAGCTCTTGGGAATTCTTAACGTGATTGATCTCATGCTTGACTTGTATATCGTAGAGTAACATGCCTACTTGATTGGACAAGTCGCTCTTGTCGACCTCACTCCCTTACTTGATTTATTATGTGAGTAAACATCTACTTGACTCAAACGAGTTCGCTCTTGTCGAACTCGCTCCTTACTTGATTTTGTGTGACAAGTAAATATCTACTTGGCATACCATTAGTCCAGCTGGCATAACGTGAATTGTCTTGATGGTCCACGATGCATCGCCGTCATGAATTGCGAGATTCATGGCAGTGATGGCTCGCCACACCATAATCATGCACACACCCTTCACTACTGATCACAGTAGAGAAGAGTACCTTGTCGTAACCAATGGGCGCTTGGAACAATACTATCGTGGTCGATGTATCATACACATACATCCGACAAATACAATCGTGATAACCTTGTCTATTTCAGGTCTACGAAGCGGCACCGGTCCCATAACATATTCTTATCCTATGTGATTTATTTAAGCACTTATGTGAAAACAACGTGCATCGTGACATAAGAACTACGTGCTAGTATGACCTTGCTTGATACGTGCTATGTATGCCTTGCATTATATCCTGCCATGCATATTGGTGGCTTACAAAGTCTTTATGACTTAACCCTCCCTTTTACTGTTTTAGATCCTAATCATCCAGGACCGTCTCATCGAGGTTGATCATCTACTCTTGTTCGTGATTGCGCACCTAGAGGTGGTAGCGTTGGCTTTTGGTTTCTCTTTTGGAAGGACACTTGGGTTAAGCAAGTCACTTAGACTTAGCTTGGGAATGTGTAATTATAGTGTCTTGTTCTTGTGTAGACTAAGATTAATAGTACTACTTATGTTTCTAGTTGTTTGCCGGCACTTGTAGGCCGAGCCTTGCTTACATGTATTACTTCACTCGCTAAAACTTCCGCTGAGCATCCCATTAGCTCTATTTTACTTTTGTAGTTTCTCTGGCGTGTTTAGCCGTTGAGGTGTATATATATTAACATGAATTGTTAGTTGTTGGTTTCCGCTTGTAAATTCGCCGATGACTTGGTTTACTTTCTATTAACTGTTATATCAGGTTTTAAAGTTTTAAATTATTCCAGCTTTTTAGTGCCGAGTTGTACTATGTGTCCAATGTTGCGTCACGTCAGTTTTGATAATTGAGTCCTTGCATGTATTGTAGTCCTTATTTGGATGGCACAACCCGCGTTCCCTCCTCGGGGTCGGGGGTCGTCACAAAGATATCATCAATATTGTTTTGCACTCTCCACTTTAAGCTATCCACGAACTGAAAAATTATGCAAGGATCCCTCATTAATTCAGCAAGATTCAAAATATGAATCTAATCCATCAATCAAGTAACCAAAGTGTGAGGTTTCAAGTTTGATCCCTTCCTACGCCCCCTCAAGGCCACACACACACACACAAACCCCGAAAGTAACGAAAGAGAAATGGATCTAACCACCTTGTTGGGTTTGAAAACATTCCCCTCTCTTGCTTTCAGGAAGCGCTCCAATGTTTCAGCAGGGTGACCTTGATGAACATTCTGCAGATTGAGAAAATAAATTTAGTGCATATGTTCAGTTTTTCACAAACAACTCGAGATATTTGCAAGGTATTAAGCCAACAGTAATTACAACATATAAAGCAAAATCACTACTCTATAAAAGTTGAATTGAACCGAGAGGAAAACAATTTGCTGATTTTGTAATAAATTTAGGGTTCATATTCCTAAGTTCCCATTTACTATTGGCGGCTATTCATAATCAGAACTCCCTTGAAACAGTCTCAATTTAGTCAGTTTAAGGTTGCTCAATGGACAGTTTTATACACCGAAGCTTTGGAAGTGAGCAAATTTTGCGACAGAATAAGACATCAAATAGTAATATTGGCCATTCACACATCAATTCAATGGTACACCTTGAGATCAATAAAGGATATTGAAGGAGGTCATCTAATTTTATAAGGAAAGTCAGACAAAGATATAATGGCCGGCCAACAGATATGTAAAGATAGCCTCATGAATAAACCGAGAACAATCAAGAAACTGATACAAGATCTTGAGATAACTATCTCTTTCAGTAGCAGCATTTACACATTAAATCAAATGCTGTAACATAAAGACACGGAAATTGGGGGGAAACAGCACTACAAACAAAGAAAACACACATAATTTACACATAGTTAAAATTAACAGTAACCGTGTGCTGCAACAACATTAAAGAGAGTTCTTGGTTGTAAATTCATTACCGTTACCAATCCCCGCTACCGTATAATCCACTACCTTTGTCGCACATTCCATCTTTGATCAGCGCCACCACCACCGCTACCGTCAATCCTCCCCCCGCCTCTCTTTCATTTCAAAACCACACAATAAATATCAATACCAAATCTCTATAGTCTGTACCCAACCTGGTTCTTCAAACATCGTGATAAATACAAAGGCATGGTTATCAAACCAATTGTTTTCAAGGGATTGGAGGGTAGTCGGTCAGGAAACAATAAAGAACTGGATCATTTTATATCTGCTCTTGTTATTCATCAAACTTAAATAATGAGGAGCCCAAACTTTCCAATGCGCTATTTGATTGTTATTTTGATCTTCATCTGCACTTCTGTGTGTTACGTTGAACGTGTGGGCTTTACAATTGCATGTACAGTCGCTTCTGATGCTGCAGGGGTAAGCCAATCAACCAAAGGGACTATTCTTTCACCTTCTACTATGGGTATGCTTGTTCAGGATATGGGTTCTTCTAAGATGATGTCGTACCCTAATCTGTTCATATTTTCAAATATTGGTAGGGTGATTGCAGACCACTTGATCACAAGGAGAATCTTGTCTGTGACTAAAACAAGAAGGGACTTGAATACTGTAGGATTTTTAGTTGCTTCTTTTGCATTGATGGCACTTCGTCTTTTCAGATCATCTGGTGGGGTTGTGTTCTGTTCTTCTGTGGCTCTTGGTTTCTTGGCTTTAGGGAGAGCTGGCTTTACAGTGAATCACATGGATATTGCACCTCGATATGCGGGTATTTTGATGGTTGTCTCTAATACGGCTGGTTCTTTGGCTGGCATTGTTGGGGTTGAACTTTCTGGCCAACTTCTTGAAGCTGTGAAAACTACTAATTTGGATCTTTAGAGTCCAGATAGCTGGAGAGTAGTGTTTTTCATACCAGGATTATTTTGTGTTTTAAGTTCTTTTGGCTATCTGTTGTTTTCTACTGAGGAGAGGATATTCGACTGAATTAAGATTTTCGTAACATGAAAGTATTGGCTTGTGAGCTTACCTAGCTATAATGCCATCTGATCTAATAGACGGTATGACATATTTGGTGAAGCCCCTTGAAACCTGTTGTGATCTGGTGGAAAGCAGAATAATGCACATTTAATGGATGAGGTTGGGCTTGGAATTAGAATTGCTCTGAAAGTGCTGTTTGGCTTAATCAAAATGGGGATGTGGACTCGCTATGGACGAAGGGAAAAGTATGTATACACCTTCATTGAAAGTACGCACAACTTGTTGATCATTAGTTTCAATTTGAAAATATAGTTTTTCTAAGTTAGGAATTTGAATGTTGGATCGAAGACATGATTTTTTATGAGTTACTAAGCTGGGCATTAATTCTCGGTTTCTTAGTTCAAAATGATCATAGGAGAGGAATGTCATCATGTCACTAACATAATTCTTAGAGAGTACCAATAATTACGGAAACTGTAGTGATCGCTACAGTAGACGACAAGTTATAAATTTTTAGGACAATGACGGGAGGTTAGAAGAATACACGTGAGTTTGGAAGAATACATAAACACATGTTAGTGGTAATATCAAGTAGTGAAGTATTACGCTAGTACTAAGCATTCAATGTTCAGCTTACTTGCTAATCTCACGTAGATTGTTTGATTGTGAGAGAGCCTTTGCCTATTATAGTAGTTGACGTCTCTGTCTGTTATAACATATATGTCTTGGATTCAAAGCATATGAATAAGTTCTTCAACTATATGCATAATCTAAATTTTGACATAACATCAGATACAACAACAATTTTTAAGGTTGAGTATTTTGAGTATTTTAAGGTGAGTATTTTGGTAGATGGGTGTTAGAATTTGGAGGCCCTAAGCGGCAGCCTCTAGCAAGCCCAAACCAGATCTCTGCCCATTCTCTCTTGTTGACCGTCCAGCCCATTCTTTCTTTGCTTGAGCAACCGGTTTCCTTGTTGCCTTTTTTAATCCCTTGATTCTCTTCTTGATTGGCACAATAACTTGGTATAAATATATCTCTCCCTTCGGCAGCCTAATGCAGTGTGTGTGAGACGAAAACTTCAGAGAGTTTGTGAGAGAAAATTCATTCCTCTGCTCCTTCTTCTTCTGTGACGAAGGTACCTCGGGTCGTTTTTTATTCTCTCTGTCCTTCTCCTTCTTTGTGATTGAGAGTGTTGGTAGTACTGAGTTTTGGGGCTCTCTCCTTGGCTAATACTTACTGGTATTAACGTGGTCTCACTGATAGACTTGGGTCGGTGAAAGGTGTCTGAGCCGAAGAGTTTATAGCCTAGACCTTCGTGGTCAATTAAGGCGAGTCGTGCTTGGGTCACGGCGTTATAATAAAACTCTTCGTGTCCTTTTTTTATCTTTTTGTCCAATTAATCTTATTGCTCTAGACTAATATTTGTTTTGCAGGAACATAGTTTATTGGTCTATAAGTTTAATTGGTGGTACTAATTAATTAGCTATTTGTATAAATAGGCTAGTTGTTAGTGGTTGTATTTTTTTTTGTTTCAATACAAAAGTCCCGTTTCTGTACGTGTTCGTTCCGGGTAGTGTGATTGTAAAATCACAACAGTGGTATCAGAGCCCGTGTTCCGTACCGTGAAACGGTAGAGCCTCCTTCGATCCAAAAATTCGGTAACTCCAAAAAGATTTATTTGGTGAGCTTCTTTCATCTCGAAATAATTACGGTTTTTTGTGTTTAAAATTCTCGTAATTTATTTGATTGATTGTGCTCTATTTAAATCTCTACTGTTTGGTTGGAATTTGATTGCTTGAATTTATTTTATTTTTTGGTGATAAAAAAAATAAAAAAAATTTCTTATATATTCTGATTTGGTTTGATTTGTTGGTTTTGTGTTATTTCTCTAAATGGGTTCTTCATCTAATTATAGTTTGGAACCTTTTAATGAGAAAAATGATTTTTCTATGTGGCAAAAGAAGATGAAAAACATTTTAATTAAAGAAAAGGTTTTCAAAGCCATAACTTTAAAGTATGCTAAAGACACTTCGGAAGATGCCATAATTGAAATGGATGAATCTGCCTACTCCTCGATTATCTTAAACCTATCTGAATCGGTTATTCGGAAATGTGGTGAACATGCTCATGCTAAGAGTCTATGGGAAAAATTGGAGCAAATTTATTTTGGAAAAACATTGTCAAGTAAAATTTATCTCATATAAATTTTTTTCAGTTTTAAATTAGATCTTAGCAAAGACATGGAAGATAATATTGATATTTTTACCAAATTGGTAGAAGACATAAAACAAACCGGTGATGAACACATAGATGATTACTCTTCGATTGTGCTTTTAAATGATATACCTGATTCTTATGCTGATGTGAAATCTGCTATTAAGTATGGTAGGGATAAGATCACACTTGATACGGTGATATCTAGTTTAAAAGGCAAAGAATTGGATTTGAAAGCTAATAAGGGAAAATCTAACACCGGTGAGGTTCACATGGTGAGAGGTAGGACGCTCGAGAGAAATAATGGTCATCAGCATAATCATAATAATCAAAACCAAGGGAATAATCAGAATTCTGGAAATAAGAATAGAAATAAAAGTAGGTCAAAATCAAGAACCAAAGGTAGGAAGTGTTACAATTGTGGTGAAAGTGGACATTTTAGGAAAGATTGCACAAATCCTAAAAAGAAAATTTTGAATCCGCAAAGTGATTGCAATATGGCTTCTGCTAGTGAGGACTGTGGTGATGTTTTTATGGTAACTGATTTATGTGAAAGTGTTGTTAATTCTATTCATACCATGCCTGCTTGTGAAAATGAATGGTTAATTGACTCTGGATGTACTTATCACATGTCACCATTTAAAAACTTCTTTTGTTCCTACAAAAGCCTGGAAAATGGTTTTGTTTCTTTAGCCAATGAGAAAAAGTGTGTTATAGCCGGAATTGGTAATATAATTTAATTCTGGAAACACTTTTACCTTGAAAAATGTTCGACATGTGCCTGATTTATGTAATAATCTGATTTCGTGTGCATCTTTAGAAGATGATGGTTTGGAAGGTAAGTGGGGAAAAGGAATAATGAAAATTCTAAAGGGATCTTTAGTTGTTGTTAAGGCTGAAAAACGCCGTAACTTGTATGTTTGCTCTGCCATGCCTGTTTGTCTTGATGATAACGTTGCTAATCTTGTTAAAGAAGATAAAACAAGTTTGTGGCATAAAAGGCTTGGACACGTGAGTAGTAAGGGTCTTGAAATTTTAAACAAAAATGGATTTTTTGGAAAAGATAAAATTTCTGATTTGCCCTTTTGTGAAACTTGTGTGATGAGCAAACAGAAACGTGTTAGTTTTCCACCTTCCCCTAACCTCAAAATTTTTTTCTTCAAAACGTGCACTTGATTATATACATGCTGATGTGTGGGGTCCTGCTACTGTACCCACTCATGGTGGAAGTCGTTACTTCTTGTCGATCATTGATGATTTTTCAAGGAAGGTTTGACTGTTTTTAATGAGAAACAAATCTGATGTGTTTGAAAATTTCAAAAATTGGAAACCTTTGATTGAAAACCAAACTGGTCTTAAAATCAAGAAACTTCGGACTGATAATGGGTTAGAATTCTGCAAGTTTGAAATGGATAAATTTTGTGCTGAAAATGGGATTGAGAGGCACAAGACTGTGCCTTATAATCCATAACAAAATGGTGTTGCTGAAAGAATGAATAGAACCCTTTTGGAACGTGTTAGGAGCATGTTAGTCTCCTCGGGTCTCTCCAAAAAGTTTTGGGGAGAGGCAGTCTTGACTGCCGCCTATCTCATCAATAGGTCTCCTTCCGTTCCTTTGCATGGTAGATGTCCGGATCAAGTGTTTTTTGGTAGGGAAATTGACTTTTCAAACTTGAGAATTTTTGGTTGTGCTGCTTATGCTCATAGGAAATTTGATAAACTTGAACCTCGATCTGTGAGATGTGTTTTCTTGGGTTACCCCGAGGGTGTGAAAGGATACCGGTTATGGTTAAAAGAGGAACCGAGATTTAAAGTGATAATAAGTAGGGATGTTGTGTTTAATGAAAACGAATTTCCTTGCTTAAATGTTCTTGCTGAACCTATTGAACCTATCCCTCCCCCGGCTCACATTATGGTGGAGTATCCCTTAGGACCCATTGATGCTAGTTCAAGTGTGCAACCTGAAATTGAGAATTCTGAAAATTTGCATGAGTTTGATGAAAATGTGAATTTTGAAAATGAGCATGATAATAATGTTAATCCTGAAAATGTTGAACCTAATGAGCAAAATGACGTTGAAAATTAACAAAATGAAGTGCCTATATTGGATGAATTGCATGACTATCAGCTTGCTCGTGATAGACCTAGACGCATTGTTAGGCAACCCTCTCGTTTTGATGATTTTACTTCATTTGTGTTTAGTGTGTTTGAATCCATTGATAATACCGAGCCTAAAACATATAATCAAGCCTTAAAATCTGCTAACTTTAATGAGTGGATTAATGCTATGTGTGACACCCCGCTCCTTCGTTAGCTCGGTTTGCGTGCTATACGTGCACTTCTTTCTTTGTCGATTGTATGTTTGGTTTGCGAGAGGGTCTAGATGTGTATGAGAGACCATATTAAGACCAAAACACTATTAAGAGATGCCATACAGTTGTTGACTTGCTAAAGTCACAAGTCGTGACTCGACGATAGTCGGAATGCGACACGATTGAGAGTTTGCTTGCGTTTTGTGTTCGTGACCTCGGTTTGGTCCTAGACCTCTGTATGAAGGTTTATTAACATGTTTAGATGCGTTAGACTTCAAGTTGGAGGTGTTCCTTAAGTCTATCAATGATTTGGAAGCTTTGGAGATAGCGTTCGTCTCTATCGCGTAGTTCGGGGATTGAGTCGTGTAATCGTCTCTCCTTTGGGATTCTTATTTCCCTAGTTGTTATTCGACTTTCTAGAAGTATTTAAGCTTCTTCATTAGCCCTTATACTTGCCTTAAAAGTCTCCTTTCATTGCTCGTTCGATTGCGAGTTCATTCGTCGTTCCGGTTGCACGTTGTTGCACCCCTTCCCGGTTTCGCTCCGAGTTGTTTCGGGAGTTGTTCGGGTGTGTTTCCGACTTTTTTTGAGTTGGGTTAGACCTTAGAATGGTTGCCCATAAGTTTGGGACCATTTAGGGCATGTTTAGACCAAGTTTTGAGGACATAAAGAAGGTCCAGAAGCCCAGGCGCCCGCCTGGCATCTTGTGAGGCGCCCGCCTCAAGTACTGAGAGTAGTTTTGATTCAGCCCAAGCCTCAGAAGATGAGGCGCCCGCCTGGAGAATGTTGAGGCGCCCGCCTCAACATCAGATACACACTTACGGGATTTTTCCCCTGTTTTGATGCTGAACGACTTATACACCCAAACCCCCTATCTAAACCTTTCCTAAACCTCCCTAACCCTCCTTACTTATACCCTAACATCTCTAACAAGTTTTTTGGGTGGATTAGTGAGTGATTGAGTGGATTAATTAAGCCCAAATCAGATTTTTAAGACACCACATTGTGGTGACACTTGTCCCACTCAGTTTTAACCCTCTTTTAAGCCACAATCTGAGAGTTTGACTCTCATTCCTCTCCTCCCTTCTTCAAAAACGGGATTAGCTTCCTCCATGGTTCCTCCTTGAGTTCTTGAAGGTTTCTTCTTGGTTCCCATAGCTCCCTTCCTCCATTGTTGAAGCCAAGCCATAGGATTGAAGAGCTTGTTGAGAGGAGCATTTCCAACCGATTAATCTTTTCATTTACTTTCTTGGGTGTAAAATACTTGTAAGTTACTTCTTCTCTCTTTGATTTTGTACTCATTGATCCTAAGGAAAACAAACTCTATGCTATTTGAGGTCAATGAGTACACATACTTGCCTTGTGTGATTTTTAATTTGTGATTTGAACATGTGAACTTGTTAAGAGCATATGTAGGATGAATTCTATGATTGTTGAAGTATATTGTTACTCCTCATCTTGTGTTTCTAGGATTGTGAGCATGCTAGAAATCATGTTTACATTTTTTTTGGGTTTATTATGAAAGTAGGCATAAGTTTGGGAATTTGGATGTGTGATCTCACTAGATAATATGAGTATGACCATTTAATTGAGATTATGTGATTTGTAAAATGGGTATAAGATTTTGTTGAGTTCTATGGATTTGAATCTTAGGAATCTAGTTCGAATGATTTTTGGGAAAATTGTTATAAATGTGAATGGTATGTTGATTTGGGGATTTATGAAATAGGTATTTAATGTTGTGTGATAATTAAGACTCAATGGAGTTGTTTTAGGTTCAATATCATGTTGGTGAGCATTAGGTTAAAATCCTACGATGTTCGGGTTTGGTTGGTTTTGATTGTGAGTACCCAAGCATCTTAAATTGTGTACCATTTGTGACACCCATGATATAGAGGCTTATTGGGGATTTATTTAGGGCGTGCTCGTTAGGGCACGGAGCATTAGAGATCAACCTATGATCTCGTATTACTTTAAGAAATGATTATTTGAATGAGTTCTCTCTTAGGGAGTTTGGTTGCGTGCACATCAAAGCACTTGCGAGGTTATGACTATGGGTTGGTTATGGTACCCTTGAGATTGGGTTGAGAATGTCGAGTATATATATGACAGTTGGGACTATGGTTGAGTCCGGTGTACCTTTAAGTGAGGATAAAGGCTAAGTCTTGATTTATGATTGTTTTTAGACTAAATAATAGTCTTTGGTTTAATCCCGAGTAGAGGGCTATAGTAGACCTCACATTGTGATTTCTTGAGCTTATATGCTACGTTTGATTGGGTTGTGATTTGAGGGTTATGAATACCTCAATAGGTGGTTCTTGGACTAAACGGATAGGTTGGTTGGATTTGTTAAGTATGTACAAATATGTGCATTGTTAAATTGGTGTGTAGAACTTTATGTCCTACTTGATTTGATATGTCCGCTATGATCGGTCTTGGTTCTTGTTTGAGCATGCGAGTAAATATCTACTTGTGCATTTCATAAAAGCCCAGCTGGCATTATTTGGATTTGGTTTTTCTGTCAGGGTAGGACGATACATCGCCTATACGAATCGTAAGATCCGTATTCGCTATGGATCGCCGCACTGGACCTCACACACCCCTCCATTGTTGGTCGCGATGGGGAAGTAGCCCCCTTGCCGTAACAATACGTGCGACATTGGCTGCTAGCTAAATCGAATGATTCTCGATAAAAGTCGATGACACCACAGAGCATCGATGTTGCACGATACAGTATAACATTGTGAATTGCAGGAGCAACACAACGGCACTATTTGGGTAACTTCTCTATCCCTTATGTGGCTTACTATAAGCACTTATATGAAAAGATAATGTGCTAAGTGGTTTATGAAGTTTATGTTACTTGGTGACTTAATACAAGTTTATTATTGGTATGCTATAAAGATGCCATGATTTTATACATGCTTGTGCATTATGCCATGCCACGCCATGCTATGCCATACATTGCATTTAGTAACTTACTGGGTCATTATGACTCATTTCGTGTGTTTGTTTTCCTTAGTTTTTGCGCAGAAGCTCGTTAGTGCGCTTAGCGCTTGTCGGATAACAGGTGGTCTTCCGGGCAATAGCTTGGGGGTTATTAGTATTATTGTATTTATTATCTCGTGAGATACGGATGTAAAGTTATGTAAACTTTACTTGGGTAGTTATGTTTGTATCTTATTATTGTTTTATTTTGGGAGCCGACTTGTTTGGTCGAGCTGTTGTATTTAGTTAGAAGTTATTCTGTTGTCTTTCCGAGCAAGGTTTTAGCTCGCATGTTCTAGTATTATGTTATGGTTATTTCTATCTCCGACAATTTTAGTCGTGAGTCCTTGGTTTAGTTGTTAGTATTTGAATCCCTTATTCTTTTAGTTGATTTATTCCTCCGGCATGTTATAGCCGTAGAGTTGTTGTTTATCGGGTTGGGTTCTTGTTGTTTCGACGGCCTTAGGTTGCCGATGGTTTGTTGTCCGTGCGCAATGTTGCGTCACGCGAGTCGTAGATTTGTCGAGAGATAGTCGTCTCTCAGCCTTGTATTCCTTAGTTTATAATTATAGGCTTTGGTCCCACATATGATTTTCTTCCGCAGATTTTAGTTTTTAGTTGTTCCGTATTGCCGTTATGGCTTTACCTTCCCGTTTAGAGTTTGTTGGTTCAACTCTTGACTCGCACCACTACGCTTAGCGGGTGCTTGTCCGTCTTTTAGTCTGTCTTAACGGCACGAACTTGGGATTTCGCATTGGAGTCCGGGTCGGGCTGTTACACTATGAATGATGAAATGAATTCCTTGCATGTTAATCAAACTTGGACTTTGGTGCCTAAGCCGAAAAATCAAGAATGAATCTGATTCAGTGAGATTTAAGGCTAGATTAGTGGCTAAGGGTTTTACTCAAAAGGAAGGTATAGACTACACTGAAATCTTTGCTCCAGTAGTTAAGTTCACAACTGTTAGGATTATGCTTGCTTTGGTAGCTCAATTTGATTGGGAATTGAAACAAATGGACGTAAAAACTGCTTTTTTGCACGGTGATTTAGATGAGAAAATCTATATGCGGCAACCCGAGGGTTATGTGGATAATCAATTTCCTGATTATGTGTGCTTGCTTAAAAAATCCTTATATGGCTTGAAACAGTCTCCTCGCATGTGGAATAAAAAATTTGATCAATGCATGCTTGATTTAAAATTTAGCCGAAATGCGTATGATCATTGTCTCTATTTCAAGAATGATAGGAATGTGCCTGTTTTCTTGCTCATATATGTGGATGATATGCTTCTTATTAGCCCATGTCCCAAAATGGTTGAAGTTGTTAAAAAATTGCTTAAGTGCTAAATTTGACATGAAATATTTGGGTGATGCTAACAAGATTCTTGGCATGAACATAATTAGAGATCGTAAATCCTCAATTGTTTACTTAAATCAGATTTCATATGTTGAAAAGATTTTGAGTAAATTTTCTATGTTAGATGCCGATTCTGTAGATGTTCCCCTTGCTTCCCACTTTGTGCTTAGTAAAGAGCAATGTCCTAAAAATCAATTTGAAATGAATCAAATGAGTAAAATCCCGTACTCTAATGCCATAGGTTCCATTATGTACTTGATGGTTAGTACTCGCCCCGACATAGCTTATGCCATTAGTTGTCTTAGCCGATATATGTTGAACCCGGGTTTGCCCCATTGGCATGCCGTTAAGTGGTTGTTGCGATACTTGAAACACTCTTTGAACTATGGTATTAAATTCTTCAAATCTGAAAATGGTGTTAGATTGGTTGGGTATGTTGACTCGAATTATGCCAATGATAGAGATCATAGGAAGTCTACCACATCTTATGTGTTCACTCTTTGTGGGTCTTGCATTAGTTGGAAGTCTCAATTACAATCCGTTGTGGCCTTGTCCACAACCGAGGCTGAATACATAGCTATAACCGAATCGATTAAAGAAGCTCTTTGGTTAAAAGGCTTAATTTCTGAAATCGGTTTTTTGAAAGAAAAAGTGGTAGTATTTTCAGATAGTCAAAGTGGTATTCAACTGTGTAAAAATCCAGTTTTTCACGATAGAACTAAACACATTGATGTGCGTTTTCATTTCATTCGTGATGTTGTTGCTAAGTGCATTATTTACTTGGATAAAGTTGATACTAGCTTAAACCCTGCTGATATGGGCACCAAGTGCCTTCCTATTAAAATTTTTCTAAACTACTTGAAAATTTTGATGATGGATACCGGTGATCCCGGTAATTAAGGATGTCCCATTTTCTTGTGATTTCCCCAAGAAATTCCATGGCTTTTCTGTGTGCATAGCTATGGTGACTTGACTAATTCTGCTTTCCGCTTTATGAATTAGTTAAGTATTTTTTTGATTTCTACATCTTTGTGTGTGTTAGAAATCTTTTTCCCTGCTTTGTTCTAGCTTTGTGTTGGATCAAGTGCAGGGATAGGCGATGATGAAACCTTTCTTAATTTATGTCTATATGAGTCCATGTATGTGTACCAGCACTTGTTCCAATGTGGAGCAATGTTAGAATTTGGAGGCCCTAAGCGGCAGCCTCTAGCAAGCCCAAACCAGATCTCTGCCCATTCTCTCTTGTTGACCGTCCAGCCCATTCTTTCTTTGCTTGAGCAACCGGTTTCCTTGTTGCCTTTTTTAATCCCTTGATTCTCTCCTTGATTGGCACAATAACTTGGTATAAATATATCTCTCCCTTCGGCAGCCTAATGCAGTGTGTGTGAGACGAAAACTTCAGAGAGTTTATGAGAGAAAATTCATTCCTCTGCTCCTTCTTCTTCTGTGACGAAGGTACCTCGGGTCGTTGTTTATTCTCTCTGTCCTTCTCCTTATTTGTGATTGAGAGTGTTGGTAGTACTGAGTTTTGAGGCTCTCTCCTTGGCTAATACTTGCTGGTATTAACGTGGTCTCACTGATAGACTTGGGTCGGTGAAAGGTGTCTGAGCCGAATAGTTTATAGCCTAGACCTTCGTGGTCAATTAAGGCGAGTCGTGCTTGGGTTACGGCGTTATAATAAAACTCTTCGTGTCCCTTTTTTTTTTTTTTATCTTTTTGTCCAATTAATCTTATTGCTCTAGACTAATATTTGTTTTGCAGGAACATAGTTTATTGGTCTATAAGTTTAATTGGTGGTACTAATTAATTAGCTATTTGTATAAATAGGCTAGTTGTTAGTGGTGGTATTTTTTTGTTTCAATACAAAAGTCTCGTTTCTGTACGTGTTCGTTCCGGGTAGTGTGATTGTAAAATCACAACAATGGGGTTGATGCCCAAAACGTTAATATTGAGAGATGGGAATACAATGCTATATGCACCATGACCTATCTGTAACAGAAATTCAAATCCAATTAAAATTATTGTACAATATAGAACTAAATTATGAAGGAGCAATGTTTAGGCGTATGGAGCAAACTTCAGCGTGATTGGAAATCGGGAGTAAATTTGTGTGACAACTGAGTATAGGCAATAAAAGCATTTGGAAGAGAACCTCGTATTTAGCACAAGTGAGTCATTGATAAGTGAAACGTGAACCTGTAGACTATCTTACCAAGATTCATAACTTCCTACCTTTACAAAGTTGCTATTGAAGAACGAATTCCTCCAAAGACTTGCAATATATTTATTGTAACGGACCTCTAAACATATGACTTATTCAGAATCCAACGCTCATGCAAATAATCATAGAACAAATCTGAAGTTCAACGCCCTCTATTAGTCTCAAAGAATTTTGTAAAAATAAATATTTCAAGCCATTTTGGGAAGTGTGAACTAAAGCAAACGTGATTTCCTAATCATTAGTCATTACCTTAAAACGAAAGTAGATATCTTTTTCTAAACTTAAAATAGTAATCAACAAATCATACAAAGAGCAAATTCATAAAAGAGTTTCTAGTTTCTACTTCATCCATAGAAGAATAATCTATTTGAGCAATCTTGAATCTTCAAACTCAATGGATTATAGACAAATGACTTAAAATGAGTTCAAAAAACAAGATAAGTGAGCAATCCAGTGAATACAGTATCAAAAGAGCTTCAACATTCGGTTAATAATCAAAAGAAAATGTGAAATCATTCTAACGAGTTTCCAGCAAACTTAGATCTTAAATCCAATATGATTTTGCAGTAGAGCCCCTATTTATCATAGCTACATAAATGTACTGTTATCAATCAAAACATTTTTAAAAAAAGAATGACTTTTGCAATTATCATACATAAATCAGGTAAGAAAAAAATGAAAATAATCGCAATTTGCAAATTGGTAAGTGACAAATACAACTTCTTTAATCATTTTACTAATCAGCATGCTCAGGAAACTAATCAGATAACAAATCTGAAGTTTGAATACCCTCTATTAGTCTAAAAGTGAAAGAACGCGATGCACGGATTCTCGATATGGAACGATGTTACTGCCAATGTTGCAGTGAATGTTGCAACAATGACAGTAACAATGTGAACTGAAAGTGTCTAACAGAAAATAGCAGCGGAATATTTGTTTTAAGATTTGAACTCACACAGACTTAGGAAGACAGAAAATCACACAAAAACAATCTACAAGTATCAAACTTGTAGATCACGCCTCAAGGCAACAAATAATATTAAAATCAAGACTGTTTTTGAATCTTAACAATTAACACAAAACTCTCACAAGATATAGAATCTTGGAGAATCACAAAACCCACATAAACTACTAGAACAAACGTGGGAAGAAAGAATCAAAACAAGAACAACTTCCAAGAACAATCACACGAACTGGAAGTGCTAAACACAACTTCAGGAAACACAAGGCTGTGTTCCTGAAGATTTAAACAGCAGCAACAGCAGCAACAGCACCAGCAGATATAACAATACAGAATGGTCTTCGTGTACTAGAAGATGATTTCTTCTTCCCGGTTCAGCACACAAGACTTCTGGATATGAAACTCTCTTACAGCTTTCTGAATATGGTCTCGTTCTGGGCTGTCTCAATAATGTAAGCTGCTCGACTTCTCATCTTTTTATAGGCTGCAAGGCTTGTCAACCAAGACTCCAGGGAATCCTGCAAATACACGGCAAAGCAGCAAACCCTACTAGGAAAGAGATTTAGCTGAAAATCAAGCAAGATTATGTTTCCTAATTTGATACCATTAATAACTAAATACTTATGCAAGGATTTAGTTACCAAAAATATCACCTAAATCTAATAAGAGAATCCTAATTAAATCCTATCACAATAATACCAATTAAAATCCTATTTTGACCAAGAGAGTGAAAACAAGATAATTTAGGCAATGCCTAAATTACCCTTACAATCACCCCCTTTGTTCGAGCATTCTTGGTCAAATCCACAAGACCTGCAAGAAGATCATGATGAACATTTCCTGAAATGAAGATCAGAAATATAGAAGAGAGATATGATCAACAAACCACAGTCACCATTAACAGCATGTTACATGAATCTCAAATGCCTATCCTAATTATTACAGACCCAAATGAAGTAATTGTTTTACCAACCATCAACATCAGTTTCATAAAATCAAAACCACAAGAGAGGATGAAACAACAGATTATCCTTCAGAAGTACATTTGGCAGTCTCAGGAGCACTTCCAGATTCAGGAACATCATCACGAACCCTTGCATCAGCATCACTACCAACTCTTGTTGCAGCCTCACCCCCTATTTGACCAGAATGGTGTTCCAGCCAGGAGGAGTAATGTGCAGCCAAAGTAGTGAGAAAGGCCTGATGTGCAGAAATGTGAGATAGTTGATGCTGTATCAACTGCAGTTGCTCTTTGACAAAAGAGACTGACATGGGAGCAGTAGGAGGGGCAGACAGAGATGATGTTGCACTGAATGTTGCAACATTCGGAGTAACAATGATGGGAACAGTAGTAGGAGGAATAGAAGGATCAGAGAGGGGTGTATCTGGGGCTGAACTGAGAGGTAAATTTATGAGCCTATCTCCTTTTAAAAGTTTTGAGGAGAAATGGAGAGGCTCAAGAACAGGTGAAAGGCGTGGGGAAGACGGTGGTTTGTACCCTTGAGAGAGTAGGATCCTGTATATGAGAGAGGGAAAAATGAGGGACCGTTTGTCACCACCCGTTTCAGCCATGGATGATATTTTCCTAAAAACATACAGTCCTAGATCAAATGGTTTTTGAGAGCCAAGGAGGTACAAGATTTTAGCATGCTCTTCAGTTATAACATTTGTGTTTTTGGACGGAGACCAATTTGCACAACAGATTTTATGCAAAAAGGCATAGAGAGAGGACAACTGAGAAGTACTAACAGGAATACCTTTGGCTGGCCACATTGAAATTCTACCACCCGAAAGTTCACAAATACACAAATTTAGGTCGACATTGAAATCAAGAATACCAGAGGGATGAGTACCAAGCATGGAATTTATGACTGTGGGGGAAAATGAATACCATCGACCTCTCACAAACACTTTTTCAAAACTGGAATCACAAGAATCAGAAATTGTCTTTTCAATATTGGCATAAAACTCATGAATGAGTTCACGAAGATATGGGGCAGCAAGAGACAAGGTTTTCAAAAGATGTCGAGCAGAGAAATAAGCAGACAGATTATAGGTATCCAACACAGAACTCAGTACATTTCGTTCATCAATGATATTTCTAGAAATATTATACCTACGAGAAGCAGTTTTAGAGATAAATGAAGATGAGTAGGGAGTACCAAGGGGTTTCATTTTTCTGGATGTTGCAACAATAGGTGCAACATTGAGACGTATACAGCGCCTCCTTGAAGGTTGTACCGGAGACTCATCAGATTCTTCACTAATAGCAGGGGTACCTTTCGGAGTAGCATAGTTCTGGTCAGAACTATCGTCAAATTCGAGGAAGTCGAATGGACTAGGTGCGGCTGAGGAGGAGCGGAGGTCAAGGACTCGATGAAGAGGCACGAGCCTGGCGCAATCGAATTAAATTTCGAACAACTTCATCATCAATGACAGATTGTGCAACCTTTGATGATGGCCTTCGAGGGGGAGGAGATTCAGAAGGGAAGACTACCCTTGGAGACGGAATTGGATAATTATCATCTTCAACCCGGCCTCCTGCAGAGAGAGGCCGGTGACACGTAACGCCACGAAGGGGGAATTGAACCCGGAGGAACGAAATCCTCATCATCAGAGTCGCTTGCAAGAATAACTGGTTCCTTGAAGAGTCCAGCTTCAACCTTATTTTTCTTCGCAGCTTGAACATCGGGCAGGGAGGGGTCATCATAGTTGGCCTAATTCCTCGCTGACGCTTTGGACCGGCGAGTGCTAGGGTTGCCGATGGAGGAAAACCGACAAGTCTCCGTGATTTTCAACATCAATTGCGCCTTTTTCACCGGGAGAATCATGGTGAGAGGTTCGTGGACCGGTTGATAGACAACCATGGCCTTCGATGCGCATCATCCGCCGAGATCGGGGCTCACCGATGTCTTCGTTGTTGTGACATTCGACCTCGAAAATTTGGGGCTTTTGGAAGAGGATGCCATTGATGTCGAATGAGTGGAGAACTTAGGATGATGGAGATAGAAATATTGAGAAACGAACTGAGACCAGACAAAGTCGCCGGAAAATTTTGAAGAGATTTGTTGTGAACAATGGCGTACGTTCCTGCAAGAGAGACTCACTAAACCTGCCACTAATTGCAATTAGTCGTTGGTAATTAATGCACAATGAACCGTCGCACACATTACTGTGCACTCAAAATTCAAACCGCACAACGACCAACCCGATATAAGTGAGACATGAGTTTGCTGTTTGAGACATGAGAGTTATAAGAGCAATTAGAGTCACAATCTGATTTCAAAAACACATTCTTTTAATTGATCGAAATTTTGGGAATACACAAAACATACTTAACCGTAGTTGAGACTCCACAAAATATATAAACACGTATACTCCCAGCCTAATCATGAAGAAACAACACAAGAGTGTAGACCCACATAAAATCATGACTTTGAGAACAAGAATCAAAACAGCATTAAACTTGATGGACGACATTAAGAAGGCCGATATCATGCACCTATATGTCCTAAACAGTATGTCTAAAATATGCAAAAAGAAAAAACAATCGAAAGAATGCATATACACAGTGATATGTCTAGATCAATCGATTGCGGTTCCCAATGTTGCAACAATGGAAATCACATTCACGAAAAAATCGTGATTTTATGTTTGAATTTACAATTTTCTTTCACAATAACACAATTTCAAACATTATAGGTACTTTCATAAAACCACTTTAATAACAAAGACAATTAGGAACCTTTCCCTATTTACCAAGGGTAAACATTTGCATAGGTACTTTATTTCCCTATAAAACTAGCTTTACTTTATTTCAAGCCTAAAGACACCACTAGAACCTTTCACACTATTTACCAAGGGTAGCAACTTTGCTTTGATCCCCATGAAATTCGAAAATCCATAGTCCCAAAGAAGGAAGCCACAACCTTGTTCAGGTAGCTTTCAGGTAGCTTTCACTTTCTCAAATCGAGGAGTCAATTTAGTCAAGATCAACCCATGCAAGTCGAAACTTCATGGTACATTGACAAATTCAAAACTTTTGAAAGATCTTTCCTTTGTGGTGTAAAACTTTTGAAAGGTAGCTCTTTTGAATGAATCCTTTCAGCTCAAAGGTGAGAAGAAATTTGAAACAAAATCACAGTTTTATCTAGTGTGCAAACACAATACAAACGATTTGATTTTTTTTTTTTTTAGACAACAATGCAAGATGAAATTTTTTTAGAGTGATTACATGGCACACATACAGAGAGATTTCCTAAGATTGATGAATCTCTCAAAATCTAGACTTTTAGTAAAGATATCGAATTGGTTATCCAATTGGTTATACGTACAGTACAACATGTTCAATGCACAATGCAATGCCTTGTTCAACTAAGTCTCTAATAAAATGGTGTCTTATATCTATGTGCTTTGTTCTTGAGTGTTGAACAGGATTTTTAGCTATGCTTATAGCACTTGTGTTGTCACAATACATAGTTAAGATGTCACTATGCAATCCATAATCTTGAATCATTTGTTTCATCCACAAAAGTTGCCAGCCTATATATTCAGATTCATGTTGATAGAGCCACACAATTTTGTTTTTTGCTTGCCAAGAAATATATATTCCAGATTGTTTCAGATTGTTTCTAGATAAAAACATCCTCCGATGTACTTCTCATGTCATCAATAAAAACCCCACCCACAAGATCGGCATCGAACCCAACCAGATTGGTGTTTGTGTGCTTAGTATACCACAAACCCATGCCAAAGGTCTCACCAACATATCGAATGATTCTTTTGACAGCTTTTAGGTGAGAAACTTTGGGGTTTGCTTGATACCTTGCACACAAACACACACTATACATGATATCTGGACGAGTGGCAGTTAAATACAGCAAACTTCCTATCATACTTCTATACAAGGTAGGATCAACACTTTCTGATTTTTCATCTTTATTAAGTTTGTTGGATGTACCCATAGGGGTCTTTTTATGTTTTCCATTCTCAAGATCGAATTTCTTTACCAAGTTTAGAGAGTACTTGGCTTGAGAAATGAACATCCCTTCATGTGATTGTTTGATCTGAATGCCCAAGAAATATGTCAATTCTCCTACCATGCTCATTTCAAATGTGGATGTCATACAATGCACAAATTCTTTTTCCAAGGATTTGGAGGTGGATCCAAACACGATGTCATCAACATAAATTTGAGCAATCAAAATATGTTTATCTTGTTTTTGAATGAACAGTGTTTTATCCACCTCTCCCCTTTTAAACCCACTTTGTAAAAGGTGATCTGTAAGCCTACCATACCAAGCTCTAGGAGCTTGTTTGAGGCCATACAAAGCCTTTTTCAATTTAAACACATGATTGGGTTTATGGGGGTCCTCAAACCCTTTTGGTTGTTCCACAAAAACTTCTTCCTCAAGAATCCCATTCAAAAAGCACTCTTCACATCCATTTGTTGAAGAGTAATGTCAAGAAACAAGCAATTGCAAGTAGACGGATAGACTCAATACGGGCTCAGTGCAAAGGTTTCATCAAAGTCCACCCCTCAACCTTGATACCCTTGAGCTACCAATCTAGCTTTATTCCTCATTATTTCTCCCACTTCATTCGTTTTGTTTTTGAAAATCCATTTAGTTCCAATAACATTTATTGAAGTGGGTCTGGGAACTAGATACCACACATCATTTTTTGAAAATTGATCTAGTTCCTCTTGCATGGCGTTTATCCAACTTTCATCTTTAAGGGCTTCTTGCACAGTTTTAGGTTCAAAAGTGGAAACAAAACACGAGGCATGTATATCATCAAATTCAAGAGTAGTCATGCATGCTAGTTTCTTGTAGTCCACTTTACCTTTCTTTCTTGTTGACACACCATCTTTTACATTACCTATTACTTGAGTGAGTGGATGATTTCGCTGAATCTTGCTTGGAATGTCAATTTCCTGATCAGTCAGTCTGGACTGATCATCTTCCTGATTTGAATCTGCTCCAGCGCCTTCTTCTCCTGTCGGTTCTGTGGTTAATGTTTCTTCCGATGTTGCAACATCCGGAACAACATCCGGAGCAACATTGGGTGAAACATCCTGAATTTTTCCATCTGAACCACTGCATCTGTTGAATCATGTCTGCTCCCTGAACTACTGGATTCAGCGTCTAATTCAGGATCAAAGTCTCCAAAATCCAAAATCCCTGAGACATCTTCCTCAGAAGTTTTGTGACCAAGACCAGTTAAATCATCAAACACAATATTCATGGATTCCATAATAGTCTTAGTTCGAAGATTAAATACTCTATATGCTCGACTATTTGTGGAATATCCCATAAAAACACATTTATCACTCTTAGAGTCAAACTTGGAAAGTTGATCTCTATCATTGAGCAGATAACACACGCAGCCAAACACATGAAAATATTTCAAGGTAGGTTTCTTCCCAAGAAATATTTCGTAAGGTGTCATTGTGCTACCTAGTCTCAAGAAGACCCTATTTCCAATGTGACAGTGTTCAATGCTTCACCCAAAATCTTTTAGCCAAATTTTTGAATGTAACATCACCCTAGCCATTTCTTGTAATGTCTGTTTTTTCTCTCCGCCACTCCATTTTGTTGTGGAGTTTTGGGAGCGTAGAATTCATGAGAAATACCATTGAGGCACAATAATTAGAAAAGGATGCATTTTCATATTCCGATTGCCATGATCCGATCTAATCCTAACAAGTTTTAGATCATACAAGTTCATTACACGTGTACCAAATTTTGAAGGCCTCAAAAGTTTCAGACTTCTCTTAAAAATATTACCCAAGTATATCTAGAGAAGTCATCTACACAAACAAAGGTATACTTTTTCTTACCTAGGCTTTCTACTCAATGGGCCCTATAAGATCAGTATGGATCATCTCCAAACATCTGTAGGTGGAACATTGTGTTAAGGGAAGATGTGAAGCCTTGGTTTGTTTACCTTTTTGACACGATCCACATACCTTTGAGTAATTCCTTTCCGATTTGTAATCCTTTAAAGATCATGCCTCACAAGTTCATCGAGCTTACGAAAACTCATGTGACCAAGTTTCGGTGCCGTAGATCCGTTACCACTTGCTTTTTGGCACGAATGGGTATTGTTGAACAAGTAACGCTAGCGACGACATCTTAAACCTCGCAAAAGACATTTGTTATTATGATCAAGAACCTCACAAGAATGTTTGTCAAACCTTACCCAAGATCATCATCACACAACTACCTCGATCAAAGTTTGTCTTAAGGCCTTCCACATGGTAAACGCTTTTGAGGTTTGAAGACCTTCAACGCTCAATATTCCCTTACCTACAATTTTCCTTTGGCACCACTTTCACCATAGTCACGTAACCACCATTAATACTTTCATATTCCTTCAAATTCTCACCGCATTCGCCATATGTCTAGAACAACCACTATCAAAATACCTGTGATCCAAAGTTGCTGAACATGAGATTTTAAGGAAGTAAACGTATCTTTCATCATGTGACATGGAAAGCGCCAGGCGTATATCAAAAGGCTCACAATATTTGGCTCTATTTTCATCACATGTTTTGGAACCCACATTTTTTGATCGTTGAGGTTTTTGAAAAAAGTTACGATTTGCCTT
>CM028381.1:1235746-1340243 GCA_013146195.2 Codonopsis lanceolata
CTTGTGTTGGATGAAGCTCACAAGGCAAGATATACTATCCATCCGGGGAGTACGATGTATAGGGATTTGAAGAAGCAATTTTGGTGGAATAAGCGCCAAATTGCGGATTATGTGTCGAGGTGTTTGACTTGTCAACAGGTGAAGGCGGAACATCAAAGGCCCGCGGGATTGTTGCAGCCGTTAGATATTCGGAGTGGAAGTGGGAGCACGTTACAATGGATTTTGTTTCGGGTTTCCACGTACGCGTGAGGGGTTTGATGCCGCTTGGGTTGTAGAGATCGGTTAACCAAGTCAGCTCATTTTATACCGATTGCGATGACTTATTCCTTGAGTCAGTTGGCGGCATTGTATGTGCAGGAGATTGTGAGACTGCATGGGGTTCCGGTTAGCATTGTGTCAGACAGGGATCCGAGATTTACTTCGAGGTTTTGGCAGGCTTTGCAGGAAGCCATGGGGACTAAGTTGAATTCGGTCAGCTTTTCACCCTCGGGCAGACGAGACAGACGGTCAGAACGATCTGTAGATACTTGAGGATATGTTACGGGCTTGTACGGTGGACTTTAAGGGAAGTTGGGATTCACACCTTCCATTGGCGGAGTTTGCATACAATAACAGTTACCAATCTAGTATTGGGATGGCACCGTATGAGGCACTTTATGGACGGAAGTGTAGATCTCCTATTTGTTGGGATGAAGTTGGAGAAGCGAAGCTATGGGGTTTGGAGATTGTGCAGCAGTCGGCCGAGAGTGTGAAGTTGATTCGGGATAGATTACTTACGGCTCGAGTCGTGAGAGAGTTATGCGGATAATCGGAGGAGAGATTTGGAGTTCCAAGTTGGAGATTATGTGTTTCTTAAAGTATCGCCGAGAAGGGGTACTAAGAGATTTGGGAAGAAAGGAAAGCTATCACCGAGGTTCGTTGGACCTTTTGAGATTTTGAGCGAGTTGGGAGTTTGGCTTATAGGGTGGCTTTACCGCCATCATTGTCGGACATTCATAATGTGTTTCACATATCTATGCTTCGGAAGTATCTTAAGGATGATTCGCATGTTCTTGCGTATGAGGAGATTTCGTTTCAGCCTGATTTGTCGTATGTTGAGAAACCGGTGAAGATTCTCGACACCAAGGAGCAAGTATTGAGGAACAAGACAATTCCATTGGTTAAGGTTCTTTGGAGGAATCATGAGATCGAGGAAGCGACTTGGGAGACCGAGTTGGAGATGCGCGAGAAGTACCCTCATTTGTTTGAAGATCACGGTAAGAATTTAGGGGCTAAATTCCTTTTAGTAGGGGAGAATGTAAAACCCTAGTTTATTGCTTGCTTGTTTATTGCATGAGATCATACATTCATAATCATCATTAGTATGTTAACTTAGCTCACTTATATGTTTAAAGTCGATAGCATGTTCATTGACGTCGTTTGAGATGCTCGTTTGCACCTTTCCTTCACGAGTTGCTTTGAAACTCGGGTTTGTGTTTTATGTTGTAAACACTTGGATAAATGTTAGAGACCACTCATAACATCATTAACACGCTTTAGATGTTGGTTGAATGCTAGTTGCATCGTCGGTTTGATTGCTAGTTTGATTCGAGCGTTAACCCTTCTCCGTTTGACCTTTTCGGTTGTTGTTCGGGAGTGATCTTCCTAAGTTCTTAGCCTTGTTTGAGTAGGGTTTGATCATTGATTTGCCTTGGTTATGTTTTAGAGGACTTTAAGGTTGAATTCTAGACACTTTTTGGCTTTGGAGGACTTGAGGTTGCATGCGGGAGACCTAAACCGAGCAAGGAAGCAAAATGGGAATGCTTTGGAATTCAAATGCGCTCGCATGGGTTCATGACCATGCGACCGCATCAAGCTATTTCTAGAATTACGGGATTTTCTGCAATTGTCAACATTTGACCAACTAAACCCTACCCAAACCCAACCTAACCCACCCTAAACCACCCTAGTTCGTCCTACACATCCTCTCTTGCATGCTTGACAAGTTTTAAGTGTTTTGGATGCATGTACAACACTTGGCAAGGAAAGACCTCCAACATGCAAAGCCATGCATTGGACACCTTCCCCCACCCCACTTCAGCCAAACATTGACCAAATACCTCCACTAAGCCTTCCTAATCAGCCATCATCTTCCAAATTCGTGGCTGATCAGTTTAGACAAGTTTTAGAGAGTTCTTGAAGCTTCTTGAGTGTTCATCAATGGTGGCCAAGTCTTGAAGAAGCCATTTCCAAAACCGAACCGTAGAAGTGAAGAGGAGACCAAGGAGAACACATACCCACCCTTGCATGGACGTTTTTGTACATCTTGTAGGGCTTTTTAAGGTGAGTTACAACATCTCTTCTTATTTATTTTAGCCTCATTGACCCTAGGGAAAACAATCTTGCTATATGAGGTCAATGAGAGCACTTAGGACTTTGTAGAGATGTCATGTTCTAGAGTATGCTATATGATGAATTTTGGTTATATGAACAGATTGTAAACATATTATAAACCATAATTATGATGTCATTTAGGTGTAGTAATGTATGATAAATCATTCCATCTTGTTGTTTAAGCATTGGGAGCATGTTTGATGAAATAGTTAGGCTTGTAGAGATGTTATGTTCACGTACATGTTAAATGCTACATTTTTAGTTGTATGATCAGATTATAAACAGGTTATAAACCATGTTTAGGATGTTATTTATGTGTGATAATGTATGATAAATCACCCTACTTTGTTGTTTAAGCATTGGGAGCATGTTTGATGAAATAGTTAGACTTGTTGAGATGCTATGTTCACGTATATGCTAAATGTTACATTTTTGGTTGTATGATCATATTATAAACAGGTTATAAACCATGTTTAGGATATTATTTATGTGTGATAATGTATGATAAATCACCCTACCTTGTTGTTTAAGTGTTGGGTGCATATTTGATGAAATGACAAGAATATATATGCCTAGTTTGTGACTTTGATTCTATGTTTCATACTTGATTGTTTGATTGGGGTTTTATGGGTTTAATGACCTTAGTAACCTATTTAATTACGTTAGTATGGACATAGGAGAGTATTGAGGCCAATGGCTTCTATACCCTAATTTTGAAAGATTGATTATGACTCAACGGAGTTGACTATTGGGTTAGTATGACATTAAGGAGTAATATGCCTAAGTCCTACGAATTTTGTGGTAGTATTAATGGAGGTTAAGCCTCCAAGCATTTTAAAGTGTATGAAGAACACTTGATGATTAGAGTCTTGATTTATCTCTAATGTGATTATGTGCTAGTTGTGAATTAAAAGCATGACTAGATGATTGTAGAGTACTTGCCTACTTATTTGAGCATATGAATATGAATTACGTGTGCTTGAAGTTTGAGTCCAGCTGGAGTCGGTTTGTTGAGTCTTTGGGGCGGGACGATGCATCATCTTCACGAATTGTGAGATTCGTGATTTTGATGGATCGCCGCCGGATTACACACCCTCTATCGATGGCCACGGTAGGGAAGTAGTTGATCTTAGTTGTAGTATGGAAACATGACTTTGATAACTATCGGAACTCGAGCGGGGAAATGTCTCGGGGACGTCGATATCCACGAAAGGGATATCGAGGACACATAAAGGTTTTGCACATGTTTTTGCAGGAGCGACATGCGCGGAAAAAGGGTAACGGTATCATATCCCTTTTGTATGAATTGACTCACGAGTGCTATATGTGAATAATGTGCTACGTGAATATGATATGATATGAAATGATGGTTGAATGAATTAATGAAATGTTATACTTGTTGATAACATGATACTCGAAATTGTTAAGTATGAATACCTTGACATGATTATTTATGAAATGTATATTATGCCAATTGCATGAATTATTATTGTTGAGCATGATGCCATGACAGGAAGTTATGTTAGTAACTTGCTAAGTCTTTATGACTTACTCCTATTTGTTTTGATTGTTTTCCCTAGATCCGAGCCGTGCAAGTGGTTCGAAGTGATATTCAAGTTGCGTTGGTGAAGCTTGTGACGAGGTTGCTACCTTGTTAATTTTAGTACCTTTTTCTTTTGGCAAGGACGACGGGAACATAAAGTTATATAAACTTTATGTGGGGTAGCAAGACTTGATGTGTTTGATTATTAATACTTATGTTCATTAGTACTTAATGTTTTGAGAGCCGACATATGTTAGTCGTGCCTTATGTATTTATTATGCTCATGCTTTAGTTGTTTTAACCATGTATTGGTTTGTTTATTATGTTTGTTATCCGGCATGTTTTAGCCGTTAAGCATGTTAGACTAGAGTTGTAGACTTAGTTTAATATTGGGTTCAGTAGCGTCGCGATGACTTGATATATAATTGCTATAAATTGTTATATGTGCCTATTGTTGCGTCACATGATTTTATTTTTGGACCAAGAGATTCATTATCTCTAAGGTTGTGTTAGTTTGAGCTTGTTAGCTCGGGCGCCACTGTTTAATTATATTACGCTTCCGCATGTGTTAAAGTTTTTGGCGTATCGCCGTTATGGCCCTACCCACTATTTGCTATTTGTTTTTGTTATGTGCCTTTTCTAGGCGGCACGACCTCGGGGTCTCGTCTTGGGATCCGGGTCGGGTCGCCACAGTTGGTATCAGAGCTTATGTTTATAAATTAGCTATTCGCCGGGATAGGTTCCTTGGCTTAGGGGGTTGGTTTTGTGTGATAGTTCTATCTTAACGAAGAGTGTTCTTGTAGGTTAATATGGTTGACACTAGAGCGGTACTAGCAGGAGGTGCCGGTAGAGGCACGGATGCTGGTAGAGTGACTAATGAGAACCGTCAGCCAGAGGTTCCTCCACTTCGGACGCCGGAGGAGCAGTTCGTAGCGATGGCTACCATGTATAGGGGTATGCTTACGATGATGAACGATATGAATCAGAGGGTCTTTGGTAGGGCTGAACCACCGCGAGGACCACAGGCCACGGCCCACCCGCAGGTTGAGTACCAGATGCGAGACATCACGGAGATTCGATGCTTGAGAAGTTCGTAAAGCTGAAACCAAGACAGCTTTGATGGGGAGGAACCGGATGCTTGAAGGCCGAGTTATGGATCGAGCATCTAGAGAAGATATTTGCACCGTTGAGGTGTGATGATGAGCGAGAAGGTGGTACTAGCGGTTTAAGCTAGAGAGGCGCCAGAGAGGTGGCAGTGCTAAGAGAGAGTTGGGACATGCTGAGGATCCCCCACACATGACCTAACTTTGTTAGGGAATTTAGAGCTTTGTATGTGCCGGAGGTTGTTCGGGAGAGAAGGGAGAAGGAGTTTCTTGACACAGTGCGGGAGGTATGTCTATATCGCATTCGGCGAGGTTCACGGAGCTAGCACGCTATTGCACTCATTTGATTCGGATGAGGCCAAGAGAGCAGAAATTTGTGAAGGGCTTGAAGACGGAGTATAGGAGACAGTTGTCTCATCGGTGGATTATAGGAAGGCGGTTGATAGAGCCTATGCGATTGAGAGGACATCGAGAACATCGTGTCATGGGTAATTCGGGTTTTTCTTCACGGCCTAGAGCATCTTGGGGCGAGGAAATGGATCGGGTAATCGAGGGAATTATCATGGGCACAATGATCGTAGGAAGGAAATGGAAAATTTAATCATGAAGGGCGGGAATCGGTCGGTGGTAGAGGAGGCTTCTACACCAAGTCGGGGAGATCGTAGCATGATAGTGGTATGCTCCTATTGTTCGAAGGCAGGGCACACGGAAGACAAATGTTGGAAGAAGAGTGGGGCAGGTGGAGTGCCGTGGAGTGCTATTATTGTGGAGGCTTGCCCTAAGTTGAAGGGTAATCGGCCGGAGGATCGAGCCGGCCCTTTGTTGGGGCTAAGAGAGATAGTGATGGGAAAGCAAAGGTGCAGGGACGTGTATTTGCTTTAGACCAGAGGGGAGTACCTGAGTCGACCGCAGTTATTGGAGGTACCATTTCTATCTTCGATAGTGAAGCACGAGTACTTATAGATCCAGGATCATCACATTCGTATGTTGCATCACACTTTGTTGATCGTTTGCGTGTATTTGGTCTTTGCCTTACGTGCTTGAAGTTTCTACCCGCTTGGGAAAGTTTATTGGCTTGAAATTTATAAAGCATGCGATGTACTTGTGGATGAACATGTTTTGCATGCGGATCTGTAGTGTTGCCACTTTGTGATTTTGATGTGATACTCGGTATGGATTGGTTGTGCGCTTATCATGCTTTGGTAGATTGCTTTAGTAAGAGGGTTACATTTGATATGCCGGGTGTTCCTAAATTTATGTTCGTGGGTGATAACGCGTCTAGTGGTTTGCGCGTCATTTCTGCTCTAAAGGCTAGGAAATTATTGTCACGTGGTTGCACGGGGTACCTAGCTTGTGTGGTTGATAAACGGGTTTCGACTTCTGATCTTGAGGATGTGCCGGTTGTGAATGAGTTTCCGGATGTCTTCTCTAAAGATTTTGGGATGCCACCGGATAGGGAGATTGAGTTTTGTATCGAGTTGTTGCGGGGGCGACACACGATATCGAAGTATAGGATGGCACCTATGGAGTTGAAGGAGTTGAAGGTCCAGTTGCAGGAGCTTCTTGACATTGGCTTTATCAAGCCAAGTGTATCGCCTTGGGGTGCGCCGGTATTATTTGTTAGGAAGAAGGATGGAAGCCTAAGGTTGTGCATTGATTATCGGGAGTTGAACAAAGCGACGATCAAGAACAAGTATCTGTTGCCGCATATAGATGACTTGTTTGATCAGTTGCAAGGATCAGTGGTGTATTCTAAGCTTGATTTGAGGTTCGAGTATCATCAGTTGAAGGTGAGAGCCGAGGATGTTCAAAACCGCTTTTAAATGCAGATTTGAGGTACGGGCATTATGAGTTCATGGTGATGCCATTTGGGTTGACTAATGCGCCGGCAGTATTTATGGACTTGATGAATCGGGTGTTCCATAATTTTCTTGATTGTTTTGTGGTGGTCTTCATAGATGACATTCTTGTGTATTCTAAGTCTCGGGATGAGCATGCACAACATTTGAGGATGGTGTTGTCGATTCTTCGGGAGAGGCAACTTTATGCTAAGTTTAGCAAGTGTGCTTTTTGGCTAGAGGAGGTCTCATTTTTGGGACATGTTGTTTCTAGTACCGGGATAGCGGTAGATCCTTCTAAGGTTGAAGTGGTGATGAATTGGAGGAGACCAACTACCGTGACGGAGGTTAGGAGTTTCTTGGGGTTAGCCGGGTATTATCGGAGGTTCATAGAGGGATTTTCGAAGATTGCTACACCGATGACAAATTTGACCCAAAAGAAGACAACTTTTGTTTGGAGCGATAAGTGTGAAGCAAGTTTCCAAGAATTGAAGAAGAAGTTGACTACGGCACCAGTTTTAGCGTTGCCTAGCGGAGATGAGAACTTTGTGGTTTATAGCGATGCATCGAAAGAGGGATTGGGTTGTGTTCTTATGCAGAATGGTAAGGTGATCGCTTATGCTTCGAGGAAGTTGTCTCCGTATGAGCAGAATTATCCCACGCATGACCTTGAGTTGGCAGCGATCATATTTGCTTTGCACAAATGGAAGCATTATTTGTATGGGTCAAAGTTTGAAATTTTCACGGATCACAAGAGTTTGAAGTACTTGTTCTCACAGAAGGAGTTGAATATGAGACAAAGGAGGTGGATGGAAAAGTTGAAAGATCATGATTGTACGATACTTTATCATCCGGGGAAGGCGAACGTGGTTGCCGACGCCTTGAGTAGGAAAGTTCATTTGTCGTGTTTAATGATTCGGGAATGGAAGATGTTGGAGGATGTCCGTGATTGGAGTCCTAGTGAGGTTAATCATGGATTGTTGTTTGCTAATGTCCGGGCTATTCCAGTTTTATTGGAAAGGATTAAGGAGACTCAAGGGAAGGATCCGGGATTAGTGAAGATCATTGATGGTTTGAGTAAGAATGAGACGCCGGAGTTTGCAATGAATCAAGAAGGGATTTTGACTTTCAAGGGGAGAGTCTGTGTTCCTTCAGTTGAGGATGTGAAGCGACTTGTGTTGGATGAAGCTCACAAGGCAAGATATACTATCCATCCGGGGAGTACGAAGATGTATAGGGATTTGAAGAAGCAATTTTGGTGGAATGGCATGAAGCGCCAAATTGCGGATTATGTGTCGAAGTGTTTGACTTGTCAACAGGTGAAGGCGGAACATCAAAGGCCCGCGGGATTGTTGCATCCGTTAGATATTCCGGAGTGGAAGTGGGAGCACGTTACGATGGATTTTGTTTCGGGGTTTCCACGTACGCGTAGAGGGTTTGATGCCGTTTGGGTTGTTGTAGATCGGTTAACCAAGTCAGCTCATTTTATACCGATTGCGATGACTTATTCCTTGAGTCAGTTGGCGGCATTGTATGTGCAGGAGATTGTGAGACTGCATGGGGTTCCGGTTAGCATTGTGTCAGACAGGGATCCGAGATTTACTTCGAGGTTTTGGCAGGCTTTGCAGGAAGCCATGGGGACTAAGTTGAATTTCAGTACAGCTTTTCACCCTTAGACAGACGGACAGTCCGAGAGAACGATACAGATACTTGAGGATATGTTACGGGCTTGTACGGTGGACTTTAAGGGAAGTTGGGATTCACACCTTCCATTGGCGGAGTTTGCATACAACAACAGTTACCAATCTAGTATTGGGATGGCACCGTATGAGGCACTTTATGGACGGAAGTGTAGATCTCCTATTTGTTGGGATGAAGTTGGAGAAGCGAAGCTATGGGGTTTGGAGATTGTGCAGCAGTCGGCCGAGAGTGTGAAGTTGATTCGGGATAGATTGCTTACGGCTCAGAGTCGACAGAAGAGTTATGCGGATAATCGGAGGAGAGATTTGGAGTTCCAAGTTGGAGATTATGTGTTTCTTAAAGTATCGCCGAGAAGGGGTACTAAGAGATTTGGGAAGAAAGGAAAGCTATCACCGAGGTTCGTTGGACCTTTTGAGATTTTGGAGCGAGTTGGGAGTTTGGCTTATAGGGTGGCTTTACCGCCATCATTGTCGGACATTCATAATGTGTTTCACATATCTATACTTCGGAAGTATCTTAAGGATGATTCGCATGTTCTTGCGTATGAGGAGATTTCGTTTCAGCCTGATTTGTCGTATGTTGAGAAACCGGTGAAGATTCTCGACACCAAGGAGCAAGTATTGAGGAACAAGACAATTCCATTGGTTAAGGTTCTTTGGAGGAATCATGAGATCGAGGAAGCGACTTGGGAGACCGAGTTGGAGATGCGCGAGAAGTACCCTCATTTGTTTGAAGATCACGGTAAGAATTTAGGGGCTAAATTCCTTTTAGTAGGGGAGAATGTAAAACCCTAGTTTATTGCTTGCTTGTTTATTGCATGAGATCATACATTCATAATCATCATTAGTATGTTAACTTAGCTCACTTATATGTTTAAAGTCGATAGCATGTTCATTGACGTCGTTTGGGATGCTCGTTTGCGCCTTTCCTTCACGAGATGCTTTGAAACTCGGGTTTGTGTTTTATGTTGTAAACACTTGGATAAATGTTAGAGACCACTCATAACATCATTAACACGCTTTAGATGTTGGTTGAATGCTAGTTGCATCGTCGGTTTGATTGCTAGTTTGATTCGAGCGTTAACCCTTCTCCGTTTGACCTTTTCGGTTGTCGTTCGGGAGTGATCTTCCTAAGTTCTTAGCCTTGTTTGAGTAGGGTTTGATCATTGATTTACCTTGGTTATGTTTTAGAGGACTTTAAGAGTGAATTGTAGACACTTTTTGGCTTTGGAGGACTTGAGGTTGCATGCGGGCGAGACCTAAACCGAGCAAGGAAGCAAAATTTGGGAATGCTGGAATTCAGGACAAAGCGCTCGCATGGGTTCATGACCATGCGACCGCATCAAGCTATTTCTAGAATTACGGGATTTTCTGCAATTGTCAACATTTGACCAACTAAACCCTACCCAAACCCAACCTAACCCACCCTAAACCACCCTAGTTCGTCCTACACATCCTCTCTTGCATGCTTGACAAGTTTTAAGTGTTTTGGATGCATGTACAACACTTGGCAAGGAAAGACCTCCAACATGCAAAGCCATGCATTGGACACCTTCCCCCACCCCACTTCAGCCAAACATTGACCAAATACCTCCACTAAGCCTTCCTAATCAGCCATCATCTTCCAAATTCGTGGCTGATCAGTTTAGACAAGTTTTAGAGAGTTCTTGAAGCTTCTTGAGTGTTCATCAATGGTGGCCAAGTCTTGAAGAAGCCATTTCCAAAACCGAACCGTAGAAGTGAAGAGGAGACCAAGGAGAACACATACCCACCCTTGCATGGACGTTTTTGTACATCTTGTAGGGCTTTTTAAGGTGAGTTACAACATCTCTTCTTATTTATTTTAGCCTCATTGACCCTAGGGAAAACAATCTTGCTATATGAGGTCAATGAGAGCACTTAGGACTTTGTAGAGATGCCATGTTCTAGAGTATGCTATATGATGAATTTTGGTTATATGAACAGATTGTAAACATATTATAAACCATAATTATGATGTCATTTAGGTGTAGTAATGTATGATAAATCATTCCATCTTGTTGTTTAAGCATTGGGAGCATGTTTGATGAAATAGTTAGGCTTGTAGAGATGTTATGTTCACGTACATGTTAAATGCTACATTTTTAGTTGTATGATCAGATTATAAACAGGTTATAAACCATGTTTAGGATGTTATTTATGTGTGATAATGTATGATAAATCACCCTACTTTGTTGTTTAAGCATTGGGAGCATGTTTGATGAAATAGTTAGACTTGTTGAGATGCTATGTTCACGTATATGCTAAATGTTACATTTTTGGTTGTATGATCATATTATAAACAGGTTATAAACCATGTTTAGGATATTATTTATGTGTGATAATGTATGATAAATCACCCTACCTTGTTGTTTAAGTGTTGGGTGCATATTTGATGAAATGACAAGAATATATATGCCTAGTTTGTGACTTTGATTCTATGTTTCATACTTGATTGTTTGATTGGGGTTTTATGCGTTTAATGACCTTAGTAACCAATTTAATTACGTTAGTATGAACATAGGAGAGTATTGAGGCCAATGGCTTCTATACCCTAATTTTGAAAGATTGATTATGACTCAACGGAGTTGACTATTGGGTTAGTATGACATTAAGGAGTAATATGCCTAAGTCCTACGAATTTTGTGGTAGTATTAATGGAGGTTAAGCCTCCAAGCATTTTAAAGTGTATGAAGAACACTTGATGATTAGAGTCTTGATTTACCTCTAATATGATTATGTGCTAGTTGTGAATTAAAAGCATGACTAGATGATTGTAGAGTACTTGCCTACTTATTTGAGCATATGAATATGAATTACGTGTGCTTGAAGTTTGAGTCCAGCTGGAGTCGGTTTGTTGAGTCTTTGGGGCGGGACGATGCATCATCTTCACGAATTGTGAGATTCGTGATTTTGATGGATCGCCGCGCCGGATTGCACACACCCCTCTATCGATGGCCACGGTAGGGAAGTAGTTGATCTTAGTTGTAGTATGGAAACATGACTTTGATAACTATCGGAACTCGAGCGGGAAATGTCTGGGACGCCGATATCCACGAAAGGGATATCGAGGACACATAAAGGTTTTGCACATGTTTTTGCAGGGAGCGACATGCGCGAAAAAGGGTAACGGTATCATATCCCTTTTGTATGAATTGACTCACGAGTGCTATATGTGAATAATGTGCTACGTGAATATGATATGATATGAAATGATGGTTGAATGAATTAATGAAATGTTATACTTGTTGATAACATGATACTCGAAATTGTTAAGTATGAATACCTTGACATGATTATTTATGAAATGTATATTATGCCAATTGCATGAATTATTATCGTTGAGCATGATGCCATGACAGGAAGTTATGTTAGTAACTTGCTAAGTCTTTATGACTTACTCCTATTTGTTTTGATTGTTTTCCCTAGATCCGAGCCGTGCAAGTGGTTCGAAGTGATATTCAAGTTGCGTTGGTGAAGCTTGTGACGAGGTTGCTACCTTGTTAATTTTAGTACCTTTTTCTTTTGGCAAGGACGACGGGAACATAAAGTTATATAAACTTTATGTGGGGTAGCAAGACTTGATGTGTTTGATTATTAATACTTATGTTCATTAGTACTTAATGTTTTGAGAGCCGACATATGTTAGTCGTGCCTTATGTATTTATTATGCTCATGCTTTAGTTGTTTTAACCATGTATTGGTTTGTTTATTATGTTTGTTATCCGGCATGTTTTAGCCGTTAAGCATGTTAGACTAGAGTTGTAGACTTAGTTTAATATTGGGTTCCGGCCGTAGCGTCGCCGATGACTTGATATATAATTGCTATAAATTGTTATATGTGCCTATTGTTGCGTCACATGATTTTATTTTTGGACCAAGAGATTCATTATCTCTAAGGTTGTGTTAGTTTGAGCTTGTTAGCTCGGGCGCCACTGTTTAATTATATTACGCTTCCGCATGTGTTAAAGTTTTTGGCGTATCGCCGTTATGGCCCTACCCACTATTTGCTATTTGTTTTTGTTACGTGCCTTTTCTAGGCGGCACGACCTCGGGGTCTCGTCTTGGGATCCGGGTCGGGTCGCCACAGCTAACGGTATAGCATGTAGGATGGGAGAGGAGGCGCCGACAAAGGCCTTTGGCTGGCCAACTATATTGGCATAAGATTTAGCAGGTGTGCCCTTGTCCATAGACGTATGAATCTTTGCCGTCACATCCTCAGTTTCCCCCGGAGGATCAACCCCCGGATTGATAGTATCCGGCGGCATCCAAACCCTAGCCGCAACCGTGAAGACGTAAAAAGAAAAATCGCACCTAGAGTGTGTGTTTTTTTACTTTCTTCAGAGGCCCTCTTAGTGCATTCAAGAGATCATCAACTGATCAACGAAGTCCTCAACAACAAGAAGAAGATCTGCATCAACCATTAATCTTTTGCTTCTTATTGTTGTTCCTTCTACTATTCTTCTGCACGTTAAATATTCTGTTTTGTCCAGATATTCAATACCCCCATCCCCAAACACAAGTCAAACATTTTTTACACGATCCATTGGACATTTCTGTAATAGAACTAGTGGAAACATAGTGCACATTTAAATCCAAGGTTGACTGTCTTGGTGGTGGACGTAGCACTCTTTATAGTGCGAACCATCTCAAAATACATGTGTTCCTTACTTACTGCATTAAACTGTTTTCATATCTATTAACTTACTCGTTAGCACCAAACTTGAGTAACCAGCTAAGTCTACCGGTAGTGCTTCACCAGCAGACTTAGTCTGTCTTCCTTGCAAGACTTCTGCTACTTCAATTTTTTCAATAGATTGCAAGTGCTTGTTTTAGGAATCAATACAAAAAGTTTTTAAGTGTTTAATAAACTATTCAACCCCCCCCCCTTCTAGCTTATTATTGTGCCCTTTGGGACTAACAGTCTCCTCTTTGGTTCAAGCTTTCTCTGTTAAGCTTTGGTGGAGATTTCGTACAGAAAAAAAAAACTTATGGACTGACTTTCTTAATGTTCGATATTGTTCTTCGATGCATGCTACTCTCTCTTCCCCCAAGGGATCTCATATATGGTATCGTCTTAAGCTTATTCAACCTATTGTTGAACCATGTATTCACTGGAATATTGGTTTTGGAAACTGCTCCATTTGGTTTGATAAATGGCTTCCTGGGAAACTTCTCTATTTCTCAAGTGAAAGATCTTTTTGACTCCACCGGGGTTAATCTTACTCCCTTGGCTCTAGCTGTTCTGCCCAATTCTGCTCGTAACTTTATTCATGACCAGCAGATTTCTCTCAATAATCATCACGACACTCCTTGTTGGACTGAAACCTCTTCCAAAAAAATCTCTTTATCATCGGCCTTGCCTGTTGTCACGCCGACTGCTCCTTCCTTACTTTCAGCTAAGTTTATTAGGCATAAGCTTCTTCCAAGAAAAATTGGAGTTTTTCTTTGGCGGTTATTCTTAAAACGCCTCCCAATTGATGAAGGCCTGCTCAGTAAAGGTTTTCAATTTGCCTCTCGATGTGTCTGTTGCGCTCAGCCTTCTATTGAAACCTTTAATCACCACTTTATTCTTGGCAATATTGCTGCTTCGCTTTGGTTAGCTTTCAGCATCTCTTATGGTCTTCTAGTTGTGGGTGAATCTATCCAGCAGAGATGTATTGTGGGCTGGTGTTCTTCCTCATCTACTACTCATAGGTTCCTCCCCTCTTATCCTTTGGCACATTTGGAAGGTTCATAATGCTATTCTCTATGATAATTCCCAAGTCTCTATTTCATCTCTCATTCATGCTATCTCTAATGACCTCCCTATTATTATGGGAGGAGGGAATTATTTTGTCCTATTTCCTGAGTCCAGATCTCCTGTACCACTTGTGTGTACCACTCGTGTACCACTTTTCATCTCCATCATTGTATCTCAATCATTGCATCTCAACCAATGGTTAAGATGAAAAGTGATACACGAGTGGTACATATAAGTGGTACAGGAGATCTGGACTCCTATTTCCTATGCCTCTAAAAGGAAAGTCAGAATTCAAGATGTCTCTTGGTCCAAGCCTCTTGGTGCTTCTCTTAAGCTTAACTCTGATGGTGCTTGTCGGGGTAACCCGGGCCTCAGTGGGGGAGGTGGTATTATTCGCAATTCTGATGGTGGGGTTATCTATGCTTACGCCTCATTCCAAGGTGTCTGCTGGTTACATTCTTACGGTCACAGCCACGCCATTGTTGAGATGGATTCTATGACCATCTATAACTGGCTCACTAAAGGGCACCACCCTCCTTGGTCTCTCCATTATTATGTCCGAGCTCTTCTTTCCATGCAAAGGGACTGCCTGTTCACTTTCAGTCATTGTTTTCGGGAAGCCAACTCTGTTGTTGATGGCCTTGCTAATTTTGCTATTGATTCTCGTGTGGATTCTGAATTTTCCTTTCTTGCTGCTTTGCCTTCTTTTATTAGAGGAAACTCAATTTTGGATAGTCTTGGTACCTCTCATGTTCGGATTTCTTAGGTCTTTTTTTGTGCTTTCTTTTATTTCTTCTTTGAGGTTAGGCTCCTTTATCCCCCCCGTCATATGGGTAAGGCTGGTTGTCCCCTTCAAGTTTGTATTTTTTTATCCTATTAATAAAATTTAGTAGGGTGCCGCCCCTATTTCTAAAAAAATAAATAAATAAATAAAATCCCCACTCATAACTAATAATGTACATAAAACCCTCTTAACTAAACTATTGACTATTGACTATTGACTATTGACTATTGACGTAACAGGCCTTACAAATATAAAGAGCTACATCCAGTTAACAAAACTTTCCATTGTAAGAACATTGATAAATCTTCTCCATTTGGTGCTGCACTCTCCATAGTTGGCATTGGAAATTATCTTCTTTTTTTTTTTAAGGTTTGACGGGACATGGATCGTACCCCAACCCTTAATTTTTTATTATTTTAATGCCTTGAAAGACTACAATTATATATATATGATGCATTTTGGTGTGGCTCGAACAAATGGTGCCTCTGACGAGGCTTTGAACACCCGACCTTTTGGATGAGAGTAGTTAAGTACCAGGGTGCCACTGGTAAGGCTTGAACACTCAACCTCTCCGTTAAGATAAGTAAGTAGATAAATGGGGCCTTTGGATAAGGCTTTAACAACAACGATGCCTCTGGAGAAGCTTGAATACCCAATCTCTCTACTGAGAGTTGTAAAGTCCACGGTGTCTCTAGTGAGACTTGAACACTCAACCTCTCCGTTAGGAAAAGTGAGCAGTACCAGTTAAGCTAGAGTTCGTTGGTTTGGAAATTATCTCATCCCCATGTGTTAGCCTCAAACTATTGATCAGCCTTGCCTTGTTACTCTTAATAAAAATTAAGCTCTTGCTGTGACATTTATAAAGGTTTTTTAAATAAAACCTTTAGGCAGATGATATTGCGATATTGCGATATTGCGATATCGCGATATCGCGTTCGAGCTTGTGATAATTATTACGAGGTTTAATGTTCGAGCCATTGGATCGATAAGTTGCTGATGATTTGAAATGCCTTGTCATTACTTAAAAAAAACTAGTTTTACATCCGTGCACTAAACGCACGTGTATATATCTCTTTTAATTAAATTATACTCAAATAAAATGAATATTACAAACAAAATTTAAAAATAAAGAAAAAAACATGATGAATGAAACAAATTATATCAATATAATTAAGTCTGACAATTACAACCAAAAACCCGTTAACCCACCCAACCCGACTTGAAAATTACCGAACCCGTTAAATTTTTTTTTTTTGTTGAAACCAGTTACCCATTACGACCAAAAAAATTTAGCGGGTCCAGCCCGTTGGCCATATTTTTGCTATATAAGTGTAGATTTCTTGGCGGAAAATGTGGGTTAAAACGGGTCAATCCATTTAATTTTGGATTATAATGGGACACGATCCGTTTCAATCCAGCCCATCAAATCGTCAGCGTATAATTGATATCATTTAATTCATTATTTTATGAATTGTTTAAGTCATTTTCTCGTTCATAATTTTCTGAAGTTTAATAATTAATATTTTTTGTTATTAAAATTTAGGATCATAAATAGTGTAAATAGTAATTCAGATGTATATTATTTTCTATATAACATATAGATTTATTAAATATTTATTATTTGTGGTTGGTATCTACTATTATGATTTTATCGTATATAATCATATGATTGACCAATAAGTTATAATTAATTGTGGTTATTTGCAAAAATAAATTTTGTTTTGATATTATAATTTTGGATAAGATTAAAGAGATACAAAAGTTTACAAATCATATATGAAGATTTCCATAGCATGTTTTTTATAATTAATTGTGGATATATTTTATTTTGTAATCACATGTATTCAATGAACATGATTTTGATAGTACATTTGTTCTTATTCAAATGTTATTTGCTCATTTTAATTAATCAATAAATTAAGTGTGCACCAAAAGAGATTTGTATTTACAGATTTTCAATATGTGACTACTCCTATTAAATATTACTACATAGAACCTCGGTATTTTCTACCACATATGCATATTTACACATTTTCAATAAATCTTGAGAGATGTGTAATCAATTAATCAGATTTGTGTTCTCAATGTATACTAAATACTATATAATAATACTCAAAAATAACTTTCTTTTTTTAGAAAATATATTTTAGTGGAATCTTACCTATTTTAAACTACCTAGCTTTTATATATATATAGATGACAAATTTGATCTCACGATGTTAATTTATTATTACTCTCTCCAGTTTCCATTCCATCCCCATATTTAACGTTACTTTTTTCTTTTTGAAGGTAATTAAGGAAATTGATTTTAATTTAATCACATTTAATATAGCCCAGAAACATTAGTCCACTTTCATGATTGATTTTGGTTGTTCCAATAAAAAAGTTACTCCCACCATTTTCAAATAATCGTCCACTTCGATCTGATACATTGTTTTAAAAAAATAATTATATTATAAATATTGATGTAATATATAGTTTTCTTTAATACATTTGAGCATTTAATCATAATTAAAGTAAGTAGAAAAAATATAGGTAAAATGATAAAAGTGTTTTTCTTTAAAAAAAATTCAAAAAATGTTACTCCCTCCATCCCTAAATTATCGTCCTAGTTAACCCGGTGAACAGATTAAGTAATAACAATTGACTTCATTATTAATATTGGTTTAATGTGTAACTTCCTATAAAGTTTATGTATATGTGGTTCATAATTAAAGTAGGGTGAAAAAGTAAGGATAAAGTGGTAAAGTGATGTTTTAAAAAGGTAAATTTCAAATTGAACAATTATTTTGAGACGAATAAAAATGAAAGAATGACGATAATTTAGGGACAGACTGAAAGAGTAATTATTTTAGAATTTATAAAAAAAAATGAAACAATTATTTAAAAACTAAGGGAGTAATGTCGGAGTCTCGGAGATAGTAGTTGGGAAATGTGAGTTTGTACTTTGTACTTTCATTAGAAATAAACATTTTTTTTAAAAGGTAGAATGGGATATAGATCGTACATCAGTTCTTAAGACTACAAATATATATATATATATATATATATATATATATATATATATATAAACATTTTTTTAAAAAGGTTTGAGACCAGTTTTTTAAAAAATAATAATAAATTTTCACACATTGAGACCGGTTTGGGACCAGTCCTAAAAAAATTTTAAAAAAATCATTTACTCATAAAATGACAAAGGGCAATTTGGCACACTTTTTAAAAAAAGTGTTGTATTAAATATTTCATAAGTGATGTACTAAGTATTAATGTATAGGGTCAAAAGTAGGTAACAGGTTCGATCTACATTAACCCGACCAGACATGTTAATATTTTTGGTTGAAATGTGTTGCCGGTTTCAACCCAAAAAATTAATGAGTTGGGTTAGGTCTGATAATTTTCAGGTTGGCTTGGGTGAGTTAACAGATTTTAGATTGTAATTGTTAGATCTAACCGCAACTCTACCACTGGATCACCCTTTATGGTTGAACAACTATTTTCATAGTATCAAACAGTGTTCTAAAACTCCCCGCCTAGGCCCTAGGTTTCTACCGTCGCGACTTTCTTAGGCGTCACCTAATCGACCAAGTCAACGTCTACGCCAAACCTCGCCGATCTTAATTTATTTTTGAAGCTTTGATTTTGTGGCATGCGGTGAGCGGAGAAGGAAGGGGAAGTGGTAATGGTGAGGTAGAGAGGGAGGTAATGGAGGGCGAACTGGAGTAATATATTTTTTTTTGTTTTTAGTTCTAAACATGACTGGTTTATTACTTTGAGGTTGTTGAGAATTTGGATTAATGGTAGGTTTGTATATTTTTGTTCATTTTACAAATATAGACAAGTGTTTGATAAAATGACAAATATAAAAAAAATTAAATGTGTATTCAATGTGTTTGATCTTTGATGTAAATTATCAAAAAAATTGTAATTATGTCTTAATTCTAGGCCCCACCTAAGCCCCGATTACGTCCCGACTAGTCCCCTAGGCGCTAGGCACTAGGCGTTAATGTGCCGCCTAGCGACCGCCTAACGATTTTAGAACCTTGGTATCAAACTATCTGGGTTGTATTGACTTTAAGGATGTATATTTTAAAGTTTATTATTTATTATTGTGAGTTTGGGACAAATAATGATTTATGTTATGATTTTGGTGATATAGTAATGTTGTGGGATTGAAGTGTCGGTACCGAGTTTGAACCGTTATAGATATTCTTTTGGAAACTTGAGAGGCATTACAAATTATTGTCCTCGAATATCACTGTGGATTTCTTGTTCCAAAAAGGGAAAACTCTCCCCACGAGCGTCTCTACACCCCAGTCCCATGATAATGTAAAAGAAAAAATCACGGTGATTCAGTACAAGAGGATGAAACCCGTACCTAGTACTTACAAGGAGTCACCCCCACAAGAAAATGAAACCCTCACACTACGATTGCTATGACTCGATCATTGATTCTGTTCCAAATCTACAAGCTATTAACTAGCTGAGCTACGCCCTTGAGCTCCGCCCTTGAGGACTAATGTGGATTTCTTGTTTGCATTAACTTGTGAGTTAGTCGTACCATCTACGTTTGACTTTTGAAACTTGTGTGATGATTAATATTAAGACTACTCCATTATTCAATTCGACAAAATTAATGTCACATTGGTTAACTTATGTAAGATGTGATTTCGTAGAATGTTATTTTGCATCATATCAAAACGTTGCCGACAATTTCATAATTATTATATTTGTCATAATGACTTCGCAATTCTTTTGTAAAAAAGGCAAAGAAGCTTATTATCCCCAACTTGCCAACCTATCAATGTTTGTCGACACTTTTTAGGTACTTTTTGGTTAAAAACTTAGCACAACAGTGTTATAAATATTTTTTTATAAAAGGAGTGATTTTTATCAATTTATCGTGTATTGATGTGTTGAATTGTGAGAAGTGAGGTTTTGTCTTACGAATTAAAATCCGTAAGACGATTTTAAACGAGACCTACGTACGTACCAAAGTCTTAATTGCATTTATATTTTTCTCTCATTTGGTTTATATCCTTATAAGAGTATCCATAGTGATTGCATCCTAAAACACCCTCTATGCAATCTCGTAAATCTTTTTAAAGACCGTCTAAAAAAGTTTCAACTCCATCGTTCTATAACCCTCTAAATTAATGATGTAATTAAACTAACAAATATGACTATCAATATATTTATATCTTTTTTATTTATATTTTCCTATAGCAGTCGGGATAAAATATATATACCATAATTATATATTTTATAAAAGATATTATATGTTTTGATTATTTTAATTACTTTTATTTAAATGAGGTCGTGTCACACTCTTAATATTACCATTAAACACGTAATTTTACGTTATAAATAATAGGAAATGAGAGAATGATAAGTTAGAAAAAAACAAACTAATTTAATTGAAATGAGGAATGGAAAAAAAATGTTGAAAGCATATCATCAAAGAGATAGACAGATTATCCAATACCTAAAGATCCACCAATAGGAAGAAGACAATGTTCGATAAAAACACACACACAATGTTTTGGAGAGGGGGGAGGTGTGCATTAGCTAAATATTTTTTGGGAAATATAGTTTTTGATTGAGTGTTGGATTTCAAGGGAGGTACAAAACTCTAAATAATTTTTTAGGGCAGTGGTAATAGGGTATCAATGTGGATGCTCTAACCCTCCCCCACACAACCCCCCCGCCCCAAAAAAAAAGAAAAAAAAAGAGGAATTGTTGCTCAAACTTTTGATATAATTCTACAAACCAAATTTTTTTTTACATATATATATATATTGATATTTGGCCAATTCCCAGCATTGATCCCTCGACTATATATCGGTCACGGTAATAGTCCCTTCGCAATATTTTGTGAAATTTGGGTCCTACGAGTATTAAAATTTCACAGCAGCAGTCCTTTTGATGGACGCAGTTTGTTCTAAATCGTTAAGTCAGTCATGTGCCTCCCACGTGCAATTGATAAGGGCTAAAATGAAATTTTTGGAAGAAGCATGACGTTGTTATCAGTCTTCAAAAAAATTTATTTTAGCCCTTATCAATTGCACATGGGAGGCAAATTTAACAAAAAAATTGTTAAATGACTATTACTGTGACCTATAGTCGAGGGAGCAATGTTGCAATTTGCTCTCTCTCTCTCTCTCTATATATATATATATATATATATATATATATATATGAGATAATTGCAAAAAAACACTCTGACCTATTTTGTGTTTTGCAAAATAAACCTCGTGTATTGATTTTCACCAAATTGAACCTCCACCTATTTTCATTTTTGCAATTCAAACCTTCCGTCAAAGAGGTGTTAATTTTTTTAACGGGATCTTGAGTTGGGCTGCCATGTTGGCGGTGGCGTGACACCGCAAGATCAACCGATATTTCCCGCTTTTTTCATTGCAAATTAAACCATGTACATTTGTTTGTCTTGCAAAAAGAACCTTGGTCAAACTGTAGTTTATTTCCCGTCATTTCTATTGCAAATTAAACCTTATACATTTTTTTCTTTTTGCAAAATGAACCTTGGTCGAATTACTTGTTAGCTCCCGCCTCTTTTAGTGCAAAGTAAACCTTGTATATATATATTTTTTGCAACATAAACCTTGAGAGAAAACCAGATTTTGGCTATATATATACTCATTTTATCCTAAAAAAAATTCATCTCATTCTCTAACAATCCATTTCATTAATTATATTTTTTATTTCACGATGAACACGTTCACGCCATTGTGGAAGGGCCACGTGTCATCGAACATCATGGACGGATCAAAATCCGGGAAGGAGGTTCTTGGGTTGTGAAAAATATGTGGTAAGTTATTGATTCATTTTTTGGATCAATTTCCCCTCCGATATCGTTACATTTTTCGTCCAATTTTTTACAATATGACTAAATTACCCTTACTAACAAGTTTCTTATAGCTGACTTTTAAAGAAGTACAAAATAGAAGGCGTTAGTTGTTAATAGTATTTAAAAATGTATTTTGTCTCATCTTGAGGAATCATCAACCAAACCAGGGAATCATGTTAATCCAAAAGAACCAAAACCCCGGACTCACCCAACTACAAATCATCTATACCCCCCAAACAGTCTCACATCGACCCCCACCCCTGAAACACCCCCAATTTCAGTTTTTCTTGGTCCCCAATAAACCATGCAATTATACAATTTTAGTGGCTGTAATTCAGAGATGAATTTAGGGTCTTTCAATTCCTCGTCTGTTGACAATTACAAGACTTTGCATTCCTTTAGTTCCAAACCCAGTTCCCCAAAACAAAGAATTTTACAATCTCTGAAAACCCATTATTATTTTGATCCTCAGGAGGTGGGTGCGTCGAAATTTGGCAAAAAAGGGGTTTCTGTGAGGTCAAAGTCAAATGCGATGTTGGAGAGTGATGGAACCCAACTAGAATCGAAGAAGAAGAACACTGGTTACAATTCCATTGTTATTGGGTCTGGAATTGGTGGGTTGGTGACGGTGACGTAGTTGGTTGTGAAGGGAGCTCGGGTTTTAGCACTGGAGAAGTATGTGATTCATGGTGGGAGCTCTGGGTTTTATGAGAAACTCTCCTCTCAATTCACATGTAACTCTTCTTTATCTACTCCGGCACCGTCATCAACAGATCCTCTGCCTCCTCAACCTCGACGGCATCCTCCTTATCCAAAAAAGTTTCTGACCGAATTGTGAAACTCTTTGCCATCGATCTCGACGGCAGGAAGCGCGAGATCGTCGGCCTTACCGGCCAGACCCTCCTTAAAGCCCTAACCACCCGGCACATCCATCTTCCAACTTTAACATCGTTTTCACCTCTCCCCAACCCACATGACCTCGACAATGATGATCATCGGTTTACAGAAACTCTTTTCTCAATTCATCCGTAACCCTTCTCTATCCTTCTACTCCCGCGTCGTCATCACCAGATCTTCCGCCTCCTCAACTCCAACGACATCCTCCTCATCCAAAAGAGATTCCGACCGAATCATGAAACTCTTTGCCATAGATCTCGACGACAGGAAGCACGAGATCATTGGCCTTACTGGACGGACCCTCCTTAAAGCCCTAATCAACCACCACCTAATCGATCTGACACATTATGCGATGTTGGTGGACGGGATGGAGAGAAATATCAGGCTTTCAAAGGTTGTAGATGATTCCTTTTTTAATTGGCACATTAACCCCCTATATTTTGGATATTTTGAAAAGTTAGCCCATATTAAACTTTTATGGGTATTTTTGACATTTGAAATAATATTTGACGAAAAATGTAACGGTAATGGTGGGAGGGGGAAATTGATCTAAAAAATGAATTAAGGGATCACATGAATATGTTTTAGAGCCCGATGACCAAACTAATATTTTCGCTAATGGAATACAACCCAAAAACCTCATTCCTGGATTTTGATCCGTCCATGATGTTCGTATGACAGTCATCCTTTCACAATGGCAGCGAACTGTGTTCGTCGTGAAATAAAAAATATAATTAATGAAATGGATTGTTAGAGAATGAGATGAATTTTTTTTAGGATGAAATGAGTATATATATAGCCAAAATCTGGTTTTCTGTCAAGGTTTATGTTGAAAAAAAAAATTATACAAGGTTTACTTTGCAATAAAAAAGGCGGGAGCTAACAAGTAATTCGACCAAGGTTCATCTTGCAAAAAGAAAAAAATGTATAAGGTTTAATTTGCAATAGAAATGGCGGGAAATAAACTACGGTTTGACCAAGGTTCTTTTTGCAAGACAAATAAATGTACAGGGTTTAATTTGCAATGAAAACGAAATATCGGTTGGATGTTTGCGTGTCACGTCGTTGCCAACATGGCACCAACAACATCGTTAAAAATTAACACCACTTTGACGGAAGGTTTGAATTGCAAAAATGAAAATAGGTGGAGGTTCAATTTGGTGAAAATCAATACACGAGGTTAATTTTGCAAAACACAAAATAGGTCAGGGTTTTCTTTGCAATTGTCTCATATATATATATGCAAAATAGAATATTGTAATAGTGGAAATTGTTACTATTAACTTCATATAATGACTTCAAATATTGATAATTAGTTCAGAATCTTGTTCCACTTAAAGACTTCTTTTGTGGGTATAAAAAAGTTAAAAACTAGTTTTACACCCGTGCGTTAAACGCACAACATATATCTTTTTCAATCGAATTATATATATGCAACCAAGGTTTAAAAATCGCTAGATGCCAGACCAACACCTATAACGTCTAGGCGGGATATAGGCTGGGCCAAGAAATAAAATAAAATATTTTATTTTTAATATATTTTTTATTATAACCTAATTATTAAATACTATTTTTTTAAATATACTAATACTAAATATCACCTAAAAATTTAAAAATAATGATTACATTATGATATTAATTTTAAAAGTAAAACTAGAAATTTAATATCATCTAAGATTTAAAATATTACAAAAATAGTCAACGGTTCAATTATTCATAGATCCGTTGACAATTACAAACTTACATAAATAATTTAATAATTTAAAATTGATACTTATTATTTAAAAAAAACCCCAAAATGATATTATTTAAGACAAATTTTTTAAAAAAATTAAAAAATATGAAAAATCAGTAGTTGGCCACCTAGCTAATATTTTTGCCGATTTGTCAAATTTCTAAGCGTCCGGGTGGCTCCCGCCTAGTTCGAATTTTAGAACATTAAAATAACATGCAGTGGAAAAATAAAATTAAAAGAATAAATTAAAGAAAACTATATATATATATATATATATATATATATATATATATATATATATATATATATATATATAATGTAAAACTAATATAAAGATTAAAAACTTTTAACAATAAATATGTGAGATTACTACTTGTGAGAACCCCGTTTCGAACTTTCCTCGTGATGAAAACGAGTAGTTAAAACTTAAGCACGTGGAATACAATTGTCCTCGTTGTTGACACAAAAGTGAGTTTACAGAGTCATTATCTCTATTTTATAGTTAAACAAAGAAAAATCAAAAAATACCAGAATATATGAGTTCGGGGGCTAAGTTAAGAGTTAGGAAGGGGTTAGGCACCCAACTCTCTCTTTCGGCCTCACAATGTGCTTGTCAATATGCTTGGTTTATTTTATATACTTTGATCCATAAATATATATTTAAATATAACAAAAGAAATAAAGGAAGGTTACGTTACATTTTACAAAAAAAAAAAAAAACACAAGTACAACTAAAATAATAAAACTAGAAAATAATAACATTTTTATAAGCTTTTTTAAAAATAAAATAGCTATTCTAAAAACAAAACTTTATTTACTTTAAAGTAAAAATAGAAAAGAAACTAATTAAATATAAAGAAAGTATAACTAGTTTTACATTAAAGTACAAACATAAAAGAAACTAATTAAAAGACATTAATTATAACTATTTTTATATTAAACCAAAAACAAAAAAGAAATTAATTAAACTGTAAGAAATTATAATTTTTTCTATATTAAAGTAAAAACAGAAAAGAAACTAAACTTTTAATAATGCGTACAAATAATAAAATATTTATAGGCCTACAAAGTATAAATATATACATTTTATTTATAGATTAGAATAAATAACTATAGGGATAGAACTTACCTCTTGGAGCATGAATATCTGAACCCGGTACGCCTAGGCTTAGGTGCTCTACGTGTGCTTCCTATGTCCTTTTGAGAAAGGAAGTCTTTTTGTTGTTTTTGTTGTCGTGTAGGCAGAGTGATGCGCTTTACCTAGAATGGGTAAAGGTGGTGGGAGTTTGTACAATTTGAGCAACGTAACTGCTTGTATTTTTTGTTTGTCGAGTATGAATTTGGGCGGCATAACTGTTGTATTTGTTGTATTCTAAATCCGACTTTGGGAGACGTAACTGCTTGTATTTGTTGATAATGTTTTATGTCGCGTCTGAACTTCGGCGGAGTAACGGCAAAGTACGTTGATTGATCGGCTCGCCGGGGTGAGGACGGAGGCTCGGATGGAGGCTTGCGGGGCAAGGAAGGAAGGCTAGCTTGCTAGGAACTTTGAGAGAGAGAGAAAGAGAGAGAGAGTGTTCTATAATTTTGCAGGGTAAGGAGGCAGTGAATGTTCTTTTTAAAATGAGGGAGAGGGTTGAGAATTATTCAACACAAACATAACGATATTGTAAAAAATTAACAAGATTGCATGCAAAATGAAAAGTTATTTATCACAGGAAAACAAGTGTAATGGCGGGTAGGCCGAGAAATAGAGCTTATTAATCAGACGGAATTTCCAAGGGTACAACTTCAATTGCATTTCTTCCCTCCTCGTTGGCATCCTGCTCGTTTTCCATGAAGAACACCTCACCGTAATCACCGTCAGCAACTTGAGTCACCAAGGTCGTGGCCTCCTAAAATCGAGCCATCCAGATCTGGGTTATAACATCAGTTAGTGTAGTATTAACGACCTCAGGAGGAGTCTAGGTGGCCAGCCTTTTTTGTAAATCAGACTGAGCAACATCAGTTAGTGTAGGGTACCAGGGCATGACCCGGACGAACAGAAGAGCAGAAGGAAGTGTTGATACCTAATTTCGCGAGCAGCTCGGGCCGAATATCCATCCTGCTACACACTATCTGCCTAAGGATGTGTTTTATTCCTTGGAGATAGTAGGGATACTGTAGACACTCCAATTCCGTACCCCTGTTACGTGACATGACATAAAAAATCAAGACATGTTAGAAGGACTAACGAATGTCAAATTACAGGGTTGAAAATGTAAAAGAAATGAAAGGATGTATAAACAGTGAATTTCAAAGGGCCAAAGTGCCAAAAATCAAGACAAAAATGGCCCTGGGCGCCGCCCATAGCCATCCCAAGCGCCGCACCCAGCCTCACTATTGGCAGCGCCCAATAGTCAATTTGCTTTTGGTGCAACTCTCTCAGCGCACGGTACAAGCCAATTAAGCTCAAAAAGAAAAACTTAAGGACGAAGGAAGCCTCACTCCTAGCCTATAAATAGAAGCACTCGGTGTAGACACCCCAATTTCGTACCCCTGGTATGTGACTCTGACATGTGATATCAAGAACTGTTCAAACTTAACAAATGTCAAGTTACAAGAGTCAAAAATGCGAAAGGCAAAGCAGGATGCGTGAAACAGTGAATTGCGAGGGGTGAAAGTGTCAAATTTAAAAGTGGAATAGGAGCTTGGCGTGGCCTAAAGAAGGACTGGGCACCGCGCCAAGAAAGGGAGTATGCCGCGCCAAGGTCGTCACTGTAGCACTTAGACTTAACGCATTGTGCACCTCGCGAAGCCCGGTGTACAATCCAAGACATCCGGCTGAAGAAATTCGATAATTCCCGATGACTCCCTCGTCCCTCCTATAAATTGAGGCACTGGGCTCCTCATTTCGACACAGATTTTTCATCCGGGAGAAACGCTGAAAGAATTCCTTCGCGTTCTTTCGAAGCGATAGTTACGAGAGGTGTGAGATAGGTGTGTGTAGCCCACCAAAGCTTCCAAACCCCGTCTAAACTCCGCCAAAACTCAAATCCACCGGTTATAAGTGATCCCTAGCCTAGTAGTTAGGTATCCACCTTACTTCCCCCAAAAATCCCAAAGTAAGTCGTTACTCTGCCCGAGTAATGAGCTGAAATACACAAAAACTAAGCCGTTATTCCGCCCAACCAAAAAGGCCAAAACCCTCTAAATAAGCCGCCCCTACCCAAGTGAACGAGCCAAAATCATCCAAAATAAGCAAATACTCGCCCAAATCAAAACAACAACCACACAACAAAAAAAAAAAAGATTCTCTCTCCCTAAGGACAGAGCGAGCACACTACCGCCCTAAAAGGTAATAGCCTTTAAGGGCGTTTTATTTATTTATTTACTTTTTTCATTCATTTATTATTCAAAATTGTTATTTAAATCCGGCACAATGTAGTCAATATAAGTCGTTGTGCTGCCCGGATTAGAATAGGAAATATTATGTAAAAGAGCCGTTATAATGGCCAAATATTTTTAAATACGTTTGTAATTATTGTAAGGAAATGGCTGCAAGTCCGTAAATAATGTGGCCACAAATGTATTTGTTTTAATTTCCTGTCTTTTAATGCTTTATTTATTTGCTAAATAAATATAACAATAAACATACTTTAGCCAAAAACTACTTTTGAGACCGAAAAGGCGAGTTGGGTGCCTAGCACCTTCCCAACTCGTAACTTAGCTTCCGAACCCGCTTTTCTTTATCTCTGGTTTTTCTTTTTTCTGGTTTTGCTTTATTTTTGCCTTAAAATAAAGATGACGAATCTAAAACTTTTTGGATCCAGTGGGGCCTCGCAACACTCCTTCTTTGCACTTTTATGTTCTCCCCTTAAAAAAAAAGAGAATGGGAATGGAAGGGTGATGTATTCCCATATCCTGATATCCCTTAAAAAAGGGATAATTTGATGCGGGAAACCCAAAGCTCCCATAGTGATCCGAAACGGGCCATAAGGCTATTTTTAATAAAATCCATAGTGGGGGCGTCGCAATATCTTTTTTTGCACTTTTCCGTTTTCTCCTATAAAAGGGAAAATGGGAATGAAAGGGTAATGCATTCTCATATCCTGGTATCCCCTAAAAAAGGGATAACTTGATGCGGGAAACCATAAGTTACCATATTGGATAAAAAAATCCACTAAAGGCAACCGAGACGCATTCCAACGCGCTATCATAGATAGCACTCCACTCGCACTTTTGATTTCGTCTTCCCCTAAACAAGGAAGGGTAGAACGAGAGCAGTGGTGTCCCGCATCCATACGTACGCGCACCACTATCCAAGGGCGCGCGGGCGCATTGTTCCCGGGAACCCACAGTGGCGACTCTGCTAGGGAGTTGTGTTATTAGAAATAAAATGGAGGGCTAGACTCGTAAAATAAAACTTTTTTTGTTTTTATTTGTTTCTAGTTTTTAAAGTATGTTTCTTGTTGCTTGTTATATTAATTTATGCATTTGAATATTATGCTTCTATACATCCGTGCCTAATATTTGTGGATATGATCCTCCATCTTGCCAGCTTCGCTTCGATAACTCAAGTACAGTGTATTTAAAAATATTCTTTAAAAAGCAAAAAAAAAAAAAATTCGAAAAAATAATAAAAAAAAGATATATTATATATGTTACAAATAAATTCCGGGCAGCACAATAAAAGGGCCGGCGTTTAACTATTGCTTTATTTCCAGCTCTGTATTATTATTTCTTTATGTTCTTTTTATTCTGTACATTTGCACATATCTGCATTCATTCTGTCATTTTATTTTGGGGACATAGGACCAAATTTGTAATTAATAGTGATAGATAGTTTCCCCACTTTTCTTTCTATTTCTTGAAATATGGTGTGCTTGCTTGTTTGCGCTCAAATTAAAAAGCCGAGAAAATCCACACATAACAAAGATAGACAGCCATATCTGCTTTTATTTTTTCTCGCTTATATATCTCAAATAATTAAAGACTTTATCGCTTTCTAGATACCGCACACACGTGCACGCATATAGGGATATTCCGAACTGTTACCCTACACCATGGCCAGCTTACCCCCTGCATAAACCAATGCTAGAATGCATATAGCTTCTCAGGACACTTCATAGACCGACCGGTTTTTGCATCTCTGGATTATGAGCCAGCCCCTGTAAAAAAAGTGATATATGAAAATAAAAAAAATGCGCAAGTTTAGAGAAAATAAATAAGTGCGCAATAAAAAACAAATATATATATATATATATATATATATATATATAATAAATAAACAGGGGCTGATTTATCATTCTCAGATGCTCGACCTAGAACGTTTCGAATGGTGGATCCCGGAAAGAGTATAGGCCCTTCGCCTGGGACCACCAGCCCTGGGAGTCGAAAGGCGTGTGGAATACGTTGGTCCTATACTCGAGAAAGAATCCACTATCCAAGGAAAGTCCGAGATTGTCAAAATAAAGTGGGTGCTTATCCCACAATTGTAGGGAACAAAAAAAATAATATATAAAATATACTAATAAAAGGCATGCTGCATCTAAGCCCGTAAAGCCTCCACCCTCTTCGATACCTCCAAACCTCATTTTCCTCGTAAACCCGCCCGAATTTGGAAAGACGTAGAATAGTAATCGGCCTGTTGATACGGAAAGTAGTGTAGAAATCGATCGAGGGTATCGGGCTCAGACGCATGTGAATCTGAGGGTACATCCAAGCGGTATGGCAGCAGAAAGTGAACAATATATGGGTAGAGACTCGGGGCTCCTGTGGTATGTTCCGACCCGCAATGCAAGAATGGTTTGACCAAAAGTTGGGCAATGAGGCGATGAGTCAAATGGCTAGTCCGGTACAAAGCTTAAAATCCATGGTGAGGTGAACTCTTCCCCTACAATCCCCCAAGAAGCATCCACATCTCATGTGCCTCCAAACCCAACTCCTCACCAAACACTAACCCACCAAATACTACCGCTACCCCAAATCCCAATCCTCCACCAAGTCCCTACTATCCAAATATCGCCCTTACCCGTCCTATCCACCATATCCTCTCCCAAATACCCGAACCCAAATGACCTCCCTTTTCCCATGATTAAACCCACTCCAAAATAGCCCTCATATATGGACCCGAAAAGCTATAACCCACTGTGCCAAGTTACCACATACTTACCTTTCAATGATCCTCGGGTCAGCCTCTACCGAAACCATCAAAAACCCACCAACCCGTAATCCATACTTCCAAAATCCACCAACTCGAATCCCTATACCGTCCAAAATCCACCAACTCAGACCTTTATCCAACCCAATACCCATATCCAGCCTATAATGCCCAATATCCATACCAACCCGTAATCCATACAAAAACCCACCAACCCAAAATCCTCACTGCACACTTCAAATTTAAAATAACCCACTTCCCTAATCCAACCAAGATCTACCAAAAGCCAACTCCCAATCACCAAAATGGAGGCCGACATGGAAAATATGAAGGCCATGCTACTTAAACTTCTCAACAAAGGGAATTTTCTACGCTGGCCCTAACATTGCAACCTTCAAAGAATATTACCCTCGAAATTCAAAATGCCCGACATAGAAAAGTTTGATGGGACCGATGCCCTATATCCCACTTGAAGTCTTATTCCACCGGCATACAAGGGGAGCTAGCTTTGAAGCTATGGCTTCCAATTTTCACCTCACCCTAATAGAGCCGCCAAACAATGGTTAATGTTGTCCGACAAGAAGACCATGAATACTTGGGACCAGATAGTCAAGCTTCTTGAAAGATACAAAGATAACACTAGTCCCGAAAATAGAAGGAAACCTTGAATCGTGCACCCAACGGGAAAAGGAAACCCGCGCCGAAGTTTACAAATGTGGAAAAGGAAGCCGGCACGCACTCGACAGCACTCGATCCGGCCGAAGTCATGCGTAATGTTCATCAAAAACCTCCAGCCCATTTACCTCGAACATATGCGGTACCTCCCTACACCAACTTCAAAGAAATAGTGGAGATAGGAGCCCGTATTGATGATGATATACCTGATCCGGCCAACTAAAGACCAATACGCCTCCTAGTTCTTCCGTTACTCCAAAGGAAAGACACCGCACAAAGACCACCGTCAATATGGTAGGAATGCCTCAACCCCATTTTCTACCCAAAATTATAGCTATGCTCCATGGTATTATGGGTCGATAGGTCCGTCAATACAAGGGAACAAATGATGGCCCGGCCGTAAATTTCTAAATCGTAATGTGGTAAGATTATGATGATCCGCAAGCTCCCCAACCGTGATATCAGGGGCTAATGGCACAGAGTGCCAAGCCGTTGGAGAATTATAAGCCGCCTAACCCCCGCCCAGACTTGGAACCATGCCCAAGATCGTGAATACCATCGCCCAAATGTCACCTCACCGATAAATGTTATACCCTCAAAAACGCTATCCAGACCTTATAGATAATAAGGTTATTGAAAAGCCTCCACCCAGACCAAATGTAGTCAATAACCCTTTACCTCAAATCAATATGATTGAGGTTGATGAAAACCTTTGGTGCCCAAGTGTGAAATAAATAAACATCCACTTCCATATATCGCCCTTATTCCTATTCCTCCATCTTTATCCATAAAAGAGCCTAGCTGTAATATGCTCTCGGGGACACCATCCTTGGTAGCCAAAACACCAGTAACATTGAAAAGCCACTGGGTTGGTGGAGATGTTAGCCACCTTACCCGATCCGGCCGAGCCTACCACCAAACCCTAAAAAGGTGACCACTGAAAAGATCAAGTAATAGATACGGGCTAAAACGATGGAAGATACTCTATTAACTCGATGAAGAAAACTCAGCCAACATTTCCATCCGGGGCTTATCAGGTGCTTCTAAGACCCATCGTGATACGCTGGCTAAGTCTTTAAGTCAGGCAGTCATTCCAATTGAAACCTCCCCGAATGAGCTTACTCAGATGATTGGGAACATTCACTTTGGGAATGTAATAATGTTCACTGATCTAGACCTGCCAAGGGAAGGAACCAACCACATTGATGCTCTTTATATCACTATGGGAATTTTGGAGAAACGGGTTCCCCGAGTTTTGGTAGATAATGGGTCTTCACCGAATGTATGTCCGCCAAAGACATTAGCCAAACCGGGAATAAAGATATCGAACTCACTCCTTCCTCGCAGACAAGCAAGGCATACGACAACACCAATCGATGTGTCTTAGGGTGGTCACTTTAATGTTAACCATCGGGCCCTTAAACATGCTAGTTGAGTTCCAAGTCCCGGATATACCACCACCTTTAGCCTCGTTGTTAGGACGCCTGATCCACGGGTAAAGGGGTAGCCTCTTCATTACACCAGCGTGTCAAATTCATCCACGATGACCACATAGTAATTATTCTAGCCGATAAGATTGTGGAGAATAAGGAAAACGAGGACACCCCCATCCTCGAAATAGAACATGAGGACATTGGTATTTTTCTCAGTGGCTTTGAGGTTATCCCTCAAGCTGTGGTCAACACCATCCGAGAAACCGACATCATCGAAAGAAACATGGTCCCTTTAAACATGTTTCGAAAAATGAATTATATGCATGGTCTAGGTCTCTGAAGGAATCAAGAAGGACTAGTTAATTTAGTCTAAGATGAACTTAAAGAATGTATCCCTCCTTTTGTCTAGGATACACGCCTACCCCACCAAGTAGCTAGTCATGAAATAGAAATGTGAGAAAAGAAAGGCAAAAAGAGAAAAAACATCCTTATGAATATCCCCCCCCCTCCAACCCTATAGAAAAACCTTAAATGGTTACTTTGTACGAAAGGGGGAAACTGAAGCCTATCTCATGTTTCCTGAACCCTGGATAGACCGTAATGGGAAAAGGTGCCTCGGTTGGGAAATCTTTGAGGATGTCAAGATTCTCTCGATAGAATGGAACAGTTACCCGAGCCCCGTCGTAGCACTGCATATAAGATCAAGTCAATTGAAAATACTTGGTCTATAGACCAAGATGATTATGCTTTGCCCCGCTAGATGATGACGGTCTAGAGACAACTTTCTGGTATAATAGACAGAGGCGCTGATTATGAAAAGCTCCCTGCTGAGTTTGAGTCTATTTCTAATAAGCCTCTGTAGAACTGGTATACCACGACCGGTCCGCTCCTGACGCCCGCAGACCTAGTATACCGTTTTGGATATACTATCCCCTAGATTTACGGATTGGTCATCTACCGATCCGCTACCTAAATTTGAGGATCTCAAACCCCAGGTCCTCAACAATGTAATAAACCCCGACAAAGATGCTTTTAATGATAATTTAAATGTCTTTGCTTATTCCTTAGTTGCACCTACATTAAAAGACACATTAAATAATAATAATAGTGATAATGAGTCATTTAATGAAATGGACCCAAAAGATAAAAATTATCTACTTGAGCTTGCAAAGTCATTGAGTACTGTGAACAGAGCCATTCATCGAAGAATCGAAGACTTGTCTACCATCAACTGGGTTGGACAATGAAATCAAAGGAATCAAAATTGGCAACTACCTGCAAGGCTCTGAAAGGATAACACTCATGGATATCCTCAAAGAGTTCGTGGACATATTTGCCTGAAGATGTGTCGGGGCTAGATCCAGCCATAGTCGAACATTGGATCCCCATATGTCCGGATGCTTGGCAGATCAAGCAAAAACTCCGCCGGATTAAGCCGGAATAGTCATTACAAGTAAAAAAAAAGCTGGGACTACTTATCAAAAGGCTGCTACCACTCTCTTCCACGATGTACCATATATCATTTAGGAGATCCGATCAGGAGATGTCGTGCTTCTTACAAATCAGGATGGGGAAGATCTTGTCTAGCCCTTCAACCTCGACAAACTCAAAAAGTACTATGCCCGAGCCATTTTATCCAAGTTGGTTGCTTTCCTTTCCACCGCTAGGCCGAAACCCGAAAGGGCGGCATAGGCAAAAGTTAGGCATATATAAAAAAACAAAAGCATATAAAAAAAAACAAAAGAAAAAAAAGAACAATAAAAAGGAGAAATAAGGGCTCGCTAGGTTGAAAACCCGAAAGGGCAGCCTAGGCAAAAGTTAGAGCACAAAAAAAAAAAAAAAAAATTAATAAGGAGATAAAGAGGAGAGGGAAGACATTATTTGAAGTCCTCGATACCACCTCCGCCTTCAAGATACCAAAGGCTTGACCGACAGAAGAGGAAAACCACGACAAGAAGCTCACATTAAAATACTAAAATATAATTTTACAAGTTCTAAGGTGCAACTTAGAATATTTACTAAGACATCTATATTATACATTGATTGCATTGTACATATCTATATATACCGCCTGCATTCTTTTGTTGCCCTAAACAATTCCTTTCTTGCAGCCTTTAGCCCTAGCGGTCTATCAATGCCTACGGCGGCCACCAAGCCGCCGGGCCCATATACTCCTTCTCCGAGGCGCAAGAAGCCCTAGACTCACCAAAGATGTAAACCGCCGCCGAGGTGTCTCCTCTTCATCGTCAAGATCCCCGCTTTTCCCCGGACAGTATTGCTCTGACCAGCTCCATCATCTCTCGAAACCAAGCACCCCATACTGTGTGGGGGAGGAGGAGCAGCTATCTCTTGCTCCCATGGATTGTCCTGCCTGCTTGCCATGCTCAGCCGTGGAGGTTCATTACCGCCAAATCTCAGAGCCGTGCCCCAACCATCTGGGGAGGGGGAGCAGCTACTTCTTGTTCCCATGGGTTATGCTGCCGACTAACATTGCTCAATCTACGGGTGCATTGTTGGACCCGCATGGTCCCGTGGGCCGTTCGAGTATCAAGGCCGTGTACTTGCCTGAATTTTGCCTCTAGAGCCTGAGGAACAACTAACCATGAGCTATCAATGTCCTCGCCTATCTCCATCAGGCGAGCATCCACTCCGTTAGTAATATGGTGACCCAGCAAGTGCCTCAGTCCGCGCTTGATAGTGCGAGACGGCCCCTCAGCAGCTACCATGATCCATGCCAAATATCCAAGGGATAGAAGCATATAGTCAGAATATGGATAGGCTGTCTCCAGCCTCTCAGAATCTCTGTGCCAAATGCCCTAAATAGTCGGACCCAAGCCCTCGCCCGTATTCTCCATTCCCATATATATAGGACGAGTGGTGTCCGGGATCACTTGCTCTCTCCTGAATTGCCGCAAGATCCGGTCTGGTTGATAAAAGGAAGTTCGATGAATACCCAGCATCACTACTTGGCTATATTCATCGGAATGTCGAAGAAAAAGCCGGATCTCCCAATGGCGAATGACCCAGATTATGTCCATCGAGCCCCGGCGATAAAATTGATCAGCCCAATCAATTTCAGAATAATTGTTCTGAGGGAAATGCCTGCGCATGCCATAAAGGGATGGGTCATATGGCGCTCCATGCGGCACGGGAGCCTGAACCCATAGGAAATGCTCTTCTAACCACATATGGGGCTACCGGTAGGGAACAGTTCATCACCAGTAGCAAAAGCAGTCAGGCTCGCAAAGGTCTCCGCCAAAATCACCGGGACAATATTCAACCGGCGATCTCGAGCCAGAATGCCAGTCAACGACCAAGATCGACAAATCCGGTAGACCCACCACCAAGTATCTCCCTACCAAACAGAAAGAGCACCGCCCCTACGCCGCAATAGTCTACATCGCCCTCCCTCAGATTCTAAAGGCTCCAGGGAGGACCATTAAATTAAAAGTTTCCCCATTGAAGAAACCTGGAGTAGCACTGCGGGTAGAGTTAAAAAGCTCCCGGATAGCCATATATGGACGTCTTCTGACGGCGGGCATTGCGATTTGACAAGAAGGTGCCACCCCCAGCATCGCGCAGAACTCCTCAAAAGTAGGACACATCTCGTTCATGCCAAAGTTAAATAAATGGTCCTGAGGAGACCAAAACCTGGCAGCTCCCCTCAACATGTCCGAATTTATGATGACATTCCGCCAGGACAGTAGGCACCTGAACCCAAAAAGATGATCAAACCAGTCCCGCCCGTCTGATCGCAGGGAGAGAATCCAAAAATCTAAGGCATTCTCGTAAACTTCAATTTCCAAAGCCGTGGGAATACGTGCGGCCATTTATAAGAGAAATGCAAGGAATTTTATCTGGCTAAAAAGAGCAACGGCAGGACAGAAAAAAGCTAGTGAATTGTAAAGAGAAGAGATGAAGTGAAATGGTAAGAAAGCAGGCTGGTCTCCGTCTGAATTTATACTGAAAACTGAAGAAACTGACAGTTCAGTGCACAATGTGTGAACAGTAACAAACAGTGGCTGCACTGAAGAAGCCATGGCGCCACCAATAGAGCCCCTTGGTTCCGCGCCATACCCCCCATATGGCCGCGCCAAGTGACCTACTACTGTGCTGAAAATTCTGCCTGGTATCTTGGTTTAATTGTCCGACAGTCCACTGCTCCTACGTCTGATCGTGAGAAAGGAAGAAAGGCTATGAAAGATGGCTATGAACACGGGTTCAATAGCCACAGGGCGCCGAAAAAAAAAAGGGAAGCGGCCATCTCTCTATTCCCATATCACCAGAAAAGTCCACTCCGATCCAAAGGTGTATTCTCATAAACTCCCCCTCTTAGAGTACAGCGTGCCATTACCTTTTAGATGTCTGGTATAACTTTATTCTCTGTGTGTTTAGTTTTGCATGTGTAATATATTGCATCATTTACATTATATTGCATCATATAATAATGTCTATACAGGTTGCTTTTACATAAAAAAATATATAAAAAAGGGGAAAGACTAATAAGTGCATGAATCAAGAGCTAATGTGCTCGGGACGACCGACTTCTATCAAGGCCACCACCCATGACCTGGACCCATCAGTTGTGCCACCAGCCACCCCGACCTCGCCCGGCCGGCTCGACCGACATCATCATCGTTATCATCATCACCTCGACGTTCCGCCAGCCCCCCTGCAAGAGAATTCATCTGCAAGTTTCTGATAAAGTTTGCTGATACTGAAAAAGCCCCGCAGCAGCTTCTTATAGGTCGACACATTCACCTATAAAAAAATGAAAAAAAAGAGAGAATGTATTAGTCTCAAAAAAAAAAAAAAAGATGATGAAATGGAAAATATATGTGTGCATGAAAAAAAAAGATAGATACAAAAAAAAAAAAAGAAAGAGAGGGACAATAAAGGTAAATGTGTCTACCGAACGAGCCTGCTCCGCGACCCGACACTCTTCGGGAATCTCGACATCAGGAAGAACTTGCTCTACCGTGTTACCACCCCACTGATACTGGAAGGTAGAGAAGATATCATCGCCCGAACAAACATCGTTCTCGCCGAGAGATGAAGTAGATGGCCCGGCGAAGCATCGAATGCCATCCGCCATCTGGGCACAACAGAGCGAGTGAAAAGGGGGATGCAAAGACTAATCTCGTGAAATCCTCATACGCCATCATTGGATAATGTCTCCGGCATGAGGTATTTCGCCAAGCATCGATACTGCTTGGCGATCGAGCTCTATCACCCGTAAAGAAGGCCGAGGCCGACACCACCGCTACTAAAATGGATCGATGCCGACGCTCACCCGCCGCCCATGTATAAGGAATCCACCATAATGGAAACCATTAGTATCCGGCAATGATCGAGTCCCAAAGCAATCGCATAATGCCCCTCCGCACCCTTCCAATGAAGGAAGTGCACGTACCGTGACTCGAGCTAAGAATCTGCTCCAACACTCTTCCTTATCCTTGCAACCACCGCCCTGGGTCGGATAAACCCCGTTATCGCCAACGCATCGGGACAAGTATGGAGGTGGTGAACTCGCCGAATGAGAGGACCCGCGAAAAATGGAAAAATGAAAAAGCACTGCAAAAAAAAAAAAAGAGAAAAAAAAATGTGTTATCAATTAAAAAAACGAGCAAAAGAAAGCATGTGTTGAAAAAAAATAGAAAAAGTATTACATAAAAAAAGGAGAGAAAAACAATAAAAGCGGAAAGGGCATATACCTCCCACGCCGGGGCAAATCCATTTAGAGTCGGCGAATCATTCCGGTAGGCCCTATCCATGGAAGCATACAATTCGGCCAAACCTGCCTGTCCCCAATCATAAGAAGGGATCCGCTCAAAATCGCTGGTGGTGGTAGAAGACTAGTTGGCAAAGAGCGATGTGCCAAGAAAGAAAAATAAAAACGCTCTAGCCACTCGAGTCATGGCAGTTATATCATTGGCCGGCACCCTCCCGACATTACTGAGAAGCCATCTCCGTACGCTGCCGATAAAAATCTCATCCGTCGATTTGAATTCCGGCTCAAAGCCCGGGAGGTCCACTACCTCCTCCCTACGCCGACGGAGAGTAAAGTCAGGAGCCAGGGTCTCCCGATGCTGGTAGGAATGCCCGTGATCGTGGCAAAGTCACACGGGGTCATGGTCGCCTCCCCAACTGAAATGGAAGGTATGGGTGGTGTCCCACCAGAAGTCCCTGAGCACATCAAAGATAGGCAAATAGCTGGTGAAGTGGCTGAAAGAATGCATGAAGACACTAAAACCAGAGCCCTCCACCAAAGGCTACGCCTCTGCAACATAGGCGTAGATCTCCACAACATTAGCACATGATGCCCGCGCCCTCTTGAATTCCTGCGAATCTGAAAAAAAAAAAAAAGAAGGAAAAGGTAAGTCCCCTATCCTTATTTTTCCTTGTACAGTCTTTTAATAAATAAGTATGAATAGATAATAAACATGTTGCATGCATTGTACTTCATAGAAAAAATGCAGCATGCTAAAAAATAAAAAAAAAAATCAAAAATCATTTTTTGTATTTTTAAATAAACACTTACCATTTTTATATATACATGTACATAAATTCACATGCAAATAAACATTTAATTTCATTAAACATAATTCTTTTATGTGAAAAACAAAAGGTATATAAATAATAAGAAATGTATATGTTGTAAATATATGCCACATTTTTTTACATTCTTTCGATAAATAATAAAAATACATTTAAGAATGTATTTCAAAAAAAAAGGATTATATGCAAGTTGTTTTGCATTTAAATAGTTATTTTCGCATCCTAGGCATCATAGGAATGCATGTTAGACTGCATTTATCATGTACATAACAAAATAGGAAAATGTTCATACATCATCCCATAATTGTTCTGCATTGCATTTGCATCAAATAAAGTAGTTCATGCATCTATTATGTGTATTTTATTGTCCAATAAGCTGCATCGAGAGTGCACTAAAAAGAAGGTAAAATGTCGCCAATCATGAAAATAAATATTCTCATGACATTTACTATGTCCCTGCAGCATTAGCATGCATGAAAAATAAATTTAAGGGTATAAAATATATCTGTTTTGTCTCATTTTTATCCGAAAATATGCCCGAAAATGCGTTTCGGAAAATTTAAATTGTATTCCGAAAAGTCCGTCTCGTGATTATATTGCATGCAAAAATATGTTTTAGTGTAAAATATGCATCATATAGCCTCATTTGCATTTATAGTATAAATCATGCATAGTAGGGTCAATCATGCATAGTAGGGTCAAATAGTGACCGCTAAAAATAATCATCATATAAATTTCATGCATCACAAAAATAAAACATATAAATTTCATGCATCACTACTTAATTACATCATTTAGACATAAATAGGACATGCATATGCATCATTAATAAAGTCATGAATGCTCCAAAAGTTCCAAACTAGTGTAGAAATTTAGCAGATCTGAAGTGTATCCAGGAAAATCTATAAAAAAAAAAAAAGAAACTTACAGTAGTGGGAGGAAGATTGGACACGTGAGTGTTCCGGTCTCGCAGAATATTGCCCCAGTCATCGGTAGAGTACCGATATTTGAGCTTATGATGGTTCAAAGGAGGAAACTCTTTCCTCCTCTCGTCAGATTCTGGGTGCATAGGAGCTTTCCTCTTCCTAGATCGAGAAGAAGATGCCATCTGCTAAACAAAACAGTGAAATTGGCAGAAGAAAATTGAGAAAATGAGCAAAATTGAGGAAATAAAAAGAAAGAACAAAGACAGCAGCAACAATGACGACGAAAGAAAGAAAAGAAGAGAGAAAGAAGAAGGAAGGAGCAGTGGCTCCTTTCCTTCATCTCCCGTTCATTATAAGGGAGGAAAAAGAATTTTTCCTTTTCCCCCCTCCAAAGTTTGAAGCTGCGACACTTAAGTCCCAAAGTTCCAAATTTTCCAAAATGGTCCCTGAGCTTAACGAAGGGTTAACGAGATTAATTTTGTTAACCAAAGGTTGACGACCATCCATTAGAGGAGAAAATAAAAAATATCCCCAGCAGGTCAGCCACGAAGTAAGCAAAAAAAAAAAAAATCAAATGGCAAAAGAATAAAAAAAGAAAAAAAAGGGAAAAATAATAACAAAGTCCTCGGCCTAAAAGGGCGAGAGTGGCAGAAATGCCAAAATCAGCCAAATCCGCGGCAGCTACTCGGGCGTGGAAAAGGTAAGAAAGGTATAGTATTCTTACCCTAACTTTAGAATAATTTCCTTTTAAAAGGAAAGTTTTTTTAAAAAAAAAAAGAAGAAAGAAGTTTTATTTTGTTTTTCAATAAAAAGAAAACCCTTTTCGAAAGAATTCGAAAGAGTTTTTTTTTTCAAAAAAAAAAGAGAGGAATATTTCAAAAAAAAAGATGAATATTTCAAAAACAAAAAAGAGGAATATTTCAAAAACACAAAAAAAGATGAATATTTCAAAAACACAAAAAAAGGAGGAATATTGAAAAAAAAAACAGAGAGAGTGAGAAGAAAGGAAAGGAAAAAGAATGATCTTTTTTACAATTTTCGAATAAACTTGAAGAAAGTTTTCTTTGTCGTGCTCGACGACGGATTTTTATTGGTCGGGTGCAGTTTTCTGGAAATTTGAAAGTTTTCTTATTATGTTTGGAAACAAGGTATTGACCAGCCAGACACAATTTTGAAAATTCTTCTTAACATATTTCAATGATAGGTTTTGACCAGTTGAAATATGGTTCCCGAAAAACATTCAAATCTTCATACCGTATTTGGTGGCCGTCCGCGACCGTTTGAATACGGCTTTTTCGAAAAACACAAAAATCTTTTTCTTGTTGTGTTCTTGATCGGGTTTTGACCCGAAGAACATAACATCCTCATTTGGTTGTAGTTTAGGTTTTTGGCATGAACTACGTTTGGTCTGATTTCCTTTAATGAGGAATACGTAGGCAGCCTACACTAGTAGGTTCGACCATCAGAGCACTTCAAATTCATATCTGCTTAAAAACTACGATAATTTGTTATAACCGACTAAATATGTCTAGGTTATGGAGTTTGGATAGCATGATAAACTGTGCATTATAACTGCTACCTGTTGCATTTCTCTCCCATTTTAATTGAACGAAATTGGAGAGTTTATTGTTTATCAACGATGTTCGTCTACTCAGTAAGCCTTGGGTTACCCGTAGACTCCATCGTTGAGGGGCTCTGTAGACACCCCAATTTCGTACCCCTGGCATGTGACTCTAACATGTGATATCAAGAACTGTTCAAAATTAACAACTGTCAAGTTACAGGAGTCAAAAATGCGAAAGGCAAAGCAGGATACGCAAAACAGTGAATTGCGAGGGGTGAAAGTGTCAAATTTGGAAGTTGAATAGGAGATTGGCGAGGCCAAAAAGCATGCTGGGCGCCGCGCCAAGAAGGAGATAAGTCGGCGCCAAGGTCTTCACTGTAGCACTCAGACTTAACGCATTGTACAACTCGCGAAGCCTGGTGCACAATCCAAGGAAGCTGGCTGAGAAATTCCAAAATCCCCGATGAGTCCTCCTTTCCTCCTATAAATTGAGGCGCTGGTCTCCCCTTTTCGACACAATTTTCATCCGCGAAGAAACTCTGTTATTTTCTCTCCTCGTCGTAAGAACGTCGAATGTTAGCGAGAGGTGTGAGATAGATGTGTGTAGCCCACCAAAGCTTCCAAACCCCGTCCAAACTCCGCCAAAACTCAAATCCACCGGTTATAAGTGATCCCTAGCCTAGTAGTTAGGTATCCACCTTACTTCCCCGGCCCAAAAATCCCAAAGTAAGCCGTTACTCTGCTCGAGTAATGGGCTGAAATACACAAAAACTAAGCCGTTATTCCGCCCAACCAAAAAGGCCAAAACCCTCTAAAATAAGCCGTCACTCTGCCTAAGTGAACGAGCCAAAATCAGCCAAAATAAGCAGTCACTCTGCCCAAATCAAAACAACAACCACACAGCAAACAACAAAAAAAGACTCCATCTCCCTGAAGGACAGAGCGAGCACACTACCGTTCTAAAAGGTAATAGCCTTTAAGGGCGTTTTATTTATTTACTTACTTTTTTCGTTCATTTATTATTTATAGTTTTTATTTAAATCCGGCACAATGTAGTCAATATAAGCCGTTGTGCTGCCCGGATTAGAATATGAAATATTATGTAAAAGAGTCGTTATAATGGCCAAATACTTTTAAATACATTTGTAATTATTGTAAGGAAATGGCTGCAAGTCCGTAAATAATGTAGCCACGAATGTATTTGTTTTAATTTCCTGTCTTTTAATGCTTTATTTATTTGCTAAATAAATATAACAATAAGCATACTTCAGCCAAAAACTATTTTGAGACCGAAATGGCGAGTTGGGTGCCTAGCACCTTCCCAATTCGTAACTTAACCTCCGAACCCGTTTCTTTTTCTCTGGTTTATTTTTCTTTTTTTCTGGTTTTGCTTTATTTTTGCCTGAAAATAAAGATGGCGACTCTAAAACTTTTGGATCCAGTGGGGCCTCGCAACACTCCTTCTTTGCAATTTTCCGTTCTCCCCTAAAAAAGGGAGAATGAGAATGGAAGGGTGATGTATTCCCATATCCCGGTATCTCCTAAAAAAGGGATAACTTGATGCGGGAAACCCAAAGCTCCATAGTGATCTAAAACGGGCCATAAGGCTATTTTTAAATAAAATCCATAGTGGGGGCGTCGCAATATCATTTTTTGCACTTTTCCGTTTTCCCCTAAAAAAGGGAAAATGGGAATGAAAAGGTAATGCATTCCCATATCCTGGTATCCCATAAAAAAGGGATAACTTGATGCGGGAAACCATAAGTTCCCATATTGGATTAAAAATCCACTAAAGGCTATCGAGGTGCATTCCAATGCACTATCATAGACAGCACTCCTCTCGCACGTTTGATTTCGTCTTCCCCTAAACAAAGGAGGGTGGGACGAGAGCAGCGGTGTCCCGCATCCGCACGTACGCGCACCCCTAACCAAGGGCGCGCGGGGTGCGGGCGCATGTCCTGGGAACCCACACCTTCTTATATACAATAGTCTTTGGTTCAACAAGCTTGCCTTTAACAAGCTTACTGACTTTAGTTTGAGCTTTCTTAAGCCTGGCGTCAAAGGCCTTGTATTAGCAACTTTTTGATAAAAAAAGGCTATTGATTCTCAAGCTTGTCATACAATTAAGATTATTGATAGTAAGTGTTGGTTTAACAAACTTGGTTTTGAAAAACTTAACACTACAACAAAAAAGATCTTTCACAACGTTTTTAAAACGTTGTTATAGCTTTTTTACAACGTTTTTCAAAACGTTGTGATATGTAACGTTGTAGTAGGTCCTTTTTTAATGCAACGTTTTGGAAATGTTGTAAAAAAACGTTGTGCTATCTCCTATCCCAACAACGTTTCATTCATGGATTTCTATTACACAACATTTTAAAAACGTTGTGGAAACAAAATGACAACGTTTTAAAATTGTTGTAAATAGTTTATCACAACATTTAACGAAAAAACGTTGTAAAAACTATTGCACAATATTTGAAAAACCTTGTGGAAACAAAATGACAACGTTTCAAAATTGTTGTAAATAGTTTATCACAACATTTAACGAAAAACGTTGTAAAACCTTTTACCACAACATTTGAAAAACGTTGTAAAAGTTGTATTACAACTTTTTAAAAACGTTGTTAAAGTTGTATTACAACATTTATAAAACGTTGTAATAAAAGTGTACAACATTTAAAAAAACGTTGTAATAGACCTATGACAACGTTTTCTAAAAAACGTTGTAAATTCTAAATTTAATAAAAAAAATAATTTCTGGTTTTTATTCAACTCCCACGCTGGCCAATCGCATTGCACCTATAGAAATTTGATTTATTGTGTACAAGTAAGAGCTACTAGAGGTAAAACAAAAATTGGCAAAAAAGTATGTTGAGTTTACAACAACTAAACGTACAAGTAAATGAGACAGCTTATTAAGTTTAAGGATACAATATAAAATTGGAACTGGAAATGAGTTGTCCCCATTTTGGAAATAGCTAAAAGCAAGCAGTGAAACAAGGGCGGCACCCTGCAGGATTTTATAAATTAGGGAAAAAAGATACAAACTTGAGGGGGACAACCAGCCTTGCCCTTATAAGAGGGAGGACGGAGGAGCCTGACTTCAAAAAAGAAGGACTTACAAGAATAAATAAGAAATAGAGACAAACAAAAATATTAAAAGACAACTTAAGAAAGGACCATCTAAGACATCCTTAAATACGAAGTTGCAGTCTTGTCAAGTAAAATAAGGCCTCGAGTGCGGCTGGGCAGCTCAGAATCAGCATAGAAGGAATAATTATAACCTTGATCACATCCAAAATTGGCTAGGGAGTCAGCAGCAGCATTAGCCTCACGATAACAGTGAGTCAAGGAACAAGCCAATGAACTATAAACAGACTTGATAGCTCGGATGAGATAGATACTGTACCAAGGAGGGGGATGATGATCTAGAATGCAGTCAAGAAGAATTTTAGAATCAATCTCAATAAGAGAACCCGAAGCACCATGGGCTTGTAACCATAACATACCTTGAAGTAACGCTTTACATTCCGCGATGAAACTGGAAGAGTCTCCATAAAAAAAGAAGAATAGGCAAAGACCAAATCACCTTTATCATTACGAATGATTCCCCACCCCCAGCACTAGGCCCCGGATTGCCCCGACTGGCACCATCCGAGTTAAGCTTGAGGGAGCCAACAGGAGGCTTCCGGTTCTAGTTCATACAAAAACAATTCCTAAAGAAATACCAAATGCAGGACAAGACCCATAGTTATCTACCAGTTCTAGTTCTAAGGATGGTCCACAATGAGGATGTTCCTAAGTCCCCTAGAAAATAGGGACGAGTTTAAAAGTTCACGTTGCAGATGTAGATCGAACCATCACTACAACTTCTCTAGGATCAAGAGTAAAATTCAATTACAGCCCAAAAGGGACAGGCAGACTACAGGGATACACAAGACTACAAGGGAAAAAAATTGACATTCAGGAATGTCTACAAAAAAGGACCACCAAAAAAAATTAATATGACAATTTAATGTCCCAACTGAATATATGCTTGTCTCATTTCTTAAGAAACACAGAACAACTAACACTTTGAGCCAAGGGAAAGAGGAAAAAGAGAAGGTCATGAGAGGCGTGCACATAAAACTGGTAATACAAAGCTACAATTACATACCTCTATGGATCCATCCATGTTGTAGCAAAGGCTTCAACTGCTTTAGAAATGATCTCATTGACAACCCGATGCAAATTTTGAGATAAGTAACGCTCTTGGGTTGCAAAACAAATGACAAACTTCATATCTAAATAGAACTGCATATTTGCAAGTGGGAAATAATTAGATAATCATTGCTGGGAAAGAACAAATGTATAAATATGGCATCACATTTATAACCTGTTGAAGAACAGACCCTCTCATCCAAACATCGAACCCTCCACCATGTTCCATTCCATAAAATTACCTAATTTCAGATTAAGGGGGCGTTGAAAGAGAGCATCAGAAAGAGAACATGTTATAAAAGTAAAAGGCCAAAATCATGTATCAAATATATCACGATTACTGGAATTTGCCGTAGAGAAATACCAATTCAACCGCAACTGTGATCTTTGGTAGATTTACTTCCGCAATTCACTCTGTAACAGGGTGCTCCACCTAAATAACAAATTATTAAGAGTTATATGAAGATTATAGATAGATAATTATTTAGGGTACTACTAGCCTATAAAATTATGAAATTGAGTATGAGGAATGATGATAGCTGTACTCAATACCCACAATCAGGGTACTCATATTGTATCAAGCTAGTGAAGAATTTTTCCCCAACAATATGGGCCCTAAATATCAACAATAAGTCCTAAATATACAGCAACAATTTAAGGTGATTAATAAAATAGTATCATAGACCAAGTAGAACTCACGAACCTACAACCGGGGATTGAGTTCTAAGAAATAGAAATTAGTAAAACCATGGGAGACGGGGAGTTAAAGCGCCTAATCTTACTCCAGAGAATAAAGCTTTGATAAAGCTTTAATCCAGATTAGGGAGATGACAACTAGCACTATATCCACTATCAGAATCTTATTATATGAGTTCACTCTTTTTGTAGAAAACAAGAGCAAACTGGACCATGTCCAAGCTAGACGACCATTTATTTTAAAAGCAAAGATCAACTGGATCAAGGGCATTAAAATTGAATTTGATGTTATATGCATAGAGCATTTGACTAGTTAAAGTCAATTTTTTGAAAGTTAAGAACGGTAAAGCATTTTCGGGATGCAATGATTTTAAGCATCAGGTAAGAATCTTAGTGCCTGGTTCAACTGCATATTGCCAATTGATCAGTATTCTTGCCTATAAACATGGTACTTTATAATAATTTACTCTGTAACACGAATTTCATGGATACCCAAGAATAATGAAATAGACAATCACAACCATGATTTGATGTCGATAGAAGAGATACCGAGTGGAATACAATTAATATGATGTAAATGGAACCATCTTTTGAATTTGACCCAAATGTAACTACTCTACTACCTTCCAACTTCCTTATAGTGTTACTCATTCACTTCATATCATGTACTTGCACATCCAGGAAACTCACAAGTTCTCCAAAGTATCTCTTCTTTGAAAAAAAGAGCAAATATTCAATAATGCTATCAACGAAATTGTATCCCATTTATCATGGAAAAAAGAAGGCAAACAAAAGTTGGAAAAGACAAAAGGAGACATCTTTAGTTTCTTTTTTCTTTTTTATTTTTATTTTTTTGAATTCCAAGTATAACAAGATCCTTCGCAACCTAGCATCAGTTTTCAAAATCAACATTTCCTGGCTAGCCCGTGCTACATCACCGCCGCATTGTTGCAAATTTTGCAAAGCAGCCTTCTTCTCGCAAGACTTGGTTTTGAGTCGCCTTTAGGTATAAGGCCCTCCTCTTCTTCTGATACAACTTTGCGAATCCAAGACTTCAACCTAGGAACAATAGCATTCTGAAAAAAGAAACTTAATTACTGGAATTACTGATTATGTTTATGGAATAAAATTATAATTGTTACAAAACACAAGCAAACAGACATCCACATTAAAAAAAACTGCACAAAATGCAATAAAATTCTAAAACAGCCCAGTAAAGAAAAGTTGAGCAATGATATATAGTGCATAAGTTGAGATGTTTATCAATTTATGATCAATAACCATCACAAGGTAGGTGATGGCATTCATACATAATCTACAATCTACATAAGGAACCTCTAATGCCAGCCATCTAACTAAGCCTCTTTTTACTTCAAGATCCGCCTAAAGCAAGTTAAAATTATTATCCAAATGTTTACTAAACCACCGCCTACTATTAGAAGCGTCTTAAGGGGCATTTGGGTACTAAACCTGGTGGTTATGGAAATTTTTGCGGATCTCGATCAAGATCTCGAACTCGGTGTCTCCGGTAAGTTTGAAAAAGTACCTTTCACTCGCAAACTATTCCCACATCAAGTTTGGATTGTCATTCTTGACCTTGGTATTTAACCGTTTAACCTTGTTTACAACAAAAAAAACATAGTTTGATTTGACCGCTTTATAACCTTAAAAGCTGCTCCAAAGATACTAAACAACTACTGAGCCCCAAAACATATTGTTTTTAAAGAGAATTTGCCATTATAATTGTAACCCAATAACTAACAACTAATCTCCACTTAACAACCCCTCACACGGCACCTTTATGCAAGTTATGGACTGCCCAAACTACCTCTCAATTCCAAAGAACTCACACGCATAGAACCCGCCCAAAATACATGCCAAATCCACGCCTAACTCGCTCCTAAGACAGCCCACGTTACGGAATTATGCTGCCCCAAAATCCCCGAACGTTGAGGTTTATACGCCTAAAACTGCCCGCCTTGCGAAGAAGAACAGGCTACCAGACATATGGACACCTAATTACATACTTATAGTAGAATAAATATTCTAATAAAATGTTCAAAATGTTTCTTCTTTTGGAATTTGAACATCTAATGAGAGCCAATTTGTTCTGGAAGGAGTGCTTACAACTACATAGCAATAATTGATATCTGAAGAGACTAGATCTCCCACAACACAATGACATGAGGAGCAAAAGAAATCGAGGACAAAATCACATAATTCGACAAATAGAATTCAATCCCATGACTGTCACTAACCTTAGGAGCATTGATTACATTTGGCTTCATTTCAATTACATTACCATGAGCATCAATCCGCTTCTTGATTATGTCATGTCTCTGCAAGATAGATTGAATTATAAGTCACTATGACAAATGCATTAGAAGTGCTTTAGATAGCATTATAGAGGAAACTATAAATGTTACAGATATCTGATGTATATCTGATGTATATACAACGCATTAAAAAGTTTATCACAACAGTTTTGCATTGGTATGCTCCCCTATTTATCTTCTACTGCCATGCTTTATATATATTTAGAAGCACCAGACACACAATTCTTAATCAGTGAGTTGGAAAGAATACATTCCAAGTAGAGCTTAGTCTTGATTGGTAAGCTGAAAAGTACACTCCTGTTTCCATAAGGTAAATCGCATTTTGAAACAAAGCCAGAAAAACAGTTTTCATGAACAAAAAAGGCTTAATCGAAAGATAGATGTGATTAAGGAGAGAACCATGTAAAACGCAAGTGTCCGCGCGAGCCAAGAGCAGGAGAGACTGCAGGAGCAGGGACAGTCAATAAAAATCATGTTTGAGAGAGCAGTGGGAGCTTAAGATAAAGGAATGAATTGCTAGAGTATCCGATTAAAGGCTGCAATTCTCTTACAATGAACTACCTTATTTTCAAGTAATCCTAATATTTCAGATTGTATCTTCATTTTTGAAAAATATTAGACTGGGAGCTGTTGTTGGTGTTGATGTCATTGCCGTAGTTGGCTACATTTAAAGGGCTATGTTGTATCTTATTGCCTGCTGGTACTTACCTATGTATAATCTCGATATCTAGAAGATCTTATGAACAAAACAAATAAAAAAGGAAAGAAAAACCTGCTATGTACAAGGAACAACCCAACAGTGCTCTTAGTTAATTCATATCTCTCGTGATGCAGCAAAAGTGGAGGTGACAAAGATCACAACAAACTGGAACATGTTGTAACCCAAATTTAAACCAAATGAATACTTGAATACTTCACAAATTATATTGATTACAGAACAGCCCATCCCCCAGCGAAACGATAAAGGAATATCCTATTCATTTCAATATTGTATAAAACAAATTAAACAGCAATACTTTTTTTATTTGTTTAGTGCCTTTTAAAATAGAGGAACTATGAGATTGCACCTGGAACAGAGTCATTGGAAATGAATGATGAATTTCCCTTCCCTCTGTAGGGCCTCATCCAGTTCCTTCTTATCATCAGGAGTGATGTGGAGTGATGTCTTTTGCATATAACTGGGCCAAACAATCCCTTATCCTGAAAGAAACTTTAGGATTATTTGGTAAATCTAGATCAATTTAAGGTTCCTTAACCACCTAGAAGTTATTTAAGAGAACAAACCTTCCATGCTTCTGAAGCAAAGATCTGGGAACAGATTGAGTAGGATGAACAGTAAAGACCATTCAGGGCTACTGGTTGTGAACCTTCCCCCTCCTCCTTTATCTGGGTTTGGGACCGGCAATGCAATGCTATATATAGAAATTACATTGGCAGAGTTAAAAATGGGTTAGTTATTTAAGTGGTGCATGAGCCTGTAAAAACAATAATCTACTATATCCAAAGCAATTAATAAAAGGCATTAACATAGATTAATAATCTAAAACTTCACACACAAAAGTCCCTGCACAAAATATTCATATCCAAAAGAGGCATATTAAACCAAGATTAATCAAAAGTAATGAAATCTTTATGCAAAAAGATTCAACAGAACAAAAAACGAAATCAAATGGAAATCAGTCTAATATATGGCAGCAGTGGCACTATGATTATGGTATTTTCACTATTTTGACATCTCTAATGTTTATTGATTGTTCTTTCCCATCTTGTGACCAAGATTGTCCATCCCCAAGTGGGCACACATATCTGCAAATATTTGACGCAAATAAGAATAGAATTCTGAAGGTGAAGGCCTCTTCTGAAAGTTTCATCGTTCAAGTTGGGGAATCAGCTGATGTAGTGTCATGGTTTTAACGTTTAAATAATTTGTTCTAATTTTGACTATTGACTGCAAACCAAGACAAAATTTGATAGAACAAGATTTCTACCATCACCTAGTCTTTAGTCATCTACATGCAAGCCTAAGAAAGAACGCCTAAGATAGAGATAGAGAGAATCAAGATCAACAAGAGTCTTCAATTTGATCAATAAACACTGGATGATCCGTATATGTTAGGAATTATTTTACTTTGCTGAACCAAAATCCCAACTGAAACCCTATGAGCGAAGATACTATTTCTGTACAATTAAACAATGTTACTGTTTGTACTTAAACTTAAAGATAATGATAGTGTAAGTGCAACGCACCAAAAAAATCTGGAAGCATGCTGAAAAAGACAATATTCGACAAGGGGCAACATGAACATTATCTCTGGCTAGAATTTATGTTTTTATCTAAATCCTACTGTATATATATATTCCTGCTCAAAGTAAACTTCCTTTGTACTGCCAATTGTTTATTAAAAATAAATATATGCAATTATTTAGTAATCAAGAAGGGTATGTTTTGTGACAGTCATAAGTCATCAGATCACTTCACCAAGTGCTACAATTCAGATGTTATTACTTTGTCAAGCTCAAAAGTTGAAAAGAATGGTGATGATTAAAACAATGATTAAAAAGGAAGCCTTTTTTATTTAATTAATAATTAAAAAAGAAAAAAAGTGGAGTTTCTACTTTCTGCTAAACATGCTCTCACTCTAACCTGAAACATTATAGAGCACATGGTATATTAAGCCAATAAAGCTAGAGGCTGCAGGCCGCAGGCTGCACCTTTCCCCACTTAACACAAATACTCACACACCAATATTATTCGGTACGTATCTCACTACTCTTTCAGTCCCTCTTGCTAGCTTGGTTTCACCATTCCCATTTCTATGTATGAAATATCACTTGGTTTCAAACAGGCTGGAAATAACTAGTTGAGCTAAAGATTCATCGATGGTTTGGGATGGAGTCCATGTAGCAATCACCAGCAAGGGATTGATGACAACTCACTGCATAAGAGTGCTCCTGAGTCCTGACTAAAACTATATAGGAGTATCATATTCACCAAGCTCTTACTACTTACTATATATGCCAAACAAAACACTTCAATCTTTTTCCAAAACTATATATTTGTAGTGATTCGTGTAGATCGAACAACCAGCGTTGCCAGGCCAAACCAAACGAGCAAGTAATTTTTGAAATTTGACGAACATTTTGATTAGCTTGACACGGCTTCAAATGTAATGAGGCTATTCGTGTAATTCGAAATACTAACCTATGAATTGCATCAATGCAAAAGCACATGTAAATCAAGAGAGATTTCTTACCTATGTTTTACTTTTGGCTAAACTTAGATTTATGACTAACATAACATGATTTCCTCATGAACACTACATTCAATTCCCAACACATAAGGTGATATATATAATTATGAAAGGTGGCTGCCCATAATCAATCTTCCTGGTTAAATTAAGAAAGATGCCATCTTTTTGCTCTTAATAAAATTAAAAAATGTACTACTATCATAAGTCTCACTTATGCCTTCTGTCATGCCAATCAAGTTATGAATTCCCAAAGAGCTACAATGACAGAAAGAAACAGAGAAGAGAAAAGAATAGGTGACAACAAGTTAGTGGACTCCTAAATGGGGTTGTCCCTCTACAAACATTTTCAATGTTCCCACACATGGACTGTCCTATGACCACACACACTCCAAAAAAGAGATAAAAAGAAACTAGAATGAGATAAAAATTTAAGGCAACAACATCCTCACTTCATAAAGCAAATTACCAAACAAACATGATAATTAAGGCCACAAGAAAAACGAATTAGTACCTTAAATATTGGAATTACCGAATTATAATCCAGAAAAAAGAGACGGTGAGGATGAAATTTGGCCATAGAGACGACAACAGAGAGTGGAGGAGATGACAAAGGGATGAGACGGCGACGGCGACGGTGAGAAGCAGAAGCGGGATTCAGGAAGCTACGTCTATTGTCGTCTCTTTGCCTCTATGGCGTATGCGCGTGAATGGGGAATTAGGGTTTTTTCGGGTTGGGTTCAATTGGGAACAATTAGGTTTAGTTTAGAATAGGGTAAAATTGAACAATTTCTAAAGGTTCCTTGGGAACGATTGAGGAGAACTTGGCGGAGGTTGGAGTAGCGAGAGAGAACGGAGAGTTTGCGTTGAGAGTGTGAGAGTGGAGGAGGAAAGAGAGACTTGTAGTATACTTTTAATTTACTTCATTTTTTTTGGGTGGGGGGAAATTAGACCGCGTAGTCCCGCCCATTTTTTTGGCTGAGCCGCACAACCACAACATTTTTTTACAAACGTTGTAGCTGAGAAAATACAACGTATTTAACAAAAACGTTGTGAAATAGTATCATTAAGGCACAGTTAAGTGGAAAACGTTGTAGTTTAGACAACGTTTATCAAATAAATGTTATAAATACAACAATACACAACGTTTTCAATAAAAACGTTGTGAAAAGATCCTAAGACAACGTTTGGCCAAAAAACGTTGTGTATTAAACGTTGTAAAAAGTTCATTTTGTTGTAGTGTAATGAATTAGGTTAAGTATTATACATTTAGCCTAGTATGAGCGGACTTTGCTTAAGCAAGCCTCTTGGTAGCTTGTTTTTGAATCTCAACCTTGTAAGTAAGGTTATCATTATCAAGTTTTATTTGGATTTTAAGTTATCCTTAAAAGCATTTATTGAGACTTTAGGAGGTCCAATTCATAAAACTTCTTTGCGCGAAGGTAGGCACCATCGTGTCAATTATAAAAGCTTGGCTTTGTTGCATTGCCCCTGAAAGAATGACTTTAGCACGTATAAACCAGAATACTCAAATAGAAATGAAACAAACTGTTTTGAAAAGATATGGTCAATGAAGCTTACAATGAAGAGTTCTACTGGGAATGTCCTTGGATCTACCAATTATATTTTTCTGTTCATCAGAATCTGAACTGTTTCAGCAATCTTCAATGAAGTCCTCGATGAAGGTACATTGGAGCCTTCATTCACTTCAGCAGTCTTTGAAACAGTTTTTATAGGACTAGCAGTTGGAATTACTTCATGTTCTAAAGTTTGCAGTCTTTCTAGGAGATCATCAACCTGATCTTCAACACTTTTTCTACCCAAATTAGATATATCATGAAAGATATGTTCATGGATTCCATAATAGTTTTTGTCCTAAGGTTGAATACTCTATAGACACGACTATTTGTAGCATATCCCATAAACACACACTTATCACTTTTAGAATCAAATTTAGCAAGATGTTCTCTATCATTTAGCAAGTAACAAATACTCCCAAAAACATGAAAATACTTTTGTTGTGCTTTTATATCACACCGCTTGGAATGAACCCGTACATAAATGGGGCTTTTGAATTAATCAAAAATTACAACCTCCTATCAATAAATCTATTAATACAAAATATCTAATTAATTAGGATCCTCCTATACTAAAGAACACCAACACGGTTATGCTTCTGTAAAACAAACGTTAGTTAAGAGAAATCGAATAACTGAGCAGAGTATAAAAGAAAGAAGGAGAAGAGCTTTGCTAAGATACCGTGACCCAAGTACGACTTGCCTTCATCGACCACGAAAGTCTAGGCTATAAGATCTTTGGCTCAAACACCATTCACCGACCAATCGTCCACCAAAGAGCCCACTGTAAACCTAGCAAATATTCACCAAGGTAGAACCCAAAGACAACCAGTCAAACCAACTATCTTCGGCAACACAGAGAAGGAGATAACCGGAGATGAGAACTCACCAGCCCCAAACCGAAACCCACCTAATGCTCACAACTCACTGTATACGACGGAGAAGAAGGACAAACCTTCGATCAAAGAATAGAGAAGGAGAAAGAAGGATGCGGCTGCTGCTTCTCTTTCTTGCTACGACTAGATGCGTACAAGAGAGGGAGTATATATATGGGTCAATGAGTCAATCAAGGAGAAACATAAGGAATGCAAGAAAAGGTAAGTAGGTAACCAGTTGCCCAAGTCACCAATGAGATGGGCTAGACTGATTTGGGCTTGGTTAGAAGGCTGCCACTTACAGGCCTCCAATTCTAACATTCTCCACCTTGGAACAAGTGTTGGCTCACAAGCATGGACTCACAAGGACATATATTAAGAAAGGTTTCATCATCGCCTATCCATGTACTTGATCCAACACAAAGTAAGAACAAAGTAGGGAAAAAAATTATAGCACACACAAAGATGCAGAAATCGAAAAATACTTAACTAATTCATAAAACAGAAAGCAGAATCAGTCAAGTCACCATAGTTGTGCATAAAGAACAGTCGTGGAATTTTTCGGGAAATCACAAGAAAATGGGACAACCTTAGTTATCGGGATCACTGGTATCCAACATCAAAATTTTCAAGTAGTTTAGAAATTTTTAACAGGAAGAAACTTGGTGCCCATATCGACATGATTTAAGCAAGTATCAATTTATCCAAGTAAATAATGCACTTAGCAACAACATCACGAATGAAATGAAAACGAACATCAATATGCTTAGTTCTATCGTGAAAAACTGGATTTTTACACAGTTGAATACCACGTTGACTATACGAAAATACTACCACTTTTGCTTTCAGAAAACCGATTTCAGTAATTAAGCCTTTTAACCAAAGTGCTTCTTTAATTGATTCGGTTATAGCTATGTATTCAGCCTCGGTTGTAGACCAGGCCACAACGGATTGCAATTGAGACTTCCAACTAATACAAGATCCACAAAGTGTGAACACATTGTATGCGGTAGACTTCCTATGATTTCTATCATTGGCATAATTCAAGTCAACATACCCAACCAATCTAACACTATTTTCAGATTTGAAGAATTTAATACCATAGTTCAAAGAGTGTTTCAAGTACTGCAACAACCACTTAACAGCGTGCCAATGGGGCAAACCCGGGTTCGACATATATTGACTAAGACAACTAATGGCATAAGCTATGTCAGGGCGAGTACTAACCATTAAGTACATAATGGAACCTATAGTATTAGAATACGAAATTTTACTCATTTGATTCATTTCAAATTGATTTTTAGGACATTGCTCTTTACTAAGCACAAAGTGGCCACTGATGTGTTAAAATTTACCTCGCAAGTGCATAAGTCAAATGGAGTATAGTTGTGTGGAAGCAAGTGTCGAACCATAGAGAAAAAAGCAATTAAACAGGTTTTAATCAGACAATAAATAAAAGTAAATTAAACTACGTGGGGCTTTGTTTTTGAATTAATTAAAATTAATGTATAGATTATTTAAACTAATTTAAGAGTAATAAAAATAATAATTGCACGAATCAGAAAATTAGCGAAGATTAATGAATGGGAAGAATCTAGGAATTGGGATTCACTTGTATTGCCTTTGATGTGTTTTTAACTAATGTATCTATCAATTACGGGTTCGTTCACTAGTGTAAAGGGTTGGGACTTATAGAGCGAGATTTGGAACCCTTAGTACTCAACCTTAAGTGCTGTATTTTTTTGGTCCGTCCACACAACAATTAAGAGTCCATTAAGATTACTCAGAACATACACGAACCTAGATTTAACCTTAGCCTGATCAGGAAATCAGAGAGATCTATTTATCATTTAGGTTGGTCAATATATAACTCACGCACGATCATGCAGTTTATTATACCCACGAGCTTATAGATTCATTAACACAGCCATTATGCGATAATTTCACTATAAACCAAAGATAATCTAAATGATAAACAAATAATTGATAGAATGTAAAATATGTTTAACACATAAGAATTGATACAAGTTACCTCCAATCCCTAGAAAGATGCGGTTAGTTCATCACAGGCGATGAACAAATCATTGAGTTGGAAGAAAAACTCATCTATCTTCAATAATCAACAGTGAAAAAAAAGCAAATAGTGTTTTTCATCTTGAGAATGGCTCTAGAACGACTAAAATTCGGATCCCTAAAGCTGTACTATTAGGGTTCTATTTATACAAGGTTAGATATTTTGAGAAATTACAAAACGACCCAGAGCAGAAAACGGGACCAAGTGGTCACTTGGTCCTAATGATGAGCGATCGCTTGAGTGCTTTCCTTCGGACAGTGGCTACTGGAAAATGTGCGGTAGCTTAGCCTTGAGGGCTAAGCGAGCGCTTGATGTCTGATTCTGCTTTTTTGCTTCAAACTTTCAACAAATTGCACTCAGGTCCCTGAAATCTTCATATTATGGATTAACGACCCGAAATTCATTAATTTTCTCAAACTTAACCTGAAACTTATAAAACACTCAAAACCCATATTAGCAGCTTTAGAAACTCGTAGAAAAACACAATCTAAGTAGGAATATATACACAATAGATGTGTATAAAACACATCTATCAAATACCCCCAAACTTAGACTTTGCTCGTCCACGAGTAAACAACTAAATACAAAAGCAGTAACTAAACATAAATAAAAATACTAAAATTACAAATAAGGAAAATCTTTTTGGAGAGACACTATTTATACTCCTCTAGAAACCCACAAACTCAAGTAGACTCGACAAAGTGACTCAAATATGTAGATAAATACAAAAGCAATCAAAACTAAACTATCAAAGCAGAAATAAATAAAGAAAATCTTTTTGTTTTTATTCTTAAGTCTGAACAATGCGAAAATTAAAAGGTGTCTCACAGAATGCTCTACACATATGTAAGGACCACTTTCATTACCAAATGGGTTCACTCCATCATGAAGATAGTACTATGATTATTCAACTATGTGAACACCTGCTCATGTAGCGTATCCAAAATTAGATCGTTTAATCAAGCAAAGCACAACATTCATTCTCTCATATTTTGAAATAAAAATGCGTGTACAATTAAAAAGGAGAGTCTACCGTCAACACCCGGTCATTCTACAAAAGAGAGAATATAGAGGAATCAAAAATGCTTATACATCCATCCAATGCACTTCCTATGTATGAATACACTGCTTTTATTTCCTAGTTACTTACAATAGCTAAGATTATGCTATTACATTGAGATTTACCAAGAAGTGTAAAAGCGAAGCATGGATTAATTAACATGTATTATCAAATCAAGAAAGATATAGCATAATTAAGCATCACTAGATCAATAGGACTTCATTAAGCTTGTAATGTAAGACCAAGGGTATAGGGTAGCGAAAAGAAGGAAAGGAATTCAAAGCGAGAGAGTACAACTACCCAAAATCCCCATTGCTTCCATTGCATGGATACATGCATTAGGCTAGGAGCCTAGGACCTGAAAAGACAAAGACTTGGGGAAATTTCCCCCAAACTTGTATTTTATAATCTATTCATTTCATAACTGAGTGCCCACTTAACATTCTCTTTCTTTTTGGCTATGTCATCTTTTACTCTAATTTGCACTCCTTTTTATTTTAATTTTTATCTTCTTCACTTCGTTTCTTCTCCCCCCACCCTTTTTGATAGATAACAGAGAATACAACGAAGAAGATGTAACAATAGGAGGATTTTTTGCAATGACAATCCATGCAACATCAATTCCCAACCCAAGTTCTACTCTCTCCAAGGTAGGCAAAAGTGTATAGACTAAAAAAGGTTAAGATAATGTGGGTAAAAGAAACGATGTTGAATGGGGGTCAATGTGTGCTTTGCACGCGCCATTCTTTTAATAAAGCTCAAAAGGGGACACTAGGGATATAAATATAGATAGGTCAAGAAGCCGAAAAAGGCTCAAACGATCCAAAGATGGCCTAAATCATATCTTAGTGCCTGAATCATCATACAAAATTTCATAGAAAATGAAATACAATTATAAATATCACATCCATATATGAAATGAATAACAATTCCTAATGCATTTGACATAAGCCTTCACTAGAAAAGATGTCGGGAAATTAAAGAATGACATGCAATCACGATTTAAAAGTGTGCTTGAGATATATTAGCAAGACAATTCCAAAAATTCTAACCTTCATATAAATGACCCTAAGTTACAAATCAATGTAATACTCATGTAAAGACGGCTACTCCTCCTATTTAGGTGCACAAAACCAGTCTCTTGGAGAATGCAATGTGTACTATCTGCTAGATAAAAATAACAAAGTCCTTCAATAATGGTGGAGTATGAGTACACAAAGGGGGATAATCATAGGAAATTTACACAACATAGTAAATTCCAGAAGGATCGAGGTAGGAGTCATGCGGGTCATAGCATTAATCATCATCGACTTAAATTCTGCACACAGACTCGAGAATAAAATTTTTATTTTTATTTTTACAAAAAATTGGAGGATGATGCTAATTGGAATAAGGTCGGATAAGCAGACATCTATGAACTAAAACAGCCATCTACTCATATGTTTGGAAGAAACAAATATGGTCACGACATTTGTCTCTATATTTGATGTCATCAACTCCTAAAATAAAAATAAGCAAAAGCAAGAAAATAGGTTGGAGAAGAGATATAAGGGACACTAGTTGTCCCATGTACATAGCAGGATTTACACCACAAGTACCCACTTCTCATTAGGCTGGGACCTGAAAGGACCCTGGACCTAGAATCCCCCCCCCCCAAACTTGAAATGTATTTTGTCCTCAAAATGACGGACTGACTGAAAAGGGAGTTGATTTATAGAGATAATGGAAAACAAACGACAAATTCACATAACGAAGGAAAACACTATTTAAGCTTCGGCTCCATGTGAGCCAGGACCACGTAACGAAGGAGGGCGTCATTCAGGGACAGTGTCAGGCGGCATGTTGAGGTTGGAGGTAAGGTTATGGAAGAATTGATTATTAAACCCATAAAAATAGTTTTGGTCAGCCAGACACTGCTCTATACGCTGCTCGAGCGTATCTAACCTCCGATCGACACGTTACTGGAGCATGTCTAGCCTCTGGTCTACACGCTGCTAGAGCGTGTCTAATTTTAGCTAGACCTCCACTAACTGGGTTGAAATCTCCTCCAAAGGATCCATCTCGGGATCCTCCTTAACATCCTCGCCTTGGTCTTCAGTGTGGCGGGCATAGGGTTGACGTGTCCTATTTGTGACGCCTTTTTGGCGACATTAGGCATTGGCCTAATATGCTCTAAGTCAGGAGTCCACTGGACTCCTATGTTGGCACACAGATCAATAATAAGACTCGGGAAATGATATCCAGTTTTAACGGTCTTATCGACCATGCCTCAAAGCTGCCCATTGATCAAAACAGCGATATCAACGGACCCCTTTGTCAAAATAATGTGAATCAACAATGCCCGATTCCACATCACATCAGACGGGTGTGTTGTGGGCATCACCCAGGTACAAATAAATTTATAAATTATCTTGGCCTGGGGAGTCAAGCAAGACTCCCTAATTGAACGAGGGCGACCAGCTGTCTTCACTTGTCCATAGGTCCACTTGGACCCAGGCACAACTATCCTATCACTAACAGTGACCAACGGTAAATTATAATGCAAGTAGGATGGATAATCATCAATCCGTACAACAGGCAAGTCATAAAAATCTCGGATAGCGTTGGGACCAAAATAGACCAAGTTAGCCCGAACCCATGACCAGTTGTGGTCCTCTCCCAAGACTCGTCCACTGTGAGCGTAAAACTCACGGATAATAGGGACCACCGCTTCGCTAGGAGCGGCACACATATTTATCCAACCATTTCGGGCAAAATGGGGAGCCAATTGATAGCTCTTGTAATCGAATCCTCTCTCCGGAAAAATGACTTTAGAGTTAAAGCCCTCTAAGTAAACCTTAAAATGCTTGACACTTTGAAAATGGGCCTCATCAAATTCTATTTCCGGAGCAGAAGATGACGATGCCCCGTTGGTATTTGATTTACTTCTTTTCTTAGGTGCCATTGGTCAAACGGGTCACTCAAAGCACTCCTCTCAAATCACAAAACCCAACAAAGCTTGAAAATACACAAGTATAAAATATTCTAAACCGGTAATTTATGCTTGATATACTAGTTCCAAGAACAAAATTTGCACAAATAAAAGTAAAGGATAGGAAATACTTGTCACAAAATGGAAGGATGTCGAGCTTGTTGCCGGAAAATTCGCCGGAAAAAATGGAGTTTACCAGAATCCATCGGCGCACAAATCGCCACAGATCGCAAGAAATAATGGTGGGGATGGTGAATGTATGATGTGAGAAGGTTAAATATAAAGTTTGGAAGGAAATGACTGGGAAAAATGGCTAGATTTGTAGAGAGAAGGACGAAGGCTCGCCGTTTTTTTAGAGAGAGAGAGGGCACTGTTTGGGTTTTCTGATCAGGGCCCGACGCATTTTTAATAATGGGACTGAGTGGTCGCTCAGCCTTAAGTATCAAGCGACCGCTTGGTTATTTTATCAGGCATCCAACTTAATTTCTATAAAATACGCGATCCATTGGCTGAGCGATCGCTTGCCTGTTGTATAAAAAACGTGCCTACTGTAAAATATGCACTTGCTCCGTCCATTGACTGAGTGATCGCTTGGCCTATATTTTTCAAAAATCAAATTTTTTTTAATTTTAAAAATCTTTTATCTTTTAGATTTCAAGGTCCTAAAATGTCTTCCTTTCTGCTATGCTATATCTTTTCCTACACCAAAAACTATGTACAAAAACATACTAAAATAAAACTAAATTAAAATTAACAAATAAATACAACACTATAAAATATTTTTCCCTCAAACTTAAATTATGCAAAAGTTTTCTATGATTAAAATTATCAAAATCAAGCAAGGGTTCAAAATAATTATTATGCAACAAAATAATTTAACTAAAAATATGTGGGTTGCCTCCCATGCAACACTTTTGTGTAACATCGTTCGCTCGACGTTAGTCCACCCATTATTTTAAATCAAAAACGTCCATCAACTCAACGGTTTTCTCAAGTTATAGACCTTCATAGTAGTGTTTGACTCGATGCCCATTAAATTTAAAAGTTTCATGCAATTTATAATCTTTAAGTTCAATTGCACCGTGGGCAAAAACATTCACCACTTCAAATGGACCCGACCACTTTGATTAAAGTTTTCTTGGAAAAAGTTTTAGTCTAGAATTAAACAATATAACTTTAATGCCAGGGTACAGGTCCTTAGGAATTATTTTCTTGTCCTGGAATCTTTTAGTCTTTTCTTTATAATTTTTTGAATTTTCATAAGATTCCAATCTATGCTCTTCCAATTCATTCATTTGGAGCATTCTCTTCTCGCCTGCCAAAGTCACATCCATGTTGAGAGTTTTAATTGCCCAAAACGCCTTGTATTCTAATTCAACTGGAAGGTGACATGCTTTTCCAAACATAATTCTATAGGGCTTAAACCTATTGTGGTCTTATAGGCTGTCCTATATGCCCATAAAGCATCATTCAGCTTTAACACCCAATCTTTCCTATCAGGTTGGACAGTCTTTTCCAACACTCCTTTAATTTGTCTATTACTTACCTCCACTTGACCAGAATTTTGTGGATGATAGGGATTGGATAACTTGTGGACTACCCTATATTTCTTCAAATAAGAATTCACTAACCGATTTGTGAAGTGAGTTCCTTGATCGCTTATGATTGCCCTTGGCATCCCATATCGACTAAAAATATTATCACAAAGGAATTTAATCACTGCCTTGACATCATCATTCCTTGTAACAATTGCTTCAATCCATTTGACATAATCTACTCCGTCCAAAATATATTCAAAACCTTGTGATACGTGAAAAGGTCACATAAAATCTATTCCCCAAACATAAAAAATTTCAACGACTAAATTACTAATTTGAGGCATCTCATTCCTCTTACTTATACCTCCCGATCGTTGACATTTATCACCGCTTTTAGTAAATAAATGAGCATCTCTAAATAAAGTTGGCCAATAAAGACCGAATTGTAAAATCTTTCTTGCTGTCTTTTCACCACTAAAATGACCTCCGCAAGCAAAGCTATGACAAAAAGATAACACACTCTGGTGTTCCTTTTCAAGAATATATCTCCTTATTATTGAATCTGGGCCACATTTAAATAAATAAGGTTCATCCCAAAAAATAATGTTTAACTTCTAACAGAAATTTATTTCGCTCATGATATCCAAAATCGGGGTTTATTATATCAGCTACTATAAAATTCACATAATCAGCATACCATGGCCCATTGGTTCGCATAGTAAACAATTGCTCATCTGGAAAATCTTCATTTAGAGGAATATTATCATCAAACAATTGTTTTTCGAATAATGGCCAAAGTTCCAATCTAGACAAATGATATGCGACTACATTCTCTGGACCTTTCTTATATTTGATTGTCATATCAAATTATTGTAACAAAAGCATCCACCTAACCAGTCTAGGCTTAGCATCTTTCTTAGTCAACAAGTATTTTAATACAGCATGATCAGAATAAATAATTACTTTAGATCCTAACAAATAAGATCTAAATTTTTCAAGAGCAAAAATAACCGCTAAAAATTCTTTCTCAGTTGTTGTGTAATTCAACTGAGCATCATTAAGTGTCCGGCTAGCATAGTGAATCACATGCAATCTTTTGACCTAGAACAACTCCTATAGTAAAATCCGATGCATCACACATAATTTCAAAAGGCAATGACCAATTTTGGCTAGACAAAATAGGAGCAGTCGTCAACCTTTCTTTTAAAAGATTAAAAGAATCAAGACAATCTTTGTCAAAAATAAATTCGGTGTCCTTGGCAAGCAGATTACATAAGGACTTACAAATTTTTGAAATATCCTAAATAAAACACTTATAAAAACCAGCATGCCCAAGAAAATTTTGAACTCCTTTTACAGAAACAGGAGGAGGTAATTTAGAAATAACTTCCACTTTGGCTAGATCCAACTTCAATTCCTCTCTTTGACACTATATGTCCTAAAACAATTCCTTGATTTACCATAAAATGACATTTTTCCCAACTAAGGGTTAAATTTGCTTTACAGCATTGTTTGAGTACTAATGTCAAATTATCAAGACACTTGTCAAATGATTCACAAACACAGAAAAATCATCCATAAAAACCTCAACACATTTCTCAACTAAATCAGAAAAGATAGAAATCATGCATCTTTGAAAAGTAGCTGGAGCATTACACAAGACAAAAGGCATCCTTCTATAAGCAAAAGTATCACAGGGGCATGTGAATGTTGTCTTTTCCTGATCTTCTAGGGCGACAGGGATTTGGTTATACCTAGAAAATCCATCTAAGAAACAATAAAAATCCTAACCAGCTAATCTTTATAAAATCTGCTCAATAAATGGTAACGGAAAATGATCTTCCTTAGTAGAAGCATTGAGTTTTCTCAAATCAATGCACATCCTATAGCCAGTGACAGTTCTAGTTAGCACTAACTCATCTTTATCATTCTTAATTACTGTAATTTCGAACTTTTTAGGGACTACCTGAACAGGACTTACCTATTTACTATCAGAGATTGGATAAATAATACCCGCATCGAGAAGGTTTAGCTCGAGATGCTCTCTAGAAGGTTTAGCTCCTTCTTCGAGATAAATTCTATGCATACATTTAGTGGGACTTATTCCTTTTAAATCGGTTAAGGTCCATACTATAGCCTCTTTATGTTCTTGTAAACTTTAATTAACTTCTCTTCTTGCTCTACAGACAAATTAGAAGCAATAATTATAGGTAAAGTTTCATTTTTCCCAAAGAAAACATACTTTAAATTTGATGGTAAGGGTTTCAATTCCAAAATAGGTGGTGATTCAATTGAAGGAACCAATTTTTCATAAAAATTTCCTAACGGCTCACGGACATTTTTTTTGGTTGTTATTTCTTCTTGTTCCTTAAAAAGTTTGGTTAGTTCAATCACTTCATCATTTTCACTATCGCTCTGACCGGTTAAAACTTCCTCTAATTTACCAGACTTAACCTCTGTAACTAAATCTTTAATTGCTAGATTTTCTATTTCATATACATTAAAACAATCACTCATATCATCTGACTTTTTCATGGCATTAAACACATAAATTTCAATTGTCTCACTCATAGCAGTCATAGATAATTTTCCGTTCTTAACATTAATCACTGTGTTAGCAGTAGCCATAAAAGGTCGCCCAAGAAAAAGGGGTGCTTCATGCATGATTTTCCATTTCAAGCATTACAAAATCTACAGGCATGATTAATTTTTCAACTTGCACTAAAATATCTTCAACGATGGCCAAAGGGTGTTTCACAGATCAACCAACTAATTGCAAAGTCATAGATGTAGGTTTTAGCGCACCTAAACTTAATTGTTTATACATAGAAAAAGACATCAGATTAATACTTTCACCAAGATCCAAAATTGTTTTGACTTTCTTAGAATTTCCTAATGTTATTTCAACATTAAAACTATCAGGATCTTTTAATTTTGGTGGCAGATTTTGTTGGAGAACAACACTAATATTTTCAGACATGATTACCTTTTCATTTTTCGGGAACTTTTGTTTTCTAGAACTTAAATCCTTTAATTTTTTTGCATAAGCTGGAATATTCTTAATCACATTTAGCAATGGCAAATTAATATTCACTTTAGAAAGCATATTGTAAATTTCAGCAAACTGTTTATCCATTTTGTTTCTCATAAGACGACCGGGAAAAGGAATAGGGGCACATAAGCTTTAGGGGCAACATATCTTCTTCCTTTTCTTCTTCATTTAAATTATCTCTTCTTCTTGAAGGAGTAGATGTACTTACCTCTTCGCCGATAATTTTACCATTCCTTAGAGTAGTAATAGCCTTGGCTTGCTCATTCTGACTAGGAAACTTCCCATAATCTTGTCCCTTAATTTCTTTCATCTTATAAGACATTTGCCCATATTGAGCCTTCAATTTTTGCATTGTGGCATTCATCGCATTAAAAGAGCTTTGAATTTCTTGACGAAGTTCATTTACTTCATTACGTTGATTGTTCTGCATGCTGCCACCATTATTCATATTCCCTTGCCCAAATACTTGTGGTTGATGCTGTTACGGATTCAATGGTTTGTTCCCTCCCCAACTAAAATTCGGGTGATTCCTCCATCCAGGATTGTAAGTTTTGTAGAATGGATCATTCCATTGAGGTGATGGATACGAATTCGTCAAATTTACCTGTTCATGACAGACAGGCATATTTCCACTAGAAGGGCACCTATTAGTAGCATGCGAATTATTACCACAAATTGAACATACTTCAAAAGCAAAATTTAAATTTGCAGCAGCCATCATTGCTTCATAGGCTTCAATTTTAGCGTTAGCAGCTGCAAATGCACTGGATTCGATCACTTTGATTAAATTTTGAGTTCACATCATACATAACTTTGGCTTTTCCTCTCACACTCTTTTGTTGAGAGTTTGATCCTAACATTTCAAATAATTCATGTGCTTGTTTTGGGGTCAATCCGTGAATCGACCCTCCAGCAGCACTATCCACCATAGTTTGAAGGTGATTAGAAAGAGAATCATAGAACTGATTTATTAAAATATCCTTAGGAATGTTGTGGCGAGGACATTCGATTAGTAAAGATTTAAAACGATCTCACGCTTCATGAAAAGATTCACCTTGTTCCATTGCAAAACATATGATTTGTTTTCTATGATTTGAAAGTGAGGAATGCTAATAAAATTTTGAGATAAACAAATCATAAAGTTGCTTCCACGTATAAATATTTCTAGGTGCTAACGACATAAACCATCATTTAGCAGAATCCTTTAAAGTGCATTGAAGAAAACACATTTTAAATTCATCTTTAGTTAATCCTCCTTTAGGAAAAGTTTCAACCAAATGAATAAAATCTTGCATAAAAGATACAACATTTTCTGAAGGTAGACCATGAAAAGTTGGAAACATATTATAAAAATGCCCTTTTAATTCAAAATTCTTAACTTGACCAGGTAAAACCATACAAGAAGGTGTAAAGTCTTTACTAGGACGAGTGTAATCTCTCATCGTCCTAGGAGCTTCATTTTCTTCCCTTGCAGCAACAACTGCTTCAACAGACGCAGGTGGGTCAGCCATTGGATTTATTTGATTACCAGGATTGACTGGGGGGTTTCTTCCTAAATTATTAATGTTATCGTTAAAATCCGCCAGAAAGGGATTTAACGACCGTCGACCGTGCATAAACTGCATAATCAACCGAAACTAGCACTGTCTTTTTATTATTTTTATCATTTTATTATTACTTTTAAAAAAATTAAATTAATTTTAAAACACAATAAAATGATTAAAAACTTAATTACTAATTCTCCCTGGCAATGGTGCCAAAAACTTAATGTGTTAAAATTTACGTCGTAAGTTCATGAGTCAAACAGAGTATAGTTGGGCGGAAGCAAAGGGCGAATCACAGAGAAAAAAGCAATTAAACATGTTTTAATCAGACAATAAATAAAAGTAAATTAAACTACATGGGGGTTTTGTTTTTGAATTAATTAAAAATAATGTATTGATTATTTAAACTAATTTAAGGGTAATAAAAATAATAATTGTAAGAATCAGAGAATTATTGAAGATTAATGAATGGGAAGAATCCAAGAATTGAGATTCACTTGTATTGCCTCTTATGTGTTTTTAACTAATGTATCTATCTATTACGGGTTCGTTCACTAGTGTAAAGGGTTGGGACTTACGGAGCGATATTTGCAACCCTTAGTACTCAACCTTAATTGTATTTTTTTTGGTCCGTCCACACAGAAATTAAGAGTCCATTAAGATTACTCAGAACACACGTGAACCTAGATCTAACCTTAGTTCGATCAGGAAATCAGAGAGATCTATTTATCATTTAGGTTGGCCAATAAATAACTCACGCACGATCATGCGGTTTATTATACCACAAGCATATAGATTCATTAACACAATCATTATGCGACAATTTCACTATAAACCAAAGATAATCTAAATGATAAAAAAATAATTGATAGAATGTAAAATATATTTAACACATAAGAATTTATACAAGTTACCTCCAATCGCTAGAAAGATGCGATTAGTTCATCATAGGAGATGAACAAATCATTGAGTTGGAAGAAAAACTCATCAATCTTCAATAACCAACAATGAAAATAAAGCAAATAGTGTTTTTTGTCTTGAGAGTGGCTCAAGAACGGCTAAAATTTGGATCCCTAAAGCTGTATTACTAGGGTTCTATTTATACAAGGTTAGATATTTTGAGAAATTACAAAACGACCTAGAGCAGAAAACGGGACCAAGCGGTTGCTTGGTCTTAATGCTGAGCGATCGCTTAAGTGCTTTCCTCCAGACAGTGGCTACTGGAAAATGCGTGGTGGCTCAGCCTTGTGGGCTGAGCGAGCTCTTGATCTCTGATTCCGCTTTTCTGCTTCAAAATTTTAGCAAATTTCACTCAGGTCCCTGGAATCTTCATATTATGGATTAGCGACTCGAAATTCATCAATTTTCTCAAAGTTAACATGAAACTTATAAACACTTAAAACCCATATAGCAGCTTTAGAAACTCGTAGAAAAACACAATCTAAGTAGGAATATATACACAATAGATGCGTATAAAACACATCTATCAGCCAGCAAGGGGAACATCTACAGAATCGGCATCTAGCATAGAAAATTTACTCAAAATCTTTTCAGTATATGAAATCTGATTTAAGTAAACAATTGAGGATTTACGATCTCTAATTATGTTCATGCCAAGAATCTTGTTAGCATCACCCAAATATTTCATGTCAAATCTAGCACTTAAGCAATTTTTAACAATTTCAACCGATCGATTTGGGACATGGGCTAATAAGAAGCATATCATCAACATATATAATCAAGAAAACAGGCACACTCATATCATTCTTAAAATAGAGACAATGATCATACGCACTCTGCCTAAATTTTAAATCAAGCATGCATTGATCAAAAAATTTATTCCACGTGTGAGGAGACTGTTTCAAGCCATACAAGGATTTTTTAAGCAAACACACATAATCAGGAAATTGTTTATCCACATAACCCTCAGGTTGCCACATATAGATTTTCTCATTTAAATCATCGTGCAAAAAAGTAGTTTTTACGTCCATTTGCTTCAATTCTCAATCAAATTGAGCTACCAAAGCAAACATAATCCTACAGTTGTGAACTTAACTACTAGAGTAAAGATTTAAGTGTAGTCTATACCTTCCTTTTGAGTAAAACCCTTAGCCACTAATCTAGTCTTAAATCTAACCGAATCAGATTCATTCTTGACTTTATAGAGCCACTTACAAGCAACAACAGAACAATTTTTCAGCTTAGGCACTGAGGTCTAAGTTTGATTAACATGCAAGGACTTCATTTCATCATTCATAGCATTAATCCACTCATCACAGTTTGTAGATTTCAAGGCTTTATTATATGTTTTAGGCTCGGTATTATCAATGGACTCAAACACACTAAACACAAACGAAGTAAAATCATTAAAACGAGAGGGTTGCCTAACAATGCGTCTAGGTCTATCACAAACAAGTTGATAGTCATGCAATTCATCCATTATAGGCACTTCATTTTGTTCATTTTCAACTTCATTTTGCTCTTCTTTTTTTTTTTTTTTTTTTTTTTGAGGAAGCAAGGCGGCACCTGCGGAATTTTATTAAAACAAAAAATAATAGTACAAACTTAAGGGGGACAACCAGCCTAACCCGATGTAGGGGGGACAAAGGAGCCTTACCTCAAAAGGAAAATATAGATGCAAATCGAAGACAAACGGAAAAGACCAGCGAAAATTAATTGGAGCGCCGGACATAAGGAGTACTAGATTTATCCAAAAAAAATAGAACCACGAATGCGAGAGGGAAGATCATGAGCAACATCATAATGAGTAGAGAGCAAAGTATCACACCCCAGGTTTGCAAGGAGATCAGCAACTATATTGGCTTGACGATAGCAATGAACGAATTGAAATGTCATGTCCTTGTGGATTGCTTTGATCTGTTGGAAAATAGACCAACACTTCCAAAGAGGCTTATGGTCCGAAAGGAGACAATCAACAATCACTTTAGAATCCAACTCAATAATAGCCCCAGAATACCCAGCGTTTCTAAGCCAAAGAACACCTTGAAGCAATGCTTTGACCTCGGCAAGAGTATTAGAAACAATACCATAGAACGAAGAAAAAGCATGGACAAACTCTCCAGAAGAATTCTGAATAATACCACCACCACCACTTAGACCCGGGTTACCACGAGAAGCACCATCCACATTCAATTTAACCAAATTTATAGGGGGTTTCATCCATTTGATAATATGAACTTTGATCAAAGAAGAAGGACGAACAAAACTGGACCGAGAAGCTTCTATCAAGTTCAACTCAGAGCGAATAGAAGAAATTAGACCTAGAACTGAATTTCTGCGGCCATCAAAGAAATTAGCATTCCGATTCTTCCAAAGCTGCCACAGAATCAACGAGGGAAGGAGGATATGGGGGCAAGACAGATTCGAAATGAGCCACCAGGACATACAAGCTTGCTGGATGGAAGAATAACACATAGACACATGATGATCAACACTAAAAGCTGTCCAAATTTGTTTGGCGATATGGCTATGAAGGAAGACATGAGAAGAGGTCTCGGTATTTCCAGATTCACAACAATAGCATTTGGAAGCAAGCTGGAAACCTTTAGAAGCAAGACCTTCATCAATGGGAAGCCATTGTTTAAAAAGCTGCCAAATGAATATGTTAATGTAACGAGGGACAGCCCGATGCCAATAAAACTTAGAAGTTAGCAAAATAGGATTCGGCGTACGTAATCGCTTCCACGTTGAGGAAATAGTGAAGGAACCATTCGAAGCTAAGGTCCAACAAAGAGTGTCAGCCTGATCAGACAAGAAAAGATCTTGATCAATAATATGTTATAAGTCTTGAGGGGGAAGAAGAGTTTTAATGTCTGGAGCAAGCTGATCTGGGCCAATAAAAAGATCTCGAACAGAAGTAGCCACCACATTACTTGGTTGAGTGAGAGGACCACCATCAAGCCAATTATCAAACCAAGGGGAACAAAGGCCACGACCAATCAACCATTTTAAATTATCCTCAACAAAAGGCCTGATAACAATCATGCGGCACCAAATATGAGAACCTTTAATAGAAGACTGAGATGGATCTAGAACAATATTTGGCCTTAAAGAAACGAGATCAAAGGGAGTCTTGAGTACGAAAACACCACCAAATACCAGCAGCAAAAGCTTGAGTAATATCCTTAAGAGACCGAATACCCATACCTCCCTCAGAAGGAGGGGAACAACATTGTGACCAAGCCACCCAATGAGATTTTTGCCTTCCTTCCAATTGCCCCCAAAAGAAATTAGATAACAGACGATCAATAGAGTGGACCACAACTTTGGGGGGATCCAGAACAGCCAATAAATAAGAAGTGATAGAATGCAAGACATGGTTGATAAGAGTAATTCTACCAGCCATGGACAGTAAATTGCCCATCCAAGAGTCAATACGAGATCTCAGCTTCAAAACAAGGGAATCAAAATACTTATTCAATTTTCTACCACAAAAGAGAGGACAACCAAGATAAACCAAGGGGAAATCTTTCCTGATATAACCCAAAGAGGAAGATAGAGAACTGAACCGAGAAGAAGAGATCCTCGGGTGGGCAGTGTAACTACTCTTATCAATATTCACTTTCTGACCAGAACATTGTTTATAAAGAGAAAGAAGATGTTTATGATATGTAATGGATTAGGAGCTACCATTACAAAAAATAATAATATCATCAGCAAAGGCCAAATAAGAAATAATAGGACAACGACTGGCTGAGGAGAAAGCCACATGCGAATGAGTAGAATGCAAAACATTTAGACTGCGACTGAGAACATCAGCAGTTATGATAAATAAGGCTGGAGACAAAGGATCACCTTGGCGAAGACCTCGAGAGGATTGGAAGAAGCCAGTAGGGGAGCCATTCATCAATATAGAGAACCAATTATTAGAGATTAACCGCCATACCATGTCGATAAAAAATTCACCAAATCCAAATTGTCGAAGCACTTCAATGAGAAAGAACCAAGAAATTATATCAAAAGCTTTTGACATGTCCAATTTGAGAACAATATTGGAGCTAGAAATCTTCTTACCCAAATGAGTCATCAGCTCTTGAGCGAGGAGAGTATTATCTTGGATGAGTCGACCTTTAACAAACCCACTTTGGTTTAGAGAAATAATGGACGGGAGAATATTGGTCAGCCGAGCAGAGAGGATTTTAGAAATCACTTTATTTTTGAAGTTACACAAATTGATAGGTCTAAAGTCACTGAAAGTAGCCAGGTGATCAGATTTTGGAATGGTAGCAATAAGAGTGCTAGACCAACTCTTGGGTAAAGAAAAGCCTGAAAAGAAATCCAAAATAGCAGTGTGGAAATCTTCTCCTATAATATCCCAACAATGGGTGAAGAAATACCCCGAGAAACCATTTGGACCAGCAGCACTAGACCCATCCATAGAAAATATAGCAACTTTGACTTCCTCCAAGGAAGGGTGAGCTGAGAGAGATGAGTTCATTTGATCAGAAACAAGGCGAGGGACATTTAAAATAAGATCATTATCAGAAATAGGCTCAGACTGAAGTTGAGATTGAAAATGTAAGACAGGTTGTTGTTTGATCTCATTGTCCTCAGTGATCTCCTGACCGTTAGATCCTTGAACAGAATGGATATGAATTTTCCTATGAGCATGTTTGACTGAAGCATGAAATAGTTTCGTGTTGCCCTCTCCTTCTTTCAGCCACTTGATGTTGGTTTTTTGACGCCAATAATTTTCTTCAATTTTTTAGACACGCTGCAGATTGGCAGAGGCAAGATTCATAGCAGCTCTATCCTCATCAGAACCCGAAGCTTCAAAAAGAAATTCAAGCCGTTGTACTTCATCTTCATCATGTTGGACATTGTGAAAGATGTTCCCAAAAATGTCCTTGTTCCACTTTCTCAGAGCGTGCTTACAAGCCGTAAGCTTATAGGAAAATTTAACCATAAGACGTCCGAAGAATTGCTGCTGCCAAGTATCCTTAATCAAATGAAGGAAACAGTCATGAGAAGTCCAGACATTCAAAAAACGAAAGGAAGAGGGATGAGGAGTACTTTCCTTAGTAATAGAGATGAGCAAAGGAGCATGATTAGAGCACGTACGGTTGAGATGGCAGATTGAAGTATCATTAAAGCTAAGCTGCCAGTGGTGATTGCACAACATAAGGTCTATACGAAAATAGAAGCAGCACCATGTTTAGAATTCCACCATGTGTACTGGCTGCCCGAAAAACCCAAATCATTTAAACCCAAAGCTGGTATGAAAGAGTGAAAATCTAGTGCCCCAATGCGGTCCCAACTAGAACCCCCAAGTTTTTCCTCCGGAGAGAGGATAATGTTGAAGTCCCCCCCAATAAGCCACGGGATAGAATTTAAATTAGCACCTATGTCTAGAAGATCAGACCACAACTCTTGTCTATTTTGAATATCACAACTTGCATATACACAAGAAATTAATAGCTACAGGAGCAGGCCATATAAAATGCTGCACTTGAACCGTGAGATGTTGTCGAGAATCATAAAGAAGGTGACAAGTGAAAGAACCAACGAGCTCTAGCTCAACTGGTACTGCTCACTTCTCTTAACTGAGAGGTTGGGTGTTCGAGTCTCTCTAGAGACACCCTGGACTTTACAACTCTCAGTAGAGAGGTCGGGTGTTCAAGCCTCTTCAGAGGCATCGTTGTTGTTAAAGCCTTATCCAAAGGCCCCATTTAGCTACTCACTTATCTTAACGGAGAGGTTGAGTATTCAAGCCCTACCAGAGGCACCCTGGGACTTAACTACTCTCAACTGAGAGGTCGGGTGTTCAAAGCCTCACCAGAGGCACCATTTGTTCGAGCCACACCAAAGGCATCATATATATATATAATTGTAGCCTTTCAAGGCATTAAAAAAAAATTAAGGGTTGGGGTACGGTCTATGTCCCCTCCAACCTTTTCTTTTTTTAAAAAAAAAAAAGGTGACAAGTGAAAGAGGATTTGATAAATAACCAAATAGAGCTTCGAGAATTAGAGAAGCAAAATCGGAATCTTAATCGCTTCGCAATCCTTAAAAGCTGATCCGCATCAACCATAGGTTCAAAAATAGAAATAAGAGTGATATTGTGGATTTTAATGAGCCTCTTCAATCTACCAATAGAGGAATCATTACCAATGCCACGAATGTTCCAGAACAAAATATTAACAGCCATAAGAATTGGACATTTGACTCTGAGCCTTAGACCTTGTAACAATAGTGGTAGGAGGGACATATACATTACTTTTTCCTTTATTTGAAGAGATCGGAATAGAGGAATCAAGATTGAGATTGCCCACAATTTGATCCATAGAATCAGTCTCATTAATATAATCATCATCTTCATCAACATCACTAACATGACCATCTTCAAAAGTTTCATTGAGAACCGCATATCGATTTGGAGAATAGAGAGTTTCAATAGGGACATTATGAAGTTAAGAATCAACAGATTCCTCAAGCACACAGTCATTAGAGGACTAATGGGGTTTTGGACGTTCGGATTATCACAAGGAATTGCGGTACCTACATTGAAAGAACGCGATGCACGGATTCTCGATATGGAACGATGTTACTGCCAATGTTGCAGTGAATGTTGCAACAATGACAGTAACAATGTGAACTGAAAGTGTATAACAGAAAATAGCAGCGGAATATTTGTTTTAAGATTTGAACTCACACAGACTTAGGAAGACAGAAAATCACACAAAAACAATCTACAAGTATCAAACTTGTAGATCACGCCTCAAGGCAACAAATAATATTAAAATCAAGGCTTGTTTTTGAATCTTAACAATTAACACAAAATTCTCACAAGATATAGAATCTTGGAGAATCACAAAACCCACATAAACTACTAGAACAAACGTGGGAAGAAAGAATCAAAACAAGAACAACTTCCAAGAACAATCACACGAACTGGAAGTGCTAAACACAACTTCAGGAAACACAAGGCTGTGTTCCTGAAGATTTAAACAGCAGCAACAACACCAGCAGATATAACAATACAGAATGGTCTTCGTGTACTAGAAGATGATTTCTTCTTCCCGGTTCAGCACACAAGACTTCTGGATATGAAACTCTCTTACAGCTTTCTGAATATGGTCTCGTTCTGGGCTCTCTCAATAACACAAGCTGCTCGACTTCTCATCTTTTTATAGGCTGCAAGGCTTGTCAACCAAGACTCCAAGGAATCCTGCAAATACACGGCAAAGCAGCAAACCCTACTAGGAAAGAGATTTAGCTGAAAATCAAGCAAGATTATGTTTCCTAATTTGATACCATTAATAACTAAATACTTATGCAAGGATTTAGTTACCAAAAATATCACCTAAATCTAATAAGAGAATCCTAATTAAATCCTATCACAATAATACCAATTAAAATCCTATTTTGACCAAGAGAGTGAAAACAAGATAAATTAGGCAATGCCTAAATTACCCTTACAATCACCCCCTTTGTTCGAGCATTCTTGGTCAAATCCACAAGACCTGCAAGAAGATCATGATGAACATTCCCTGAAATGAAGATCAGAAATATAGAAGAGAGATATGATCAACAAACCACAGTCACCATTAACAGCATGTTACATGAATCTCAAATGCCTATCCTAATTATTACAGACCCAAATGAAGTAATTGTTTTACCAACCATCAACATCAGTTTCATAAAATCAGAACCACAAGAGAGGATGAAACAACAGATTATCCTTCAGAAGTACATTTGGCAGTCTCAGGAGCACTTCCAGATTCAGGAACTTCATCACGAACCCTTGCATCAGCATCACTACCAACTCTTGTTGCAGCCTCACCCCCTATTTGACCAGAATGGTGTCCCAGCCAGGAGGAGTAATGTGCAGCCAAAGTAGTGAGAAAGGCCTGATGTGCAGAAATGTGAGATAGCTGGTCCTGTATCAGCCGCAGTTGCTCTTTGACAAAGAAAACTGACATAGGAGCTGTAGGAGGGGCAAACAGAGGGGATGTTGCACTGGATGTTGCAACATTCGGAGGAACAATGATAGGTACAACGGGTGAAGCGAGGCTGAAGGAGATGCAGTAGTATGAGGAATAGAAGGATCGGTGAAAGGTGTATCGGGGGCTGAGCGAGAGGCAAATTCACGAGCCTATCTCCTTTTAAAAGTTTTGAGGAAAAATGGAGGCTCGAAGAGCAGGTGAGAGGCGTGGAGAAGAAGGTTTGTACCCTTGAGAGAGTAGGATCCTGTATATGAGAGAGGGAAAAATGAGGGACCGTTTGTCACCACCCGTTTCAGCCATGGATGATATTTTCCTAAAAACATACAGTCCTAGATCAAATGGTTTTTGAGAGCCAAGGAGGTACAAGATTTTAGCATGCTCTTCAGTTATAACATTTGTGTTTTTGGACGGAGACCAATTTGCACATTTTGTGCAAAAGGCATAGAGAGAGACAAGCGAGAAGTACTAACGGGAATACCTTTGGCTGGCCACAATGAAATTCTACCACCGAAAGTTCACAAATACACAAATTTAGGTCGACATTGAAATCAAGAATACCGAGAGGATGAGTACCAAGCATGGAATTTATGACGTGGGGAAAATGAATACCATCGACCTCTCACAAACACTTTTTCAAAGCTAGAATCAACAGAATCAGAAATTCTCTTTTCAAGATTGGCATAAAACTCATGAATTAGTTCACGAAGATATGGGGCAGCAAGAGACAAGGTTTTCAAAAGATGTCGAGCAGAGAAATAAGCAGACAGATTATAGGTATCCAACATAGAACTCAGAACATTTCGTTCATCAATGATATTTCTAGAAATATTATACCTACGAGAAGCAGTTTTAGAGATAAATGAAGATGAGTAGGGAGTACCAAGGGGTTTCATTTTTCTGGATGTTGCAACAATAGGTGCAACATTGAGACGTACAGAGCGTCTCCTTGAAGATCGTACCGGAGACTCATCAGATTCTTCACTAATAGCAGGGGTACCTTTCGGAGTAGCATAGTTCTGGTCAGAACTATCGTCAAATTCCGAGGAAGTCGATGGACTAGGTGCGGTCGGGGAGGAGGCGGAGGTTGAAGGACCTGATGAAGAGGCACGAGCCTGGCGCAATCGAATTAAATTTCGAACAACTTCATCATCAATGACAGATTGTGCAACCTTTGATGATGGCCTTCGAGGGGGAGGAGATTCAGAAGGGAAGACTACCCTTGGAGACGGAATTGGATAATTATCATCTTCAACCGGCTCCTGTGCAGGAGGAGAGGCGGTGACACGAGCAGCTCACGAGCAGGGGGAATTGAACTGCTTTGGAGGAGCGAAATCCTCATCATCGAGTCGCTTGCAAGAATAGCGGTTCCTTGAAGAATCCGGCTTCAACCTTATTTTTCTTTGCAGCTTGAACATCGGCAGGGGAGGGGTCATCATAGTTGGCCGGAATTCCTCGTTGACGTTTGGACCGGCGAGTGCTAGGGTTGCCGATGGAGGAAAAACCGGACAAGTCTCCAGGATTTTCAACATCAATTGCGTTTCCTTTTTCACCTGGGAGAATCATGGTGAGAGGTTCAGGGACTGGTTGATAGACAACCATGGCCTTCGACAGATCATCTTGAGAATTGGGGCTCACTGATGTCTTCGTTGTTGTGACATTCGACCTCGAAAATTTGGGGCTTTTGGAAGAGGATGCCATTGATGTCGAATGAGTGGAGAACTTAGGATGATGGAGATAGAAATTTTGAGAAGCAGCGAGACCGAGACAAAGTCGCCGGAAAATTTTGAAGAGATTTGTTGTGAACAATGGCGTACGTTCCTGCAAGAGAGACTCACTAAACACGCCACTAATTGCAATTAGTCGTTGGTAATTAATGCAGAATAATGAACCGTCGCACACATTACCAGGCACTCAAAATTCAAACTGCACAAGCTGACCAACCTGATATAAGTAAGACATGAGTTTACTGTTTGAGACATGAGAGTTATAAGAGCAATTTGAGTTACAATCTGATTTCAAAAACACATTCTTTTAATTGATCAGAAATTTTGGGAATACACAAAAACATACTTAACCAGAGTTGAGACTCCACAAAATATATAAACACAGATACTCAGCCCAGTTCTAATCATGAAGAAACAACACAGTAGTGTAGACAGCCACATAAAATCATGACTTTGAGAACAAGAATCAAAACAGGCATTAAACTTGATGGACAGACATTAAGAAGGCTGATATCATGCACCTATATGTCCTAAACAGTATGTCTAAAATATGCAAAAAGAAAAAACAATCGAAAGAATGCATATACACACAAGTGATATGTCTAGATCAACTGATTGCAGTTCCCAATGTTGCAACAATGGAAATCACATTCACCAAAAATCTGTGATTTTATGTTTGAATTACAATTTTCTTTCACCAAATAACACAATTACTCCCAGAAACATTATAGGTACTTTATTTCCCTATAAAACTAGCTTTACTTTATTTCAAGCTAAAGACACCACTAGGAACCTTTCACACTATTTACCAAGGGTAGCAACTTTGCATTTGATCAACCCATGAAATTCGAAAATCCATAGTCCCAAAAGAAAGAAGCCACAACCTTGTTCATAGGTAGCTCTTTTCCGTTAGGTAGCTTTCACACTTTCTCAAATCAGAGGAGTCAATTTAGTCAAGATCAACCCATGCAAGTCGAAACTTCATGGTACATTGACAAATTGCAGCATCCTAAAACTTTTGAAAGGTAGCTCTTTCCTTTGTGGTGTAAAAGAGAGTTTTCTCTCAAACACAACAACATTCTTGGGAGAAGGTGAGAAGAAATTTGACAATAAAATCACAGTAATTTTGAATGAATCATTACACATGCTCAAAGGTACTTAATACAAGCAGATTTGATCTAGTGTGCCCTCTGACAACAATGCGGTATGCCTAAATTTTTTTTTTTTTATATAGTGAGTGATTACATGGCACACATGCAGAGATTTCCTAAGATTGATGAATCTCTCAAAATCTAGACTTTTAGTAAAGATATCAGCCAATTGGTTATCTGTACCAACATGTTCAATGCACACAATGCCTTGTTCAACTAAGTCTCTAATAAAATGGTGTCTTATATCTATGTGCTTTGTTCTTGAGTGTTGAACAGGATTTTTAGCTATGCTTATAGCACTTGTGTTGTCACAATACATAGTTAAGATGTCACTATGCAATCCATAATCTTGAATCATTTGTTTCATCCACAAAAGTTGTGTACATGCACTACCAGCGACTATATATTGATTCGGTGTTGATAGAGCCACACAATTTTGTTTCTTGCTAAACCAAGAAATCAGATTGTTTCCTAGATAAAAACATCCTCGGATGTACTTCTCATGTCATCAATCTTGCCCGGCCCGGTCGGCATCAGAACCCGACAGTTGGTGTTTGTGTGCTTAGTATACCACAAACCCATGCCAAAGGTCTCACCAACATATCGAATGATTCTTTTGACTTTTAGGTGAGAAACTTTGGGGTTTGCTTGATACCTTGCACACAAACACACACTATACATGATATACGGGCGAGTGGCGGTTAAATCTGACAAACTCCTATCATACTTCTATACAAGGTAGGATCAACACTTTCTGATTTTTCATCTTTATTAAGTTTATTGGATGTACCCATAGGGGTTTTTTTTATGTTTTCCATTCTCAAGATCGAATTTCTTCACCAAGTTTAGAGAGTACTTGGCTTGAGAAATGAACATCCCTTCATGTGATTGTTTGATCTGAATGCCTAAGAAATATGTCAATTCACCTACCATGCTCATTTCAAATGTGGATGTCATGCAATGCACAAATTCTTTTTCAAGGATTTGGAGGTGGATCCAAACACGATGTCATCAACATAAATTTGAGCAATCAAAATATGTTTATCTTGTTTTTGAATGAACAATGTTTTATCCACCTCTCCCTGTTTAAACCCACTTTGTAAAAGGTGATCTGTAAGCCTACCATACCAAGCTCTAGGAGCTTGTTTGAGGCCATACAAAGCCTTTTTCAATTTAAACACATGATTAGGTTTATGGGGGTCCTCAAACCCTTTTGGTTGTTCCACAAAAACTTCTTCCTCAAGAATCCCATTAAAAAAGCACTCTTCACATCCATTTGTTGAAGAGTAATGTCAAGAAACAAGCAATTGCAGTAGGCGGATAGACTCAATGCGGACTCACAGTGCAAAGGTTTCATCAAAATCCACCCCTCGACACTTTGTGTATACCCTTGAGCTACCAATCTAGCTTTATTCCTCATTATTTCTCCCACTTCATTCGTTTTGTTTTTGAAAATCCATTTAGTTCCAATAACATTTATTGAAGTGGAGTGCAGAACTAGATACCACACATCATTTTTTGAAAATTGATCTAGTTCCTCTTACATGGCGTTTATCCAACTTTCATCTTTAAGGGCTTCTTGCACAGTTTTAGGTTCAACGGTGGAAACAAAACACGAGGCATGTATATCATCAAATTCAAGAGTGGTCATGCATGCTAGTTTCTTGTAGTCCACTTTACCTTTCTTTCTTGTTGACACACCATCTTTTACATTACCTATAACTTGAGTGAGTGGATGGTTTCTCTGAATCTTGCTGGGAATGTCAATTTCTGATCGATCAATGCGGGTGATCATCTTCTGATTTGAATCTGCTCCGGCGCCTTCTTTCTGCCGGTTACGTGGTTAATGTTTCTTCCGATGTTGCAACATCGGAACAACATCGGAACAACATTGGGTGAAACATCTGAATTTTTCCATCGAACCACTGCATCTGCTGAATCGTATGCGCTCACTGAACTCTTGGATTCGGCATCTAATTCGAGGATCAAAGTCTCCAAAATCCAAAATCCTGAAACATCTTCCTCAGAAGTTTTGTGACCAAGACCAGTTAAATCATCAAAAACAATATTCATGGATTCCATAATAGTCTTAGTTCGAAGATTAAAAACTCTATATGCTCGACTATTTGTGGAATATCCCATAAAAACACATTTATCACTCTTAGAGTCAAACTTGGAAAGTTGATCTCTATCATTGAGCGAATAACACACGACCAAACACATGAAAATATTTCAAGGTAGGTTTCTTCCCAAGAAAAATTTCGTAAGGTGTCATTGTGCTACCTGGTCTCAAGAAGACCCTATTTCCAATGTGACAAGCAGTGTTCAATGCTTCAGCCCAAAATCTTTTAGCCAAATTTTTTGAATGTAACATCACCTAGCCATTTCTTGTAATGTCCTGTTCTTTCTCTCCGCCACTCCATTTTGTTGTGGAGTTTTGGGAGCAGAGAATTCATGAGAAATACCATTGGAGGCACAATAATTAGAAAAGGATGCATTTTCATATTCCGTGCCATGATCGATCTAATCTAACAAGTTTTAGATCATACAAGTTCATTACAGGTGTACCAAATTTTGAAGGCCTCAAAGTTTCGGACTTCTCTCTTAAAAATATTACCCAAGTATATCTAGAGAAGTCATCTACACAAACAAAGGTATACTTTTTCTTACCTAGGCTTTCTACTTCAATGGGCCCCATAAGATCAGTATGGATCATCTCCAAACATCTAGAAGTGGAACATTGTGTTATGGGAAGATGTGAAGCCTTGGTTTGTTTACCTTTTTGACACGATCCACATACCTTTGAGTAATTCCTTTCCAAATTTGGTAATCCTTTAACAGCATCATGCCTCACAAGCTCATCGAGCTTACGAAAACTCATGTGACCAAGTTTACGGTGCCGGAGATGCATTACATCAAGACTTGCTTTTGACACGAATGGGTATTGTTGAACAAGTAACGGTTATCGAGCGATCTTAAACTGTCGAGAAGACATTTGTTATTATGATCAAGAACCTTCACAAGAATGTTTGTCAAATCTTACGAAGATCATCATCACACAAGCCGACTTATCTTGTCGGGTTTGTCTTAAGACCTTCCACATGGTAAACGTTTTTGAGGTTTGGAAGACCTTCAACGTTCAATGTTCCTTTACCTACAATTTTCCCTTTGGCACCACCACCATAGGTCACAGAACCACCATTAATACTTACATATTCCTTCAAATTCTCACTTTGTCATATGTCTAGAACAACCACTATCAAAATACCGGGATCCGGCAACATGAGATTTTAAGGAAGTAAATGTAACATTGCATTTTTCATCATGTGACATGGAAGCGCCGAGGCGGATATCAAAAGGCTCACAATATTTGGCTCTGCATTTTTCATCACATGTTTTGGAACCCACATTTTTTATTTTTTTGGGTTGAGGTTTTTGAAAAAATTATGATTTGCCTTTGAATGAGGCTTCCAATGTTTACGCCAATGTTCTTTGCATTGGTGGCGCGTGGTTGCTTCATCTGTTACGCCAATGAGCTTTTCCAAAGAATTCTTGCCTCTTTTCATTCTCATACATTGCCTTTTTCGAGAAAGCAAAAAGGCGTATGTGACCGAGCTTATGGCGAAGTGACAAACATAATTTTTCCTTCTTACTCTTGGTTTTTCACGATTTCGAGGAAAGCTTTCATCGGTTTGTTTAGTTCGGATGTTCCTTCTCCTTCTTTCACAAACACCTTAGGGACAAAACCAATACGATGCGGAAGAGTTACGAGAATTTAGCGAGATCTTCAACCTTACGTTTGCTAGAATTCCACTTGGTCGGTGTTGCTTACGCTTGAGCAAGTTGCTCCTTTAAGCGCTCAATCTCCACATCCTTTCTACTTAGGACTCCTTCGGCCTTATTATGCATTCTTTTTGATCCTCATTGGCCTTTTTCGGCGGTTCATTCGCCTTACCAAGTAGTGTAACTTGATGAGCCCTTTTCTCCCAATCCTTGTACAGCTCCTTGTACCCTTCCAGCATCTGAATCTGAATGTCCATCATCCTCTGCAAGCTGTGGAATTAAAAGCAGAAAAAATTGTTCTGTTTACGCACAATGTTTCTCCGATGTTACTCGATGTTGCAACATCGGGTGACACATTCTTGAACCAAGCTGTACTTTCGAATCGAGAATCATAAACAGCATTCAAGGTGATAAGATCACTGGATCTTCTCCATCACTATCACTCAAAGTTGCGAGAAAAATTCAATCCTTTCTTTCTTAAAGTGTTAGCACATTGGTTTGCATAGTGTCCAAAACCTTGACATTCTCTACATTGGATAGAATCAAGATTCTTACCATTGTAGGATGACTTAAACAAAAGGATTTGTGAAGGGTTTTTCGAGGGATTGAAAGGATTGTTCTTTGGGAACAAATTTCCCGAATCGGGTTTGAAATTATTTTTCGAGCTTGATGATGGAGTTCTATTTTGACTTTTATTTTTCAAAATTTTTTTGAATTTAGTAGTCAATAGAGCAATTGATTCTTCTCCAAAATCAGACTCATCAATGTCCTTTTGAATTTCAAGCAAATCACATGACAGATCAATTGGTGCAGGCATAGCAATGTTTTTCCCAGTGGGTGTGGAAGATGATGAGACACCTTTGCCTTTGTTTTTTATTTGATCGTTTAGGTTCAATTCAAAGTTTTGAAGAATTCCAGCCAATCTTTCAAAACTCATCTTGTCAATATCATGTGCTTCTTCAATAGCACATATCTTGACATTGAACCTTCGAGGCAAAGTCCTCATCATCTTCTTGACAAGGCGCTCATTTGTAATAGGATCTCCTAAGGCTAAAGCGAGTGGATAGATCAAGAAGTCTTCCATAATATGTCATTATGTCCTCGAGACTCTTGCATCCTTGTGTTCTCAAAGCGAGTCGTTAGCATTCTTAGCTTAGAGGAGCGGACAACGGCGAGGTCCTTCACATAAGGTTTGAAGGGCCTCCCACACATCTTTAGCGATTCGTAATTTGCTATCACTCTAAAAGTATTTGCGTCTAAGGCCTTATAGATAGCAGACAAGGCTTTTGAGTTAAAAGATGCAGTGTTCCTATCATCGTTGGTCCACTCAGACTCCTTTGTGATTTTGACATCACCATCAGAATCAACAGTTTTGGGAGGACTCCAACCATTCAACACAGCAAGCCACGCTCTTTCATCAATTGATTTGATGAAGATACGCATCTTGACTTTCCATATAGAATAATTAGCATTTGTGAGAGTTGGAGGACGAACCACGTTCTCATCGAGAATCCATCACGTCTTTAAGCGAGAATCGACTCTTAGTGATATCAAGAGAAGGCTCGATACCAATTGAAAGAAGCGATGATGCTTCGATATGGAGCGATGTTCTTGCCAATGTTGCGGTGAATGTTGCAACAATGCGGTAACAATGTAACAATGCTGAAAGTGTAACGAGAAAATAGCGGCGGAAGTTTTGTTTTAAGATTTAAAATCAACAGACTTAGGAAGGCAGAAAATCACACAAAAACAATCTACAAGTATCAAACTTGTAGATCAAGCCTCAAGGCAACAAACTATATTATTAAATCAAACTTGTTTTTGAATCTTAACAATTAACACAAAACTCTCACAAGATATAGAATCTTGGAGAATCACAAAACCCACATAAACTACTAGAACAAACGTGGGAAGAAAGAATCAAAACAAGAACAACTTCCAAGAACAATCACACAAACTGGAAGTGCTAAACACAACTTCAGGAAACACAAGGCTGTGTTCCTGAAGATTTAAACAACGGCAACATCACCGGCGATATAACAATGAGAATGGTCTTCGTGTACTAGAAGATGATTTCTTCTTCCCGGTTCAGCACACAAGACTTCTGGATATGAAACTCTCTTACAGCTTTCTGAATATGGTCTCGTTCTGGGCTGTCTCAATAATGTAAGCTGCTCGACTTCTCATCTTTTTATAGGCTGCAAGGCTTGTCAACCAAGACTCCAAGGAATCCTGCAAATACACGGCAAAGCAGCAAACCCTACTAGGAAAGAGATTTAGCTGAAAATCAAGCAAGATTATGTTTCCTAATTTGATACCATTAATAACTAAATACTTATGCAAGGATTTAGTTACCAAAAATATCACCTAAATCTAATAAGAGAATCCTAATTAAATCCTATCACAATAATACCAATTAAAATCCTATTTTGACCAAGAGAGTGAAAACAAGATAATTTAGGCAATGCCTAAATTACCCTTACACAAAGAATTTTGTAAAAATAAATATTTCAAGCCATTATGGGAAGTGTGAACTAAAGGAAACGTGATTTCCTAATCATTAGTCATTATCTTAAAACGAAAGTAGATATCTTTTCCAAAGCTTAAAATAGTAATCAACAAATCATAGAAAGAGCGAATTCATAAAAGAGTTTGTAGTTTGTACTTCATCCATAGAAGAATAATCCATTTGAGCAATCTAGAATCTTCAAACTAAATGGATTATAGACAAATGACTTAAAATGAGTTCAAAAAACAAGATAAGTGAGCAATCCATAAATGTACTATAATCAATCAAAACATTTTAAAAAAAAAGAGTGACTTTTCCAATTAACATACAGAAATGAGGTAAGAAAAAAAATGAAAATAATCGCAAATTGCAAATTGGTAAGTGACAAATACAACTTCTTTAATCATTTTACTAATCAACATATTAAAACGTTTTGTATAAAATGCCAAAAAGAAGTTAACAAATAACAATAAAAATAAAAAAAAGAGGTTTTCTAATTTCTCAAAAGGCTCTGCTCTAAGTGACCCCCAACCATGAATATCTTCACCGGCGATGGCAAATTACCCAACCTAAAGCTAAATGACTCACTACCACCACTATTATTAAAACTCGCTCGTCCTGACTCACTCAACTCGCTCCCACTCAGCCCTGAGTCAGTTCTATAGTTTTTCTTGTTTGTCTTCTTCTGCTTCTATAATTCCACAACCGACCCACCACTCCCACCCCTACTCCTATCGAAACCTACATCCGCACTGTGTGTGTTAAAATTGATTATATTATATTGTTCTTAAGTGGTGATCTTGTTCATGGTTGTTCTTCAAAGGGTATTGATTTCTACAGATGTTTATTGCAGAACGTAATAGAAACAGTATGTAATTCTAATGCTCAACATGGTGCTGACACATTAGTCTTAATTGCCCTATTCCAAATTAGACAGATCACTGAAGTAAAACGAACACAGCTCAATCAATTTTGTTGACAGAAAATTAGGTTAAACTTACCTCGAAATTGCAATGTGTTGCCTCTGCTCCTGCGTTGCTTTGTCCTGCTTCTGCACCGTTGCTTTTGCTCCGACGTGTGTTTTGTAGTATTTGAAATTTTAGTCAGTTTTGTGTGTCCCATTTATAGTTCCTCCGTTGTCGGCGTTATTCCTCCCAATCGTCTCTCCCGCCAGCAACGCTCTCTCCTCTCGTTAATTGTATGAAACGGCTACCACCACTACTTGTATTTTTATTTTGTTAATTAATAGTTAATTAATGAGTCATAAACAATAATAAAAGACTCATTTATATTTTGTGGTTGAGGAACCAAACAGGAATATACCTTTAATGTTGGTGAATATGGATACCCTAAATTCGATATTCAAATTTAAAACTATCTTCTGGGTGGTTATTTTCTTGATTTTTACAAAATATTTGTCCGTATATATATTCGGGATTTATGGAAATTAGTTAAAAAATTTCATAGTTCTTAATATTTAATTTAGATGCTGTTGAGAAAAATTTCTTGGTTAATGAGTATTTGATTTGGTCGGAATCAGGTCATCGGTTTGTCAAATAATGTGCATATGTTTTGTATTGAATCAATTATATAAGTATATAATTATATATATTGTTAATTTATTAGTTTATATGATCTTTCTAATTATTGTTTTGTTGTTTCCAACTTTATGTACATATCAACTGCATATTGTTGAAATAATCGTCCCGCAAACAAAAGTGCAGATTGTCTTGGATTTCGAGTTTGGAGCCTATAACAACTATACTCTCAACACGAGACCTTCTTATTTGTATCACGGGAGATAACTACAAATAGAAAACAACCTAATATTAAAATTTGCATACATTTGTAGCATAATTATTTGAACTAACTATATGTTACCTTCTTGTTCTTGAGAAAGAATATCGTGGGCAGATAAAAGTCTTAAGGTTGCTCCATCATCATTTCTACTTGAATCGCACACTGAAATTAGAATGACAGAGATATAATCAAAGCACAAAATATAAAATTAAATGTTTTTATAACAATAGATAACTTACTATACTATATGGATGTAAATGTTTACATCAATGTATATATATATATATATATATATATATATATATATATATATATATATATATATATTATTTTTGTATGTTCAATGAATTATAATAATCTACAATCTTCATATATACCTACAGAGAGGTTTATTTAATTTTTAGTTTTCATAGTTTTTTTAATTTTTTGCTAAACCAATTTAATTTCAAAAAAATTAATCTAACAATGTGGTTATAGAATTTACCTTCCTCTTGTCCAATTAATTCTTCCTCAGAAAAGATAGCTTGGCTTGAAGTAGTTGCTTCATTTGCTATTATTTTTCTAATATTCTGATGCTATCCTGTTTCACCCATTGGGAAGAGTAGCGGATACTGTAAAGGGTCATAACATCCATAATAATGCTTTATTCGATGTCTTTGACCTGAATGTGCATGGACTACAATGTCCCGCTCATATGGTATACTACTGTTGTTTCCTTTAACCCAAATAGCAGCCACTTGATCAGCTGTTGGACAGTTATAGATGCGTTGATCTAATTTCACATCTTTTGCAATATGGAGTTTAATATCATCCATTGAGGGATAATCCTTCAATCTTCTAAATATTTTTGCGTACGGATTTGTCTCCATCACTTCCATGAGTTTCTTAATGGTTGCCTCACATAGAATGGAGTTGTTCATTACTTTCATTCTATTATGAATTTCATTTTCAGTCTCCACAAAATACAATTGGAAATAACCAGGCCCATTTTCACCTGGAACTAAACCCGGGAGATCATGGTTAACCATTCCTTGAGCCTGAAAAGTATATACACCCCGCCTCGCATATGCAAGTTCTTTATCTAATTTCACACCAAATGAAGTGAAAGAGAAGATGGAGTTATATGCACGAATGTTTTTCCGGAATCCAGAAGCCTCATCTGATTGTGAAGTAAGCAATTCATATAATTCATCCAGGCTTCGAAATTGTGCAAATTTTACTTTTCTGCTATCACAACAAAATGTTGGAGGCTAATACTGAAATCGTGCAACACCACAATGCTTGCAATTTGGCATTTTTTTTCAGTTCGTGAGCCTCAGAGCATAAAGGTTCATGATGTATCGTAGCTGACATAAGGGAAAAAAAACTAAAGCTTTCAAGATTTGAAATGAAGATTTTCATTCACAATATGTATTTTTGTCTATATATAAATGAAACAAAATTTGTACTAACCTTCTGCTTCACTATGTATCATTCGAGCTTTTAGAAGCAGTGATGATTTATTTTTCTTTCTACGCTGCTCCACTTGTTTTTTTAATAGATCATGTCTTTCTTAGGTGCTCATATTATTGTACTTTCTTTTCATCATATCGCGGCGTCGCTCTTTATACACATCATTTGCTGGGATGAAAAGACGAACGAAACTTTAGATTTAAGTATAAGTTAATAATAGCAATTACTCTCTCTAAAATATGAATTTATAAATAATAAACTTTACCTAATGATAAATTTGATTTGGTTTATCGTTGATACTTTAGCATCTTACAAAGAAATCCTACATTCGAGCTATTGCGATTTGAGAAAGCCCTACAAAGACAGCCTAAAGTATTTGTAGATATTCGAAGTAATGTTTTTTGGAAGAGAATAGATGACCAAAACATATTTTTGAGCAAAGAAAAGGTAACATTTCACAATTGCATAATCTAGCATCGCAAAAGAAATAGAGTTTAAATTTAATAATCAATGTTTTTTTGTGTCAACTAAAATTTGCATCCCAAAAGAAATAGAGTTTAAATTTAATAATCAATGTTTAATTGTGTCAACTAAAATTTCAATTTACCCTAATTTAATTTTAAATATTTAAAAATACACAAATTCATTTATTATTATCAATTTGTGAACTAAAAATAATTTGGACCTAAATTTATTTCCTCCTATCAATATTCCAAGCCGAGTTGACCTTTTCTCTTAGGTATGTACCCTTTAGCCATCAGTTTCCATTGAGTGTACCCTTTGGATCAATCAACAGAGATCTTTAAAATACCAAGAGCTATCAATCTCTCAAGCTCATCAATGAGTCTGACACTCTTCCAGCCATCTAAGATTCCATGTAAATTATATGAAGAAACATCAATTCCCATCGAGTCCATTCTAGCTACCTTTCTTTTTCTCCATTCTTTCTTACGCAATAATGATCTAGCATTATTAAAAGGACCCAAATCAATTATTAAAGTTACGATCCTCTTAAGATTTTCTTGTTAGAGAGCTACTTACCTCATCTTCAATCAAGGTTGCTTTCATTCACACTGTTAACAAATCATATTGACTCGTTCCGGCTATAGCTACGCTACAGCAATCTCGAAAAACAAAATTAAGTACAAGATTTTGAAGAATTTCTTTTTTTGGGTAAATGATGGTTGATCTTTGTCGTTTATGGGTCAAAACTCAAAACTCAAAACTAGAAACTGGCTAGTGATGTGATCCAAAGAGATGCTATAAATGGGAGAGTTTAAAAGTAGGGAATTAGTTACTATTGCTAGTCAAGTAAAATGAAAGGGGTTCCAATAAGTCAATTGCAAATAAATGACATGCATTGTCCAGAACACTGTGTGAGCTTGGGTTTGTGGGTAAGCCTAGAACTGGTGAACCTAAGATATTGTCCTCCTCCATGTGAGGTCTAAGATTGAAGTCTTTTTGAGGTTTGTCTTCAAAAAAGGAAGGCCAAACTTGTCTAAGTGGGGGATGGGCTGATGCTGACCCTGACCCTGACCCTAACCCTAACCCTAGCTTGAATTTGCACACACCTCTGTTGCTCCACTACATATAGGCAGCATGGAAAACCACTCTGATGCTAATATTCAAAGTAATTCAATCATGTACTTCAAATTACAATGGATAATACACAAAAATAAGCCAGCAGACCACCATGTGGCCTACAACTTCACTTATGCCATAAACTTTTGTGACATAACGAGTTGATCATAAAAACTTTCAAGGAATCATAAAGAGTTTGAATTTATAAATGACAACTACAACCAGTTCAAAGATATTTTCCAGCTATTATGCATATTACCATTGAGCTGTCAAGTTACTTGACCAAGCATGAGTGCACACTATACATGAAAGAATCAAAGAGAACGCTCATGCGCGCAATTGGGGAGTAGGGGGGCTGAGAGAGCAGTTAAGACAGATGCACTGAAAAAAACATGCACATACAGAGAGGAATCCTTACATCAATTTCTGAAACTTGTATGCCAACTTTAGAGGCCACTATGCCAGTAAAAACATTAACTTTTGGTTTAAAAGCTTTTGCATTTGGTCCGCCATCAACCCCAAATTCATTAAACCTAAAAGGATGAAAACAGCCAAAATCAGAACCAGGCCTCCTAGAGTGTGTTATCCATAAACTGGCATTTCATAGAGGCATCTTATAGAGTCTGTATCAGAACCAAGCATGTCATAGAGTCGAGATTCAATCTGATCCGAAAATAAGAGATTGCATTGATGATAGTATTTGTCAAGAAATTTATCTTTTGCTTCTTAGATGGAGATCAATTTTTCAATCTTTTACAAATGTGCTTCTTTCTGTAATGACCAATTTCCTTGTTTATATTAAATGTAGATTTGTTTCTTAGATAAATAAGTAACTACACGCTAAGAATCCCAAGAGGAACATTCCATAGAGACACGATGTATACGGGAATCACAAGCAGCACGAAAAATGACAAATGGAAAGTATAGTGGACACAATCTTGGTAGGGGAAAATTATCAGTGAAAGATGTAATGAAACAACAATCAGGATAATGTGCTCAACTCTTCCAAACTAAGTTGAAATTCCTTAGCATTACAAATGGTGCTAACTCCAAATGCATAAATAAATAGTTAAGGGACTGGTATAGTACCACATAGAAGATTTTAACTGCAACTTCTTATAAAATTTCAAACATTAATTTACTTTCTTCGCAACTATAGTTATTGTCACTACAATGTTTCCAATATAAGGATTTCAGATGTATATTGGCATGGAAAAAACATTTTGTTTGGTTTCATTCATGGTCCATGTTAAATTATTCTACCTGCTTACTTTGAGGGGAAGGTAGATGTACCTGACTTTTTTTTTTTTTTCATAATCGAATTGCAGGACAGTGGTTCATGATTTAAATGATGAAGAATACATTTTATCAAGGGCATAAATTATAAATATGTCAAAATTGTTTCTACAAGGAATAGAGGAAATATCACACATTGCATCAAGAATAAACTGAAGTCAAAACTGTTTTCCAACACTAATTATAAGAGTTAAAGTCAACTTAGATTCTTACTTCAACATTAAGGATACCAAAATGTCACAACCTAATTGTGGGACCAAATTTTATATTAAACAAATTTTAAGTAAATGAGAATGGGCAAATAAGCTTCAAATTTCACAGCAAAAATAAAATAGGAAGAGAAAATTGGTAACATGGCTTGGAAGAACAGAAGAAAATACAATACCTTGGAAGGATATCTGTGATTTTCCCCCAAATCCAAAAAGACTTCCGCTAAAATCTCTTACCTAAAATTGAAATTGATTGAGTTATTTTCTTCACGTCCATTACAATCTCTTCGATTGTAATTTCTTCTATCTCCTCAATCCTGTTTTACCAAGATCAATGTCGAGCAACAGCAATGGGGAAGAACAGGGTCGTGAGCAAGATCGTGAGCATGATGAAGAAATCATAAACGAATATGATTGGCTAAACACTACGCCTAATGCGATTGAGTTTCACGAAGATTAGAGCGATCGGAAATGGGGAACATCGATCTGAGAGAAGGAGATGTAGATATCAGGAGATGGGGAGATCGGCTAAAGAGCTGCCCACATAATTTTTTTGGTTAAAAAGTAGGAATTTTACTTACGTAACCTCATTTAAAGTTTTGGTTAGGTATTAGATGAAGGATATTTTAGTAAAATTATTTTTACGTTTATTGCCCTTAATTAAATGATGTATGATGTATTAAGTCAATGGGTAAACTTGTCCATCTATTAATTTGTAAGAGACATCTTAGCCTTTTATAAGTAGTATAGATATAGATATATATAATTAAATGATTTATGATGTATTAAATCAAGGGGTAGACTTATCCATCTATTAATTTGTGAGAGACATCTTAGCCTTTTATAAGTAGTATAGATAGATATAGATTAAATGATGTATGATGTATTAAGTCAAGTGGTAAAGTTGTCTATCTTTTAATTTGGAAGAGACATCTTAACCTTTTATAAGTAGTATATAGATATAAATATAGATAATTAAATGATGTATGATGTATTAAGTCAAGGGGTAGACTTGTCCATCTATTAATTTGTAAGAGACATCTTAGCCTTTTATAAGTAGTATATATATATATATATATATATATATATATATATATATATATATATATATATAGATGATCTTAGCCTTTTATAAGTACTAGGGTGGAAAATATGAAAAAAAAAATATAATATCAGATACCATTATGGGACAAACCTTAAGTTGAGGTGCACAATGTGATTTGGTGGATACTTTGGAGGAGAAGGATTGTAATTTGGCATAGTTATAAGGAAAATGCTATCCTTACAAGACTTAGTAGTTGTAAGTAAAATTATAAAATTAGTTGTAAGGCTAACAACGTTGTAATTATAATTTGTCTTATATTTAAATTTAAAGTTAAAAAAATGCATTACTCTCAAAAAATGAAATTTAGAAGTTATTTAATTTATTTTGTTTTCTTTCATTTTCTTCCACCAACCTCATCTCTCATAGACCCACCACCACTACCACCTCAAATAACATCATTAACCCAAAAATCAATTTTTTATTTTATTTTATTTCTTTGTTTAATTTCATACTCCTTCGTTCAAATTAATCATTTATAGACTCGCCACCACCTGAACGTTAATTTTCACTATTTACAAACCTAAATTCATTTTTTTGAATTTTCAAATTTGATAATTGAAACTCAAACCCATATGAAGATTAATTTGAAAAATTGATGATTTGAAAATCTAACAATATCGTATTCCACCTAAACTACCACTGCCATGATTACAATCGCCCCTACCACCACCAGTAGCATCCCTGCAATTGTCACCACCGGTATCACCACCACCAAGAAACACGTTCACATGGCCTTGCTAAAACGGAAAAATAAAATATATTTAACTTCCATTAAATCAGATTGCTTTCTTCAAACGCATCTCCTATAAATTCTAGTGTTCTTCTCTAACAAAACGTAAAGATTTGTCAACGCAATTCTCCATTTTTTTTAATCTTCTTGACATTATATCGTCTTGCATTAACACATTTTCTTAGATTATTCGCAAGTAATTACTAAATATACTACATAAGTGTCTAATATCTTGATATTCACCAACAAATGTATTATTATAGTTACATTTTTTTTTTCATTTACCTATAATAATGTCTTTCCCAACCTATGATGTCTCACTTTCATACACAATTTTTATATTTGTCAGACTTTGTCCTTCACAATTCATGGGTGTTAAAAACAGTAATGGAAAATCATACATGTTAGGATTATTTTGATCATATTTTACTTGTGACGCAAAGTGAGATTTGATTATATTTTCATCATTTAGGTTGTCATTTGATATTTAAAATATTTTTTAATTAAAACAATAAATAATTATTTCAATAGTTATACTTTGTCTCATTTTAAATTCAACGGCACAAAAAATGCATTACTCAAAAAAAATGAAATTTAGATTTTATTCAATTTATTATTTCATCTTTCAATTTCTTCCGTCAACCTCATCATTCATAGACTCACCACCACTACCACCTCAAATTTCACTATTAACACAAAAGTTAATTTTTGATTTGATTTCATTTTCTAATTCCTTACTCCTACCTTCAAAGTAACTCATTTGAAAAAGTCATCATTTATGGACACACCACCACCACAACCTTAAATTTCACTTTTAACAAACTCAAATTCAATTTTTTTATTTTTCAAATTTTCAAATTGAAACTGAAACCCATATAGATCTTTGAAAATTTGATGATTTAGAAATCTCACAATGTTGTATTTCATCTAAACCACCATTGTCATCCTTACAATCGTCGTCATCACCGCCCTTAACACCACCGTCAGCAAGAAACGCACTCACCTCGCCTTGCTTAATGGAGACATAAAATCTCTTTAGCTTTCATTTAGTCGAACTTCTTTCTTTAAACATCTCTCATTTCATAGTTTCAATCCACTTTTTGTTCAAATTACTAAGTAAGGAGAAAATCTAATTTTACGATGGGACTACTTAAAAGGATGTCAGTTGATGACAACCTATTTCAATAAAAGGAGAGTTGCGGTAGAAGAAAGAAAGTCGATAGCTAGAGGAGGGAATAGAGAGATTCTCATATGTAACTACCTCGAGTCCGATGAAGAGGAACAATCAAGTTAAGACTAAAAAATGTTAGAGGTTTGGAACCCAGTGATGAAAATGAGTAAAATATTTTGAATCCAGTTATTTGTGATTACTAACATTGGTTTTGTATGTAATATCTATAAGTTAGAAACCAGTGATAGTTTGAAAAGTTGTTGTAGTAGTTTGAAATTTCAAAGAAGTAAACAATAGATTTTAGTATTATTTTCTAACAAAACGCATAGATTCATCAATTGGTTCTTCATTTTCTTCATCTTCTTGATATTATGACACATTTTCTTAACTCATTTCTCTTAGCTAATTCATGGGTAATAACTAAGGCTCCGTTTGTTTCACGGAAAATGACTTCCGGAAAACGTTTTCCTCATTTTCTGATGTTTGGTAACCTTAGGAAAATGTAGTCAACGTAAAAACTTTTCCGAGTCAACGGAAAATGAAGTCTTCTTTTCCGGAAAATGACTTACGGATTCATTTTCCGTAAGTCATTTTCCAAAAGTTCGAGCACCTCTCCGCCCCTTCCACAAGTACACATTCACTCAACAAATAAATATATTTATAAATATAAATGGTGTTTGTGCACACTATTTATAAATTATAATTTTAATAAATACTCACTACGTCCTAAAATTAGTGTCAACTATATTATTTAGGGACGTCCTAAATATTGTTCATTTTCTTTTTAAAAATGTTCTTTTTCATATCAATTGTCATTTTTTTTATTTGTATTTTTAAGATTGAAAAAATATGGACCTTATTGATTTGACACGACTAATGATAAATTGGGGTTACCGATGAAAAACTACTTAAATCTCAACACTATCTTATATTCAATATGAGCATTAATATTAGAATATATTTTGTATTTATTCATATATTGTTTTCTGTAGCATTTTCCGTATGTTTGCCAAACACGTGAAAATGTTTTCCGGCATATTTTCAAAAGATTTACCATGTAACGCCCCGTATTCTTGCATGTGCATTGTATACTTGTCTTTATACTTTCTTGGTTGATTGTGAGCATGTTTACTTGGTATATAAATGTTTTAGAATCATTCATAAGTTATTCTAGAAGTCCATAACATGTTTAGAATCATATAAACTTGTTTGTTGAATCGCCGGTTTGATCGCCTTGATTTTGGCCTTAGCGATTCCTCTCGTTGCTCGTATTTGCTTCTATTTCGACGTACGAAGTGTTCGTTGAGTTCTTGGCTTTGTATTCAGGTCTTAACCATGTTGAAACAAGTTTCTTTCATGTCCAAGTTATCCTAGTTTGATTGGTGTTTGATTGTAGTTCGATTCGTTGATCATTCGTCGCGTGATTCGAGCCTTGTTCTATCTTGTTCCGGGGGTTGTTCGGGTGCGTTTCCGACTTGTTTTGAGTAGGGTTAGACCTTAGAATGGATGCCCATGAGTTTGGGACCATTTAGAACAAGTTTGAATCAAGTTTTAGAGGTTCTGGAGCCGAGGCGGCCGCATGGCACCTGGTGAGGCGCCCGCCTCAAATGCAGGGAGCAATTGCAAAGTGGTCTGAACTTGGGAACAGCCTCAGTACTTGAGGTGCCCGCCTGGGCATGGTTGAGGCGCCCGCCTCAACCTCTGGTCTGTTACGGGAAATTTTCTCCTGTTCTGGAATTGGACGACTTGTACTCCTTGAACCCATATCAAAACCTATCCTAAACCTCCCTAACCCTTCCCACTTAAGTCCTAACATCCCTAACTAGTTTTAATGATGGATTAAGATTACATTAGTGACCAATTAAGCCACCAAATCAGATTTAAAAAGGGACCACAAGTTGTTGACACTTGTCCCACTCAAGTTTTAGACTAATATAAGCCACATTTCAGATTTTTGACTCTCATTTCTCACCCTCACTCTCCAAAAACGAATTTCATCTTCTCTCAAGGTTCTTCCATGGTTTCTTGAGGTTCTCATCTCCAACTTCCCTCATCCATTCCTCCTTTGTCCAAGAATCCTTCATTAAAGTTGTAGAGCTCAAGGAGTAGAGCATTTCCATCCGATTGGTTTCTTCTTTTGCTTTCTTTGGTGTATATCAAGTAAGTTACTTTCTTCTTCTTCTTCTTTTAGTTCTCATTGACCCTAAGGAAACAAAGCCTATGGTGATTGAGGTCAATGAGGACACATAAATGATTCCTATGCCTTCTACTTGTATTTTGAAAGTTATGAAATTGCTAGGAGCATGTGTAAGTTGGTTTCTTGCTTATGAAAGTTTATAAACCTCTTGTATCGTGTTTATTTATGGCTTTGAACATGTTAGAAGCATGTATTGTATTTGTTGATGAAAATGTTGTTAAGTGTTAATGGCCTAATTTGAGCTTACATGAGATGTTATATGTTGTATGTGTTCTATCCTCATTCTTGGACTCTATGATGAACATGTATCACATTATTATGCCTTGGTGAAATTATGACCTTGAAGAACTTAGTAATGAACTAGGTTGAGATATGAAGCACATAGCTTCAACTACCCTAAATTTGGGAATTTTTAGTAAAGACTCAACGGAGTCGACTCTAGGGAAGATTTGAACATGTTAAACCCTAATTTCAATCCCTACGAAGTTCGGACACCGTTTGGTCAAGTTTACTCAATTTTAAGTTGAGTCTATTATGTGCAATCGAACCCGTTATGATTATTTTGGTTATGAGCATTTAGTTGCCTTGACTTGATTTATTGTAGAGATTTATACCCTACTTGGTCGGTCGAGTTCGCTCTTGTCGAATTCGATCATTATTTGGTCTTTACGAGTAAACATCTACTTGTGCATTGCATTAAGTCCAGCTGGCGTTATTTGGTTTGATTTTTATGTCAGGGTAGGACGATGTATAGCCTTCACGAATTGAGAGATTCGTGCTCGCTATGGATCGCCGTGCACGGACCTCACACACCCTCCATTGTAGGCCGCAATGGGGAAGTAGCCCCTTTGCCGTAACAATACGTGCGTCACTGGCTGCTATTAGCCGGCGGAGTTCGGTATATCGATGCAAAGTCACGAGCATCGTAGTCACGATATTGGGTTAACAAACTATTTTGCAGGAGCTACTAAGCGGCCGTGCCTATATCATATCCTAATTGTATGATTTATTTCCTTGCACATACGTGAAAATGTGTTAAGTGCTATATGATGAACGTGAACTCTAATTGTGATAAATGCCATGTTATAACATGATCATGCATTGTAGTAACTTACTAAGTCTTTCGACTTACCCTATTTGTTTGTTTTGTTTCCTTAGATCCGAGCCGAGGAGACGGTCCGGGATAGACTCGCTTGTTTCAAGTTTGGTTGTTTGTATTCGCAAGGTTGCTCTTTTGGACTTTCGATGATTAGTCTTTTATTTTTGGAAAGGACGTTGGGAAGCAAGTCATGTAGACTTGTCTTGGGAATTTTGTTGTTGTAGTTAACTTATGGATTAACACTTGTAATCTTTTGGTATGCCGACTTACATGTCGAGCCTGTTTATATGTTATGGTTCGCTACAGTTTCTTCCGCTAAAGCTCGTTAAATTATTATTGTTGTTGTTGTCTCCGGCATGTTGTGGCCGTTGAGGTTATTATAAGCATGTGTTAATATTGTAGGAGTAGTTGTTGGGTTCCGGCTGTAACGTCGCCGAAGACTTGTTTACTTTTAGTTGTTTTCCGGCCAAGTGTAGCCGAGTTGTTGTTCGTATGCGATGTTGCGCCACATGAATTTTATAATCCTACTTGTGCATGCTTGTGTATTTTGTCTATTTGGACGGCGCGACTCGGGATCTCGCATTGGGGTCCGGGTCGGGTCGTCACAGTTGGTATCAGAGCTATAGGTTAGCTGTCGGCCAGGATAGGTTCCATGGCCTAGTTGGGTTGGTTATTTGTGTGTTGATTTTAACGTCGAGTGAATTCTTGTAGGAGTCCGATGGATAATCCCAGGAGAGGTAGACCCAGGAGAGTTCCGGTTGAACCTGAAGTAGAGGTACCGCCGCCAGAGAATCCGGTAGGACCGGATATGGCTGAACTACATCGCAGATTATTGGCTTTTGGGCCGGGCCGGGGAGGTCAAGCGGGGAGGACACCACCACCACCTCCACCACCGAGACCAAGGACCGACACTACTCTCTTAGAGAGATTTCTTAAGTTAAAGCCTAGTGCGTTTCTGGGGGAACCGAAACCGAGAGAGGCCGAGTTGTGGATGGAGGAAATGATCAAGGTATTGTCCATGTTGGGGTGTTCCGACGAAGAAAGAGTTATGCTAGCAACGTTCAAATTTAAGGGAGCCGCCGAACATTGGTGGACTGTGTTGAAGGAGAGTTGGGAGATGCAACAAGTTCCCATTACTTGGGCCAATTTCCAAAGAGAATTTAAGAATGAATATGTGCCGGATGTAGTGCGCAACCAAAGGGAGAAGGAGTTCTATGATCTTGAGCAAGGTAGCATGACAGTAGCGGAGTATTCCGCGAAATTCACAGAATTGAGCCGATATTGTACGTATCTGATTCCCACGGAGGCACGGAGAACACACAAGTTTGTAAAGGGATTAAGAACTGAGTTTAGAAAGCAGATTCTAGCGCTTAAGCTCACCGATTATCGAAGTGCAGTTGATCGAGCGTATGAGGTGGAGCAAGACATTGAGGAACACCGGTCAAGAATAATGCTAGTAGTGCACGACAGACTACTCAGACCAATAATCAGGGAAGTAATTCGGGTAATAGAAGGGGATATCAAGGGAACCGTGATAGGAGAAGTGGAGGCCAAGGTAGGCCACAGTCTGGGAAACAAGGTAACAATACTTCTTCATCTAAGGGGCAACAAGGACAGCGTAGTGGGAGTATGACTTGCAGTTATTGTCAGAAGCTAGGACATACGGTTGATTGGTGTTGGGCAAAGCTTGGAAAGTGTACAATTTGCGGAGATGGTACTCATTTTAGGAAGGAGTGCCCGAAAGCTGGGGCAACTCAACCGGGAAATGTGGCTCAGTCTGGAGCCAAGAGAAGTGTAGATGGGAAACCAAAGGTTCAAGGCCGTGTGTTTGCGCTTGATCAGCGCGAGGTTCAGGGGTCTACGGCCGTGATAGGAGGTACTCTTTCTATATTCGATCATAAGGCTCGAGTTCTCATAGATCCAGGGTCTTCGCATTCTTATGTTGCTTCGCACTTTGTTGAGAATCTTTGCGTATTGCCTCAATCTTTGCCATATTTGCTTGAAGTGTCTACCCCGCTCGGGGAATATATGCTCGCGTCTGAAGTGTTTAAATCTTGTGATGTTTTGGTGGGTGACCACACTTTGCATGCGGACTTGGTAGTTCTACCTATACGTGATTTTGATGTGATTCTTGGCATGGACTGGTTATGTGCTTATCATGCTATAGTTGACTGCCATAAGAAGCGGGTTACTTTTTATATGCCGGGTGTGCCTGAGTTTACTTTTGTGGGTGATCATGCATCGAGTGACTTGCATTTCATTTCCGCTCTAAGGGCTAGAAAATTACTTGTCTCAAGGGTGTACGGGTTATCTTGCATGCGTAGTTGATAAGAGGAAGTCTTCGCCTAACTTAGAAGAGGTCCCGGTAGTATGTGAATTTCCCGATGTGTTTTCTACCGACCATGCTATGCCACCCGATAGAGAACTAGAATTCTGTATTGAGCTTATTCCGGGGACTTCACCAATTTCTAAGGCACCGTATAGGATGGCGCCCGCGGAGCTTAGGGAGTTGAAAACTCAGTTGCAAGAACTCCTAGAGATTGGTTTTGTTAAACCAAGTGTGTCGCCTTGGGGCGCACCGGTCTTATTTGTGAGGAAGAAAGATGGGAGTTTGCGGTTATGCATAGACTACCGAGAATTAAATAAGGTGACCATTAAGAATAAGTATCCTCTACCCCACATTGATGATCTTTTTGACCAGTTGCAAGGGTCAATTGTCTACTCTAAGCTTGATTTGAGATGGGGTTACTACCAATTGAAGGTTAGAGAGGAAGACGTTCCGAAGACGGCTTTTCGCACTAGATATGGGCATTTTGAATTCGTAGTGATGCCGTTTGGGTTGACGAATGCACCAGCGGTATTTATGGACTTGATGAACCGTGTCTTTCACAGTTATCTTGATTGCTTTGTTGTAGTCTTCATTGATGATATCCTAGTGTATTCGAAATCTCGGGAGGAGCACGAGAAACACTTGAGGATTGTCTTATCCATTCTTCGGGAGAAGCAGCTTTATGCCAAGTTTAGCAAATGTGCCTTTTGGCTCGAGGAAGTATCCTTTTTGGGGCATATAGTTTCTAGCGCCGGGATAGCCGTTGATCCGTCTAAGATTGAAGCGGTGATGAATTGGAAGAGGCCTAGTTCAGTTACCGAGGTTCGTAGTTTCTTGGGGTTAGCGGGTTATTACCGGAGGTTTATTGAAGGTTTTTCTAGGATTGTGACTCCTATGACGAGGTTAACGCAAAAGAATGTGCCTTTTGTTTGGAGCGAGAAATGCGAAGCTAGTTTCCAAGACCTTAAGAAGCGGTTGACGACGGCACCTATTTTGGCTTTGCCTAGTGGGGGAGATAATTTTGTGATCTATAGCGATGCTTCGAAGGAAGGTTTGGGTTGTGTTTTGATGCAAAATGGAAGAGTGATCGCCTATGCATCGAGGAAGTTGTCTATTCATGAGCAGAATTACCCGACACACGATATGGAGTTGGCTGCGATTATTTTCGCGTTGCATAAATGGAAACACTACTTGTATGGGGCTAAGTTTGAGATCTTCACCGACCATAAAAGTTTGAAATACTTGTTTTCTCAAAAAGAGTTAAACATGAGGCAAAGAAGATGGATGGAGAAATTAAAAGACCACGATTGTACTATTTTATACCATCCGGGGAAGGCAAATGTAGTAGCGGATGCCTTGAGTAGGAAGGTTCATATGTCGTGTATGATGGTTAAGGAATGGAAGATGTTGGAGGATTTGCGAGATTGGGGTCCTAGTGTTTATGATAGAGGAGTGATTTTCGCAAATGTTAGGTGCTACGCCCGATTTTACTTGGGAAAATTAGAGAAGAGCAAGGGAAGGATCCGGAGTTGAAGAAAATTTTTGATGGGTTGGCTGAGAATGTATCGCCTGATTTCGTGGTTAATAGTGAGGGTACTTTGACATTTCGAGGCAGAATTTGTGTTCCTTGTAATACTGAATTGAAGAGGTTGGTTCTTGATGAGGCTCATAAAGCGAAGTATACCATTCACCCGGGGAGCACGAAAATGTACTTAGATTTGAAAAGACAATTTTGGTGGAAAAGTTCATTACCATGGATTTTGTGACAGGGTTACCGCGCACGCGGAGGGGTTTTAATGCAGTTTGGGTTATAGTTGACAGATTGACTAAGTCTGCACACTTTATTCCGATAGCTATCACTTATTCGTTGACTCAGTTAGCAGCTTTGTACATCCAGGAGATCGTGAGACTTCATGGCGTACCTGTTAGTATTGTGTCCGATAGAGATCCGAGGTTCACGTCAAGATTTTGGAAGTCGTTGCAGGAAGCTTTGGGGACCAGATTAGACTTGATCTGACTTTTCATCCACAAGCGGATGGCGGTCAGGCGATTGATTCAGATTTTGGAGGATATGCTGCGAGCTTGTGCCGTGGATTTCAAGGGAAGCTGGGATTCTCACTTGCCTTTAGCCGAGTTTGCGTATAATAACAGCTACCAGTCGAGTATCAAGATGGCGCCGTATGAAGCTTTGTATGGGCGTAAGTGTAGATCACCAATTTGTTGGGATGAAGTTGGAGAGGCGAAACTTTGGGGTTCCGAGTTAGTGCAACAGTCGGTTGAGAGCGTGAAGTTGATTAGAGATCGGTGCGCACCGCTCAAAGTCGACAAAAGAGTTATGCGGACAATCGAAGACGGGATCTTGAGTTCCAAGTGGGTGATTACGTGTTCTTGAAGGTAACAGGGAGAGGTACTAAGAGATTCGGCAAGAAAGGGAAGCTTACACCGAGGTACATTGGTCCATTCGAGGTTTTGGAGAGAGTTGGGTCTTTGGCGTATCGTATTGCATTGCCACCTTCACTTTCGGAGACTCATAATGTATTCCATGTTTCCATGTTGCGAAAGTATCTGAAAGACGAGTCCCATGTACTCGAGTATGAGGAGATCACGTTTGAGCCGGATATGTCATACGTTGAAAAGCCCGTGAAGATTTTGGATACCAAAGAACAAGTTCTACGAACCAAGAGAATTCCCTTAGTTAAAGTTCTTTGGAGGAATCCACAACATTGAAGAAGCGACTTGGGAAGCGGAGCGGAGATGCGTGAGAAGCATCCACATTTGTTTGACGAACTTGGTAAGAATTTAGGGACTAAATTCCTAAAGGAGGGGAGAGTGTAACGCCCCGTATTCTTGCATGTGCATTGTATACTTGTCTTTATACTTTCTTGGTTGATTGTGAGCATGTTTACTTGGTATATAAATGTTTTAGAATCATTCATAAGTTATTCTAGAAGTCCATAACATGTTTAGAATCATATAAACTTGTTTGTTGAATCGCCGGTTTGATCGCCTTGATTTTGGCCTTAGCGATTCCTCTCGTTGCTCGTATTTGCTTCTATTTCGACGTACGAAGTGTTCGTTGAGTTCTTGGCTTTATATTCAGGTCTTAACCATGTTGAAACAAGTTTCTTTCATGTCCAAGTTATCCTAGTTTGATTGGTGTTTGATTGTAGTTCGATTCGTTGATCATTCGTCGCGTGATTCGAGCCTTGTTCTATCTTGTTCCGGGGGTTGTTCGGGTGCGTTTCCGACTTGTTTTGAGTAGGGTTAGACCTTAGAATGGATGCCCATGAGTTTGGGACCATTTAGAACAAGTTTGAATCAAGTTTTAGAGGTTACGGAGCCGAGGCGGCCGCATGGCACCTGAGGCGCCCGCCTCAAATGCAGGGAGCAATTGCAAAGTGGTCTGAACTTGGGAACAGCCTCAGTACTTGAGGCGCCCGCCTGGGCATGGTTGAGGCGCCCGCCTCAACCTCTGGTCTGTTACGGGAAATTTTCTCCTGTTCTGGAATTGGACGACTTGTACTCCTTGAACCCATATCTAAACCTATCCTAAACCTCCCTAACCCTTCCCACTTAAGTCCTAACATCCCTAACTAGTTTTAATGATGGATTAAGATTACATTAGTGACCAATTAAGCCACCAAATCAGATTTAAAAAGGGACCACAAGTTGTTGACACTTGTCCCACTCAAATTTTAGACTAATATAAGCCACATTTCAGATTTTTGACTCTCATTTCTCACCCTCACTCTCCAAAAACGAGATTTCATCTTCTCTCAAGGTTCTTCCATGGTTTCTTGAGGTTCTCATCTCCAACTTCCCTCATCCATTCCTCCTTTGTCCAAGAATCCTTCATTAAAGTTGTAGAGCTCAAGGAGTAGAGCATTTCCATCCGATTGGTTTCTTCTTTTGCTTTCTTTGGTGTATATCAAGTAAGTTACTTTCTTCTTCTTCTTCTTCTTCTTTTAGTTCTCATTGACCCTAAGGAAACAAAGCCTATGGTGATTGAGGTCAATGAGGACACATAAATGCTTCCTATGCCTTCTACTTGTATTTTGAAAGTTATGAAATTGCTAGGAGCATGTATAAGTTGGTTTCTTGCTTATGAAAGTTTATAAACCTCTTGTATCTTGTTTATTTATGGCTTTGAACATGTTAGAAGCATGTATTGTATTTGTTGATGAAAATGTTGTTAAGTGTTAATGGCCTAATTTGAGCTTACATGAGATGTTGTATGTTGTATGTGTTCTATCCTCATTCTTGGACTCTATGATGAACATGTATCACATTATTATGCCTTGGTGAAATTATGACCTTGAAGAAA
>CM028381.1:1340343-1449566 GCA_013146195.2 Codonopsis lanceolata
CGGCCGCTTGAGTTCTGCAAACATTATCGTTACTGGTTCGTGCCATCGATGTTATGTGTGAATTATCGACTCATCGAGAACCTACTCGATTTCAATAGCCAATGCGCACGTATTGATACGGCAAGGCTACTTCCCACCGCGGCCCACAGTGGAGGTGTGTGGAGTCCCTGTGCGGCGATCCATAGCGAGCACGAATCCCATAATTCGTGAAGGCGATGCATCGTCCCACCCTGACTTGATAAACAAACCAATTAATGCCAGCTGGACTCAATGCAATGCACAAGTAGATATTTACTTGACTTAAACCAGTTAAGGACGAATTCGACAGAGGCGAACTCTACCAACCAAGTAGGGGTTAATCTACACCATAATCATGTGAAGAAAAGCGCTTAGCACTTTCCAATTAATTCTATCAAGCTCATATTTGAGTAAACTTAATCAACGGTATCAAACTTCGTAGGGATTGAAATTAGAGTTTAACATGTTCAATTCTTCCCTAAATTAGACTCAGTTGAGTCTTTTCTCTAAATTCCCAATTTTGGGAAAAATGAAGCTACATGCTTCACAACCTTGACCTAGGTCACTTCTAAGTTCAACAAGGATATAAATTCACCCAAACCATTTCAATGTAATTCATGTTCTTCATGTAGTCCAATATTGAGGATACAACACATAACAATTTTCACACATACCACATAGGCATAATTTAGGGCATTCCCAAATAATATCACTTTCATCAACAAACATACTACATATTTCTAACATGTTCAAGACCTCAATTAACATAATAAAAGAGTAATTTAAACTCCCAAAGGCAAGAAATCCACCTAGACATGCTCCTAGCAAAATCATACATTTAAAATTCAAATGGAAAGCATAGGAAGCAATTATGTGTCCTCATTGACCTCACACATCATAAACTTTGTTTCCTTAGGGTCAATGAGAACTAAAATGATGAAGAGTAACTTACCTAGCTTGGATGAAAACTCAAGAGAATCAATCAAATCTAAGCGGTGAAGTCGTTCCTTTAAATCGCACCCGTCAAGAATCCGAAGTTTGGCGGCAATCGAAGCGGTGGAATCTTTGTAGATCGAAGGAAGAAGAAGAAGAACTAGGGCTCAAAACTCAAACTGACTCTCTCTATTGTAATGTGTAAAAAGGATGAACAAATGAGAGACTTTCTACTTGAAAATTGGTCAAGGTTTGGTATTTATACTTCCAACAAGAGAAGGGTACAAGAGGTATTTCTCAAGTGCAATTAGTAGAAATTAGGGAGTGATCAAACACTAAACCAACCTAAATTAACTTCTAATTAGTGTTAGGACTTGATTAGGACTAAGTGTGAGGGGTTAGGAAGGGTTTAGAGGGGGTTTAATGAGGGTAGGATAGGCATTTCACGTCATAACTCAAAACAGGGGAAAATCCCGTAATTCCACAACCAGGGGTTGAGGCGGGCGCCTCACTTGCTGAGGCTTCTTCCAAGTTCAGTCCATTTTGTAATTGCTCCTTTGTATTTGCGGGCGCCTCGCAACATGCGCCGCCCGGAACCTCTAAAACTTGGTCTAAACTTGTCCTAAATGATCCCAAACTTATGGGCAATCATTCTAAGGTCTAACCCTACTCAAAACGGAGTCGGAAACACACCCGAACAACAACCGGAACAAGGTAGAACAAGGCGCGAACCACGATGGCCGAATGATCAGCGAATCAAACTACAATCAAACACCATTCAAACTAGGATAACTTGGACATGAAAGAGACTTGTTTCAACATGGTTAAGACCTGAATATAAAGCCAAGAACTCAATGAACACTTCGTACGACGAAATAGAAGCAAATACGAGCAACGAGGGGAATCGCTAAGGCTAAAATCAAAACGATCGAACCGGCGATTCAACAAACAAACTTACGTGGTTCTAAACATGTTAAGAACTTCAAGAATGATTTATGAATGATTCTAAGACGTTTATAACTAAGTAAACATGATCGCAATCTACAAGAAAACAAGATGACAAGCATACAAAAGCACATGCAAGAATACGGGGCGTTACACAATCGCTACGAATCGTTGCATTGGGTCCTTTCTCCTCACTATTTGGCCAATAGTGGGATGTGATCTCGAGTTATGCCATCTAGCCCGACATCGAGCTCTCATTTCTCATCCGAGACTGGATGAATGTGAAGTACTCATTAAGGGAAACTGATGAGTTGAGATTATTTGGGGAGGAAACCCCAGGGTATGATTGATTGGGAATTGAGCCCGGATCATGGTTTGAGGTTTGATCTCATGGTAAGTTGGTTGGGTTTTGAACCCGGATTTGATTGTAACGGTTCGATTACATTTATCAAGTTACGCATGATTATTTATGAGCATTTATATGAAAAAAATAAGATGCTACTTGATTTATGTGAGTTTATGTGCTTTAAAAATTAAGTACATGTTTCATGATGGTATACTAGCATGATACCATGATTTTATATGTTTATGCATTTATGCCATGCCATGTCATAATATGCCTCATGTTGCATTTAGAAACTTACTGGGTCATTATGACTCACCCGTGTGATTGTTTTCCTAGTGTGTGCGTGATGATCGTTAGTACGCTGCAGCTTCGGATAACGACTTTTAGCAGGTGGTCTTCCAAGTCAAAAGCTTGGAGTTATTTATCATTATGTTGTATTTATTGTGAGGCTCGAATGTAAAGTTATGTAGACTTTACTTGGGTAGATTGTAGTGTTATATTATGGTTGTGTTTTTGGGAGCCGGTTGTATTGCCGAGCCTTTGTATCCTTAGAATGTATTTCTCTTGTCGTTTCGAGCATGTGTGGCTCGTTTATTCTAGTTGTGGTATATTGTTGTTCCTACCTCGATAGTTTTAGTCGTGAGGTTTGGTTGGTGGTTTAGCATTGATTATATGGTTATAGTGAATTGTTCCTCAGCATGTTATAGCCGCTGAGTGTTGTTTATCGTGGGATTTTGTCTGCATTGCCGGCCTTGGTTGCCGATGGTTAGTTGTGCGTGTCTAATGTTGCGTCACGCGTGTCGAATTTTTGGGCCGAGAGATTTACTATCTCTTGGGTTGTTTATATTTAGGAGCTTGATAGCTCGGGTCCCATTAAGGTTTTTGCTTCCGCAGGTTTTGGTTTTTATTTTCTGTATTGCCGTTATGGCTTTACCTTCCTGTCGTGAGCTGGTTGGCTCGTCTTTTGACTCGCACCATTATGCTTAGCAGGTGCTTGTCTGTCTCTTGGTTGTCTTGATGGCACGACCTTGGGATCTCGTGATTGAGATCCGGCCGGTCGTCACGCTGGTATCGAGCTATTGGTTAGCTATTTCGCCAGGATAGGTTCCTTGGCCTAGTTGGGTTGGGTTTATTGTTGAGATTTTTAACGCCGAGTGTTCCTTGTAGGTATATCATGTCGTGGGGCTTGGCGTGGAGCTAGTTCTAGCAGACTGCTCGAGTACCGAGTACCGTCGTGGTTATGAGAGAGGAGAAAATGTTAATGATCCTCGTGTGACTCCTCAACAAATGTTTAGAGGGGAGAATGATTCCACTATACTTGGGAGATTTATGAAGTTGGAACCTGAGGGCTTCGATGGAAGGCCCGATGCTTCTAAAGCTGAACATTGGTTAGAAAGCATGGAAAAGATTTTTGACGTTATGGGTTGTACATCAAAAGAGATGGTGACCCTAGCAGTGTTTACCTTGAGTGGTGTGGCTGAACATTGGTGGCACGTGTTACGAGATAATTGGAGACACTTTGGAGTGCCCCAAGTGTGGGAAAATTTCATACTGGAGTTTAGGGCACTTTATTCCGTAGTTCGGAAAGAAGAGAAATGGAATTTATTGCGCTAGAACAAGGAGATATGACGTGGCTCAAGATTCGAAGTTCACAGAGTTGGCTCGTTATTGTGGTTACTTAGTACCAGATGAGGCTAAGAAAACCCACCGGTTTGTAAAAGGCCTAAAGATGAAGTATCGTAGGCAGCTTATTCCCTTACGGCTCACGGAGTACCGAGATCGTGCTTTATGCGATGGAGTTAGACTTCGAGGAATATGCTCAAAAGAGAACCTCGAGAGCTATTAAGAGTGATGATAATATTGGGAGGCAAGTAGCACCTCAGAAAGTTAATCAAGGAATCACACGTACTGGTAGACATAGTGATGTTCCTACCTCTAGTCAGAGACGACGAGGTGGTGAGTTGATATGTAATTTTTGTTCGAGGACAGGACATGCCGAGAACAGATGTTGGGGCAAGGCAGGAAAGTGCTTTGCTTGTGGTGGTGATCATGTTCGTAAGGATTGCCCGAAGATGAGGGTTAATCAGTCTGGGAGTACTAGTCGACAATCTGGTGGCTCCAAGAGAGATGGTGATGGTCGACCTAGAGTTTGAGGTCATGTGCGCGTGGCGGTTGGCCATTGCGGTGTTTTGAAACCTATCCGAATAGGAAGGTATGCTCTCGTGTATATATATTATACCGCTACTACGATTATTTTTATTATGAGTACACGTCTTATCGGTAGCTCATGTGCATTCATACATACATTACATGGTGTATTGCATATTGTTGGTTTATTGTTTGATTGGGGATAAAGCCCCAATGAGATTCTGGTTTGTGGTATTGTTTGATTTGTGAATTACCGGCAGGTAATCACACATGATTTGTGGATTCTTGTGTAGTCTATATATTTATAGGACTATACTATATATAAAGAGCATTGAGGATGAATTTGTGTTACGATGATAGTAACCAATGGTTTATAGGGTTACGGTTTTGTCGGCCTATATTAAGAGCCGGGGTATGAATATTCGTATATATATGTATATATATATGAAGCATGAATTGTATGATGATATTTATTGGTTTGATACGATACTTGTATATCCTATGAGGATATGTTTAAGATGATGAATAATATACATCTATTATATTGTTTATGAATTTTATGCGAGTAGGATACACTCGATAAGTGCGAAGGTTAAGTATTACGATCTATGGGTTGATTTTAATGCGTGAACAAATATGATGTTTCACCGCAATGTTGTTGAAGTTTTGGTGTTTTGGGGACGTTAGAACATACGTCTGTTGTAGCCTTGGTCTAGGGCTTAAGAAAGGTTGGATTTGTGAAGTATAGACGTTACGACTACTAATAGCCGAGTCGATACGTGGTGACTTCTAGCGAGTTTTCATGGTTGCGTGCTAGGTGCACGACGAGTTTTGTGGTAAAATATGGTTGTTGTTTGTCAAGGTAATAGACCTTGTTACTTGACTTGATTTTATTCGATTATGTGCATTAGTTGTAGGGAACACCTACTTGATGCATCTTCATTGTAGTATCTTAAACTCTCATTTCATAATTGTTATCTCCTGCTCATTCATTTCCTTAGCGTAGGAGACTATTAAAGGATGCTTAAAACCTTTTTATCATGAACCTTTGCATCCTTGCAACGAAAGCTTTTGAATATCCAATTTAGCCGGTACCCTAAATTGGTGATCAAAAGTGATCGTTGTTGGACTAGGATTGGTATGAATTGTGGTAGAATTGACTATACCCATTACCAAAAGGAATGGACCTAAATGAAAAGAGTTTTCAAAACATTTCATTATTGCACTCTTATGTGTTCTTACCGCGATAGGGAGATCGCGAGTATTATTTGCGTGGCTTGGAATGTCAGCTTGATTGTCTCTGATTGGTTGAAAATTGCTCTATAGGCAATTATTACTTCTTGTGACTTAAGGTCTGTTATGCACGAATTTTATGATGTGCCCCGGAACAAATAGTTTCGGTAGTTGAATGTTTATGGTACGCTTGAACCTGTTTTTATGTTAAACGTTGGGGTTGTGTACGGGATTTGGTTAGTGTTGTTCGTATATGTTTTCGCGACTCAAAAATGAGTCATATTATTTTCAATCTAGAGAGTTTAACGTTGTTGTGCCTATTGAGAGGTTTTGAAACCTGAGTTTGGGATCACGGTAGTTTGATCCTCATATACTTGGTTTGGTTATTGTGATGGTAGACTCGAGACCGCGGAGTCTAGGTTTATGGTTTTTGGGCATCGAGTATTTACTCGTGGTTGTGAGACACCGTAGCGGTGTCTGGGAATTCCATGTCAAGGTGATGACCTGGCATTGATTTGAGATACAGTTTAGAATTCGGGACGAATTCTTTTTAAGGGGGAGAGGATGTAAGATCCCGATTCCCGGTTAGCTTGAATTGCGTGCAATGCTCGCATTTCTTCTTTGGTTGATTGCTCGTTTGGTTGTGAGAGAGTCTAAATGTGTATGAGAGATCACATTAAGACTAAAACACTTCTAAGAAATGTCATATGGTGGTTGACTTGCTAAAGTCAAAAGTCGTAACCCGACGATAGTCGAAATGCGACGCGATTGAGAGTTTATTCGGGTTTTGTGTTCTTGACCTCGATTTGGTCCCAGATCTTTACATGATGATTAAATAACATGTTTAGATGTGTTAGACTTCTAATTGGATGTATTCCATAAGTCTCGTGAAGTTTTGACGCTTCGAGAATAGTAATTCTCCTTATCGCGTAGTTTGAGATTGAGCGGCGAACGCCTCGCTTTCGGGAGCTTATTTCTCCTATCTGTTGTTTATCATTTGAGAGGCATTCAGGCCTATTTTGTAGCCCTTATAGGTGCTTATAATCATGGGTTGTTATCCGTCGGTTTGTGGTTTCATTCGACGTTTCGATAGTAAGTTGTTACGTCTTGCGCCGGTTTTGCCCCGGGTTGTTTCGGGTGCTTTTTATGGGAGTCTAGACCTAATTTAAAATGGGTTTGAGACTTGGATGGTTTAGTTTAATGTTTGAGGACTTTAAGGGTTGAATTGTGAGCCATTTCGAAGCTTTAAGGCTCGAGGATGCATGCGGGAACGACCGAAACCAAGCAAGGAGTCAACAAAGGGATTTTTGCTGAGGAATAGTGTGATGCGCTCGCATCACACTTGCATGAAGCGACCGCAAGGGTCCCTGCATTCACGGGATTTTTCAATGCTTTTGAATTGTCTAATTTTTACCCCCTTAAACCCATTTTAAACCTAACCTTAACCCTCCTACTTAACCTAAGACTTGTCCTAAACATTATTAGAGGATTTAGAGGTGGATTAGTGAGTTGATTAAGAGAATTAATCCCCCATATAAAATCAAAACTCACACACTCTCTCTCATTTATTCAGCCAACAGACCGACTTCTCCCTCTCATCTTCTGCAACAGACCACAAAAACGTGAGGGAAGCTGAGAGAGGGTGATTTCTAGGGCTTGAAGGGTTCTATCTTGGGAGGCCATGGCTAGGGTTCTTCCTTCCCCAAGCTACACCATGAGATTGAAGTGAAGGTTGAGAAGAACAACCTCCCCTCTTGAATTCCGAATTTTCAGCTTATTAGGGGCTGAACTAAGGTAAGTTTCTACCCTATTTATCTTGCTTTTGGGCTCCATTGACCCTAGGGAAACAATCATTTGTGGTATTTGAGGTCAATGGAAGCCATTGTTAGGGTTTATAGAAGAAGCATGAACCCTAGGTTTACAAAATTGATGATAGAACTTGATTGACCTATGTGAGACCATGATATATGTGAAATTCATGTTCTAACTAGTCTATTGAGCTTGATTATGTCGATTATCCATGAGTTTTGATGTTGGTTTGGTTGAGATACTTGGAGGGTGTTTTGCCCAAATTTGGTTTAGCTTGCAAAATTATTAATGTGAGCTTGATTACTATGTTTTATATACTTAATAGAGTATATTAAACCGGGTTGTATGATTTAATCATGAATTGGGAAATTATGTTGGTAAGGTGAGCTATGAAATTGTGCTCAAAATATGAATGTTCTATGTGAAGGTTTTGTCGGGTTTATGTGAGTTAAACGAACCCGGATGATGACTATTGTTGATGGTTATGAACATAGAGATTATTGAGACCCATGGCCTCTATGCCCTAAAATTTTAGAAAGGGTAGATTAGACTCAACGAGTCATTATAAGTTTGATTATGTGCTAATTGAACTTGGGTTGAAATCCTACGATGATTGGATTTCGTCCTAGTTAATGGAGTGAAGAACATAACTTCCAAACTTTAAATGGATGGTGATTGTAATGTGTTTTGTGGGTTTTTAGTCTTGGGAATTAAGCCCGAATGACTGTTGAGATTTGGTTGTAAACCTTAAGAAATTATTACGGTGTGAATTTATAAAACACATAAAGAATGAAATGTGTTAGTAAGACTCAACGGAGTCGTAATAAGGCCAATAAAATGATAAAGAGCCTTGGGTTGAAACCCTACAATGTTTGGGTTTGCTTGGGTTGTGTTTGTGCACGCCGGGTCTTTGATTGGTGTCCAATGGAGACATTCATGGTATGAAGATTTATTAGAAATATATCTTGAGCATGCTTGTTAGAGCATGGGACAATATAGAGACCCACGGATGGACATGAGAATATTTAAGAGAAGATTAAGAGAGAATCCTCTTCTCAAGGATTTTTGTTACGTACATATGAAAACACTTGTGCGAAGTGACTACGGAGTAGTCGTGATGTTTTAGGTATGGTGTTGGTGTTATCGATCATGTATGACGATTAGGACTATGATTGAGTCCTGTACTTAAAATAAAGACCAAATAATAAGTCTTGAATTGTGGATATTTTGAGACTAGCGTAGTAGTCTTGGTTTGGTTTGAGTTGAGGATTATAGAAGACCTCACATTGTATTTTATTAAGCTTGTAAGCTATACTTGACTGGGTTGATGACTTGAGGAATAATGAATACCTCAATAAGTTGTTTTTAAACTAAACTTGTAAGTTAGTTGAACACAATGGTTATATGCAAATATATGCGTTGTTCATGATGTTTGGTAGAGCATTATGTCCTACTTGATTTTATGCAATTATATGCATGGTTTATGAGATTTCGTAGAGCATTATGTCCTACGTGGTTATATGCAAATATGTGCATGGATTATGAGATTTTGTGGAGCATTATGCCCTATTTGTTTATGTGCAATTATGTGCATGGTTTATGAGTTGTTGTAGAGCATTATGTCCTACATGATTTAATGAGCCCGATAATAATGAATTTGGTCTCATTGGTTTAGACAAGTAAATATCTACTTGAATGTTTGGTTTAAAGTCCAGCTGGCGGGTTTTGGTTGTTGTGGGACGACGATTCATAGCCTTTGGGAACAATCGCTACGAATCGTTGCATTGGGTCCTTTTTCTCCTCACTATTTGGCCAATAGTGGGATGTGATCTCGAGTTATGCCATCTAGCCTGACATCGAGCTCTCATTTCTCATCCGGAGACTGGATGAATGTAACGAGTACTCATTAAGGGAAACTGATGAGTTGAGATTATTTGGGGAGGAAACCCCAGGGTATGATTGATTGGGAATTGAGCCCGGATCATGGTTTGAGGTTTGATCTCATGGTAAGTTGGTTGGGTTTTGAACCCGGATTTGATTGTAACGGTTCGATTACATTTACTGTTACGCATGATTATTTATGAGCATTTATATGAAAAAATAAGATGCTACTTGATTTATGTGAGTTTATGTGCTTTAAAAATTAAGTACATGTTTCATGATGGTATACTAGCATGATACCATGATTTTATATGTTTATGCATTTATGCCATGCCATGTCATAATATGCCTCATGTTGCATTTAGAAACTTACTGGGTCATTATGACTCACTCCGTGTGATTGTTTTCCCTAGTGTGTGCAGTGATCTCGTTAGCTTCGGATAACGACTTTTAGCAGGTGGTCTTCCAAGTCAAAAGCTTGGAGTTATTTATCATTATGTTGTATTTATTGTGAGGCTCGAATGTAAAGTTATGTAGACTTTACTTGGGTAGATTGTAGTGTTATATTATGGTTGTGTTTTTGGGAGCCGGTTGTATTGCCGAGCCTTTGTATCCTTAGAATGTATTTCTCTTGTCGTTTCGAGCATGTGTGGCTCGTTTATTCTAGTTGTGGTATATTGTTGTTCCTACCTCCGATAGTTTTAGTCGTGAGGTTTGGTTGGTGGTTTAGCATTGATTATATGGTTATAGTGAATTGTTCCTCCGGCATGTTATAGCCGTTGAGTGTTGTTTATCAGGTTGGGATTTTGTCTGTTGCCGGCCTTGGTTGCCGATGGTTAGTTGTGCGTGTCTAATGTTGCGTCACGCGCGTCGAATTTTTGGGCCGAGAGATTTACTATCTCTTGGGTTGTTTATATTTAGGAGCTTGATAGCTCGGGTCCCATTAAGGTTTTTGCTTCCGCAGGTTTTGGTTTTTATTTTCTGTATTGCCGTTATGGCTTTACCTTCCTGTCGTGAGCTGGTTGGCTCGTCTTTTGACTCGCACCATTATGCTTAGCAGGTGCTTGTCTGTCTCTTGGTTGTCCTGATGGCACGACCTTGGGATCTTGTATTGAGATCCGGGTCGGGTCGTCACATTACAAGTCATTGGGATAGGAGAGCATTGTATGTCATACATAGAAATGCATGAGATGGATGTATAAGTCTTCTAAATCCTTGGGACCTTTCTTTCCGTAACTGACCGGGTTTGGATGGTAGATCTCATAATTCTTAATGCATGATTTTCTCTTAAACTTTGATTTTCATATGAATGTGGTGTTTAGCCTAATAAAACTGTTTTAGTTAAGATATTCTTTAAGATTGATAATCACACACACACGGAGAAATTAGAAGTAGTAGCAGTTTTAAGTAAAGATCAGTTGGTTTTATATGACTAAGCCTGCATATATGTGGTGAGCATCGAACTGAGATAACTTGCATACCATACACCTATAACTTGAGATGAAGCCAAAAAGATTTTATGTTTTATTCGTAGTTAATTTTTACCTGCTTTTGTATTTATCTGTTTTTCATCTGCATAGTCGAGTCACTCGAAAGAGTCTCCTTGAGTTTGTGGGTTTATAGAGGAGTGTAAATAGTGTCACCCTCCAAAAAGATTTTAATTTTGTGTTATTTATATGCTTTTGTATTTACAAGTATTTTTGTTTACTCGTGGACGAACAAAGTTTAAGTTTGGGGGTATTTGATCGATGTATTTTATACGTCGATTTTATATACTTCTATGGCTTAAATTATGCTATTTCACGAGGCTTTTGGCTACTAATATATGTTTTCGGTGAGTTTTGTAAGTTTCAGGGTTATTAGTGAAAATATGCAAAACTCCAGGTTTTCAAGTGCAAATTTCGAAGAAGGGCCAAAGAGGAAAAATGAAGAAAAAGCAAAAGCTGCAGAATCTGGACACCTTGCGGACACAAGGAGCCTCAGACCTTGCGACCGCAAGGTAGGCAGTACGGGTCAGAAAGGCAGCAACCAAGAATTCCAAAGGCCGGACAAACTGGAGACCTTGCGGATGCAAGGTACCCAACACCTTGCGACCGCAAGGTGGTCAGAATGCTTGATTTTCGGATTTTCACACAGTCATTCGATTGAATTACAACTCCCGAGTATATATAGAAGTCAGATGCCGAGCCAAAGCATAAGGAGGACGGCTGGAAGCTCTCTTTAGTAGATTTTAGGTAGTTTTTAGACTGTATAACATAGTTAGATTTTGTAATCTCAAGTATCGAAGATCAAATCATGTATCCGATCATCTTCATGTGCTGTTCATTGTCTATGATGAACTAAATCATCCATAATCTAGGAGGTGGGAGGTAACTTGTATCAAATTCACGCTTTAATTTGTATATATGATCCTTCAATTCTTGTTGATTGTGTTGTTTATCAATCCCTATATTATTTTGCTTTGAACAAATGAATGTAATCGTAAATAATAAAGGCTTAGAGGTGCGGATAACTGCATGACCAATGTGCATATGTCGTACACAGACTCACCAACACAATAAATTGGACCTATCGATGCACGAGAGTGATAAGTTAGGACCAGGTTCTTACATGATCTAGGTGACAGATAGATCATAAATCTAGGTGACAGCTAGATTGATAGTTCCTGTGCTTAGGATATAGAATGGATGAATTTTGGGATGGAGGCTGAACCAATTGTTCAACAGACTATATCTATCTTTAGTGAACGAACCCAAGACATTGAATGATAATTATTATGAATTGAACATAAAGGAGATACAAGTGAAACCCAGAATCCTAGATTGCCACCCACCATAAGATCTTCATATCTGTTATTACTGTCTAATTAGTTAAACAGCTATAAATAATAGTTTAGAGTAGAATTAAATATAAAAACCCCCTTTAGATTAATAATTTGCTATCAATAAATTGCACTGTTCGTGATCACTTGGTTCTGTGGGTTCGACCCTTGCTACCAATACTATTCTATAATAGTCTTGTCCACTTGCAAGAAAAAAGATTAAATAAAACATCGATCACTCTCCTAGCAAGATTTAGGGTGTGTTTGACACCGGGACTTTTTGGTTAAATTTTTTGTTTTAGATTTCCGTTTGTAATGATTGTAAAGAAAATAAGAGATAGAGAGAAACTAATGGAGTTAAAATGAAACAATGTGAAAATCAATAGATTAATTAAAACCTTACAAGGAGATCAAACCCTTAAATACTTTGGTTTTTGATTTAGGTGAAACGAACTACACCCCAAAACTCATTTTCTACACCTTATTCTTTTTATTGAGATGTTGTACCTTATGCTATAAATTCTAGGAAATGGAGAGTGGTTACCCCCATTGATTTATTATTTTCTACGTCTTCGGCCCTAGCTAGTTGCTTCTGTCTATCTCTTATCATTACTTCAATCATTAATAAATTAAGATCTAAAATGCAAAAACAAGCCTTAAACACACTCTCAAGCACAACCTCAAGTATTCATAGCTATAACTAAATAAAAAACCACACTTTCTATGTGACAGATTTTCATAAAAAAACAAATTCCGCCCAAGGTCTATATATTCCATTTTAGTCTTATGTTAGAAAAAATATTCTAAGAATGTTTTTTTCCTAAAAACTATTATGATAACGCTTTTTAAATTTTTTTTATCTATCATAACTATCTTCATGCTATTTCGGCTACACTTCTACAGCTTAATATCTATGTTTTCGGTTATCACTTCATGCTAGGGGTGTACAACAGAATCACGGAACCACAGAATCAAACTAGTCCGTTTGGTTCGATTTTGGTCCAGAGCAGTTTGTTTTCGGTTTCAAAAATTAAAAAACCGCATAATTCGATTCCGTTCACAGTTTTTGATATTGAACCAAACCAAACCAACTTATGTATTTTTATTTATTTATTTATTATATATATATATATATATATATATATCTACTAAACAAAACAAAATCTAGATTACTTGAGAACTTTTATTTCTTTCAATCTTTGTGTTTATTTGAGAGCTTGCATTATTTTCTTTATGATAATTTATTTTAGTAAGTTATTTTCTAATGTTTGATGTTAATTATAAATTAGAATCTTATTTTTATTGTTATTATTAATGTTGGTTTAGTTGATTGAAACAGATTTATATAAATTACAAACCCGAACCAAACCAAATGGTTCCAATCTTTACAAAATTAGAACCTTATTGTTATTGTTATTTTCGAATGTTTGTCATTATATTTATAAATTGTAGTATTTTGTATTCTATTTTAAGTGCCGGCGCATGTACGTCGAGTCTTGTATAGTTTTGTATTTGGTTCACTATGTTTTAAGTCTTCCGCTGAACATTTGATTAGCTCTTGTTATAAACTGTTTAGTGTTGGGTTCCGGTTGTAAAGTCGCTGATGAATTGGTACACATGTCTTTAACTGTAGATCAGGTTTAAAATGTTTTAAAATTATTCAGTCTTTTGGTGCCGAGTCGTGTTACGCTACAATGTTGCGTCACGTCGTTTTCTATAATTGAGTATTTGCATGAATTGTAGTCCTATTTGGACGGCTTGACTCGGGATTCCTCCTCGGGGTCTGAGTCAGGTCGTCACAGTTGGTACCAGAGCTTTATAGGTTAACTATCGGTCATGATAGGTTCCATGGCCTAAGTGAGTTGGTTCTTTATGTGATGTTTTAACGTCGAGTGAATTTTTATAAGTGTTTGATGATGATTCCTAATGGAGGAGCTGGAGTAGGCCACGGTAAAGGCAGACCCAGGAGGGTCCCAGATGAGCCTGAGGCTGAGTTACCGCCACCGCAAGAATCCGATTGATCTGAATGCACTTCCACCATGAATTCTTGTGTTTTCTCTCTACACACTTTTATATAATCTCTTTTTCTCTCCCAATGAAAAACCTTATTTGTTGATTTTTAGCTATTCATCTTATTAAAAAATATCTCCGGTAATCATTCTCTTTCGTCCCGACTTTAATTTTTGTCCTCCATTAATTTCTCCAAATTTTTTTGATGGAAAAATTATCACAAAAGTCTTTTAATAATCATAATTCCTGTGCAACGTACACTAGTACCACTACTTTCTTACCAAACGTGTTCAGAATAGAAAGAGCTAGCCATAAAAAGAAAAATGGAAAGGGAAATTGGCTGTTAACGTCACGAAAAGATTGATGTGAAGGGTGATGCACTTAGTCCAAGTAACTAATTGAGCAATAATATATTTCTGCAGAAACTTATTGCAATTTGTCAATGCCTGCAATTGAGTTTTCTGTTTACCAATAGATAGTGCAGTGGCCAGCCAATCTTGATATTGAATTTTGCTTCAACTTTTTGTATACAAGGCACTTCCATAATTCTCTCTTAGTGGTGGAAATTCATCTAGTTTAACTAAGTCAACACTAAATCAGTTGCTTTAAGTAGAAACGTGGTGTAAAAATGGAAAGTAAAAGTGGGTTATAATCATTGTAACGAACTATGGCAAATCATCAGTTATATTTGAGGCAGTCTACAGCAAAAATCCAAAAACATTATGGGATGGTTTGTAGATTTCCATTTATATATCTCTCCACTAGCTAGCTAATCATTGTGTATTTGTGTTGGACTATGAAATCATTGAATAATCCATGTTTCTATGTTCCCATTTTTCCGGTGACCTAATTTGGTCACTTGTAGTCCATGTTTGAAAAGGTTGAAGAAGTTAGAGAAGATTAAAACATTGATTCTTCAAGTAAGGATCATGACAATTCGACGCTACGAGTTAATCGATTCACTGAGTAAATCGCAGGTGCAATTTTTATTTCTATTTTTATTACTATTATTTTTTGAAATGTTAGATTTTTATAAATAAGTAAATAAACGAAATAACAAGTTAAAGGGGGACAACCAGCCTTACCCATAGGGGGGGGACAAAGAAGTCTTATCTTATAAATGAAAACTAAAATTAAAGCAAACAAGCAAATAAAATTAAACCTAATTAAAACAGAAACATAAAACTAAAAATTACGAAAACGATTTTTCGTTCGGTGCTTCTACTTTTTGTGACTTGAGGTTTCTAGATTTAGAGCTTCAAACTGAGAAAAGTCATTGTCTGAGTCTTCATCTTCAAAAGTTTGCAGAATGACAAAATTATTGGGCTCTTCCTCAGTCGTGGCCATGGCCGTGGCCATGCCAAGACCGGAAATCAACAACCAAGAACCCTAGAAAACGATAGAGAGCAGAACTACATCTAGCTTATTAGAGATAGAAGAAAAAAAATAGATATCATACTACTTCCACCACCACTTATCAGCAACTTGTTTTTACCCACTGAACTTTGAATAAGTGATTATATTTTCATGGCCACCGGTGACTATTGGAAAGGGTTTTAAACTGATATGCACAGTGAAAGACTTTGTAAACAATTAGCAGAGTAAAACAAAATCAATCTAAGAGATGAGAGGAAGAGAGAGATTAGGGTTAATGGACTTTTGAAATTTTATTATATTAAACTTGTACATGTTATAGAGTTACAACTATATATATGGATACAATACCAAACTCTAAATTGAATAAACTAGGAAACATGAGAAACAAATCTGCCGCACGGAAGTGGTCACTTTGCTCCATGGAATGTGATTGCTTTGTCAACGGATGTTGTCGCCTTCCGTCCTGATAGCGACCGCTTACATACTCCGAATTTTCGCCAAATGGATGTGGTCGCCTTATCCTAGAATTCGATCGTTTCTCAGAGTGATCGCTTTTTCCAGGACAAAAGCGACCGTTTTCCTACCAAAGGCCAAAAAAATCTCTATCACAGAGTAATTGAGCCATCATGTTCTTAAAATAAACCTATCTCTATCGTAGCTTTTCTTACTAATTTCCCTAGTAAACTACCCCTCTTATTAACTAAACGGATTTGCTAAGTTATTACTTGTTCAATTCTTACGTATAATATTGCGATAATACTGCATAACCTTACCTACTTATATCTTCGTCCAATCCACCCTTAACTTCTTTACTTTACTCTTATAGTTAACCTCAATTGCTTTGCATAACCCTTTTATAAACTTAGTTAGCAACCAAAATTACGTAATTTTTGGAGATGTAATTTAGAAGACAGAGTTAAATGACAAAAACTTAAAGTAAACCGGTTTTACAGATATTTTTTGTAAAATGGATTCTCTTCGTTTGGCTCATCATATCTTGGTGAGTTGAAGTATAAAATAGTGATGTTACGTCTTACAAATTAATAAACGTAAGACCGTCTTCCAGGAAATGTACTCCAATTAAATTCAACTCCAAAATAGAATTCTAAATTACTAACACACTTCTCCATCAACCCCACCTCCATTCCCACCCACCATGTGCACTCTTATTCCTCCTCACTTATTGTAAGGCTATATGGATTTTTTTGACAAATCACATGATTACACACTGTGCTGGAACAAAATTCCAGAAAATTAATAATTGTTTGACCTTGACATTAATTAGTAAACCTTAAGGTGGCAAAATGTAACAAGAGGAATCTTGGAATTGGAGCACATGGTTCTATGATTCTATCCAATAGTAGCAGGCAAGTGGTTTTTTTCTGATGAGTTTTTATTGATTGCTTGCTGATACACTGGTAGATGATAATGTCAAGATGATTTGCCCAACAAAAAATGTTATCTTTCTCAGTCTTCCCAGATCTTCTGATTCCAAACATTTATGCCTAAAAACTACTTTCAGTGTTTGATCATCTTCTTCATTAATGGTTATGATTGGTCCATCAGATAAGCCTCCCGAGCCTGACTATACTAAGAAAGAAACGACTCTCTCTCTCTCTCTCTCTCTCTCACTCTCTCCCTCCCTCTTTCTTTTAGGTTCCAATTTAAAATGTTGAGGAAGAGCAACGATGTGTAAGCGTTCCCACAAATGAGTGTTTCCCGATGTAAACCAGATGCAAGTGTTGGTGTATGTGAGATCAATGGGCTATGGCCTATGAGCCAAACACTGGGTTCGGTTCATTCCAGAAAATCGTGCAAAGGCCTTTATGCCAAATCAACGGTCCAAGGGAGGACACAACTATGAGTTCATGTCAGATTACAGGGCTAAGGCCTATACCTAGCCCCACAGTAGCATGAGAGAATCAAACAATGGGGACAATATAAAGTTAGCGGAGAAGCTAGTCAGCCTAGTCTCATAGTCGGGTAGAACCATGGGGTCAGTAAAAATTTCTTCACCAAGTTTTACGGCACATCACATGGATTCTCATAGCTCGAGTTTAAAACCTATGATTAAACTAGTTCAGACAATTATAAACATGTAATCACCTCAATTTCATACTCTCCTTTATAATGTCATATAAATAATATTACAAATTAAAATTGACTAAAAAAATTACTTTTATACATTTCAGGGGTCCAAAACGTCAAAGAAAACTCGAAAGGGCTCAAAGAGACCAAGGATAACAAAGCATGGGGTGAAAGTGCAATAAAAATAGAAGGAAAAGCATATGTGGCGCCGCGCATAAAATAGGCAGGCCCAATTTTGGGGGAGTTAAAAGTGATCGATCGAACAGGGCTCCCAATGTAAAAGGACTCGATTTCATATATGTGTACGCTAATTTTATTTAATTATATTATAAAGAATGTTAAACTAATGAAGTAATTATCTTCCAGTTCAATTAGTTGGGTAGTTGTGTAAATGTGTGAGTGAAACTTGGAGTCTTGGGTTCAAGCTCTGGCATTGCTAATTTTGTTACTTTTTTTTAATTTTGGGTATACGGTCAAGTATTTTTTTTTAATATGTATATTATATCATATACTCCACCGATTTAGTTAATAGTCCCTATACTATTTTGATATGTTTTATGCAATAATCAACTTTTAAAAAATATGTTTATAATTTTCACAATCATTTCAAGTCCTTGCTCGGCCATTTTTGTATTTTTTAATTTAAATTTTGGGTTAATGGTCAATTATTAATTTTTTTTATATGCATATTAATTATATCATATACTTCCCTGATTTAGTTAAATAGTCTCATATACTATTTTGAAATATTTTATATAATAATCAACTTTTAAAAAATATTATAATTTTCACAATCTTTCATCTTTATCATCCACTTATATTGTAACTATAATAGTTGTGGCTACGTATTTTTTTATTTATTACCAACTTCAAAACTACTTATATATATTTTAATTACTCAAGAGCCTAATAAATAAAGTTATTATATAAAGATAAAGATTTTGTATTCGGTTCCAACTGAATTATTCAACTTTAATTTTATTTTGCGTTCGCTAAATTTACTTATAAAAAAAAGTTAGTTGACCATCAATTTTTTTTATCTAGGTCATAAAATATAACAATTGATTGGCTATATAATATCAATATTTCAAGCAAAAATCAAGATTTAATTTTATGTTACTATCATTTGTATTGCTTATATTTATTTAATTATTGGTTTTTTTACTTGAATTTATAGTGCATAATGCATATTACCAAAAAAATATCCATCCAGAAGTCAAAACATAAATAAAAGAAAAAAATTGATTGAGTATATTCTTTTTATTGCAAATTATTTTAATGAATGAAAAATAACAGTTTTTTGTAATTATTTAGTACTTATTTTCTTATATGTTTGGGTATTATCCATTGTCAATACTTCAAATGATGAAAAGTCAAATAAATTATTAGTTTAAAATTCTTACGCTTATGTTTTTTTAAGGGCCTCTTATTTTCTTTTTGCTCAGGACCGGCCCTGAAAATGGGTTGTGACGCGCCCATCCTCCCTTGTGCGGCGCCCCTCTTGTTGTTTAGGCAATGCCTGTTTCTCCTGCTTCGGTCACCGTATACGTCGAACTTGGCTGAAAAAACATGGGCGGCTGACCCCCTACGCCATTAGAGAACGTCCTATGTCCGCCGAGGAGTCCTCTCCTTCCACCGCAAGTTGTTTCTTCATCAACCAAGGGTCACCTCTCTGCCTATAAATAGGAGCTCTCCTTGTTCATAGACAACCTACAATTGCCTTGCCAAAGCTTTGCCAAAATCGTAGCAGGTGGACCACATTGTCATTACTCTGCCTCAAAGCCACTCAACTCTCTCTAAAAACCCAGGAAACACACACACAACACACACGTAACCAAACAACCACACACAAAACACACATATCAACACACGCACCCACAATCTAGCAAACACACACACACACACTCACATACACAACAAACACACACATCCACTACTTAAAATACATATACATCCACCACCCATAATACACATATATCCACTACTCACAATACCCACACAACCACTACCCACAACACACACACACATCCGCCACACGCACATACACCCACACACGGCAAATACAAACAACAAATAAAGACTTATTTTCTCGGGAAGACACGAAAATCGCCTAAGCCTAGGTGTACCTGGTGCAGACTATCTTGCTCCAAGAGGTAGATATTGGATCTGATATTCTGTCCCTGTAGCTATTTCTTCCGGTCTATAAATAAATGTAAATATATACTTTGTGGATCTGTAAATATTCCTATTTTTTTATATATTGTTAAAATAAGTTTTTGAAAGATTGATTGTAATTATAATTATATAGATTAACTAATAAATAGTAAGTGAAACCAGAAACATAAAACAATGAAAACAAAATAAAATGTTTTATTAAAAAATGTTTAAAAGAAAACTATCAATGAACTGCTCGATAAAGCGTTCATTGTAGAGATCATTAAAGAGAAAGCATCAGAAATAAAAATAAAATAAAAACTGTAGGAAGGAAGTAAAGAGAAACTGAACATGGGAGATAACTTTTGATCAATAAGTAAATCACTTATTCATCGAGCCTCATGGCTAAAAATATATGTTTAAGCTTGATATAACTCGAAAGACTAACAAATTGGAATTTATGAAAAGCTATAGATCAAGCAGATATGAATTTAAATAATATAAACACATCAGACTACCTAGATTGATATACGCTAAAAAGTTCTCAACAAAACTATAGGAGATGTAAACAAAATATTGTGCTGGTGACAAAATGAATGAAGGTTTCGATATAGCTTCATTAAACAGTACATTCAGAATAGGAGCAGCAACAATTTTTCGATAAAACTTTTTTCTCTCTCTATTGTGTTATCTCTTTGTGATATGTACTTCTTTGTCTTCAATAGTGAACGCCTGGCCTTTAATATTTGTATGCACCAAAAGACCTAGAATCATTGTAAGACAAGCAAACAAACTTACTATAAAAGATTAGTAGGTTAGTGCAATAAATAAGGACTATAATTCTAAGTCATATTAACTTACCATATAATTAGAATCCCTAACCTAAATTAAACTTGGTAAGCCATGTCTTAGAGATACAAGCAACACGACACAAACCCTAAAACATAATTTACGTTATATACAACCTTTACATAAACCCTAAACCAATATAATCAAAGTCTACAAAATAATCTTACTATAAAAGACATAACAATTAAAAATAAATGAAGTTAAGTACTAAGAAAGGTGAAACAATTAAATAATATATTCTAACTATATAAACAATTAAATTGAAGTCAATTTTGTAAATCTCTGATAATATAAACCCTAAAGATACAAAAAACATAATAAATAATTTCTTCAAAGAATAACCTTTTTATAAAAGGTTTAATTGATAATAATTAATTAGTAATAACTAAGAAAGGCAAAACAAATAATAGATTAATCTAAACAATACAAATAATTAAATAATGTAAAAAAAAATTAGTTCTCTAGCAGTTTTCTTTCATGTTTACATTTTAGCTTGAAATAATTATTTATTCTGTTTAGTTATATATATATTTATATACTGTAAATAAGTTTATATATTAAGTTTTTTCTATGTTTTCCTTCTTTATATCTCCAATTTTATATTAGATTAGTATATAGCAGTTTTTTTTTTTTTTTTTATGTTTCTCTGTTCTTTGTTTTATTTATTTCTTTTTCCACCTTGTCATTAATTCTTTTTTTCTTTTACTAAATAGAAGTATCTTCTCAAAATGGGTTTGCTTATAAACATATTAGCAAACCCATTTTGAGAACGAAAGGATGAGTTGAGGGCCTAACATCTTCCCAACTCGTAACTTAGCCCCCAAATCCATAATCTTATTTTTTGGTTTTCCTCCGTTTACCATTTAAATGGAGGTGGTAACTCTGTACATACATTTTTGAGTCCATAACGAGGTCGGACGTATTCCACGTGTTTTAATGTTTTGAAACATACTCGCTTTTCTTACGAAACGAGACGGGGTTGAAACGGGGTTTTCACAAACCCGAAAGTCCTTAATCCACCCAACCCGACCTATACCAGACCCAAACCACCCCATTAATATTTTTGGGTTGAAACGAGTACCAACTTCAACCCAAAAATATTAATTGGGTTCGGTTAAAGTGGGTCAGACCTGTTACCTATTTTGACTTGATAATTTTTATTTTAGAAATATATGGATTTTTGGGGAAAATTTCGGATTAAAACGAGTCGACCCGTTTTAAATTGTTATCCATTTTAAACTGATTCATTTCGACCCATTTGATATTTGCGTTCTAATAGTTCTGACCCGTTACCCGTCTCAACAAGACCCAATCCACCCGATTGTCAGACCTACATTAAATTAGATTTAATTAATTTTTGGTTCCTCTAATTTTATGGAAACTTTTGTTTAGTCCTACCATTTCAAAAAAATATATAGTTTGGTCCTACATGTTCCATTTTGTGGTTAGATTCCCCCTCTCCCCATCACCCTTACAATTTCCATCTGATTTTTGTTAGAAAATGTCCAAACTACCCTATGCCTTAAATTAAAGCAAAACACACATTTGGGCCACTGTACTTTACAAAAGGTTGCAATTAGGCCACTGAGACGTCAAAATTTTCGGGATGGCCACTGTACTAGACTTATCTTGCACGTTAATCCCTTTTTTGGATGGACGTTAAGTTTGGTTGAATGCCTATTTTGCCCCTGTCTTCATCATCATCACTGTCATCTTCATCCTCTTCATCTTCATCCTCATCTTATCTTCATCTTCATCTTCATCCCTCTTCATCTTCATCCTCTCAGCCATAGCAACATGCCAGCACCATCGTGTTCTTCAAATTCCTTCTTAAAAAAACCCCAGATTCAAAAAGTAGTCGGATTCAGATTGGGATCGACCTTTCTCTCTATTCTTTGTAGCTAATTGTAAATTCGGATTTTCATAGCAACCCAGATCTCGATTTTCATAGCTAACTGTAACAGATCTGGATTTTCATAACAACCCAGATCTAGATTTTCGGAGAGAGAATACCTAGCAATTAACATCGGAAGAAACCTCAATCTCTGCTTCACAAGAATCAAAAGCCCTGCTTTGCTCCCTTCCCCTCACCATGATGATTCCACCCTCCATTACCCATTCTCAAAAATTTCAATTCCCTTTATGACTCATCAATTTCAGTAAATTCGCGGCCCTTGGCCAAATTACAGATCGCGCAGGAACCCGAATCAGAATCGGAATCGAAATTGGACGAATTTCCTGCAGATGGTCCGATTTTGGACATCTTGGAGAGGGAATTATCGAGAAAGGATTGGATCTACGGAGGCCAGGGTTCCAGGCCGGAGGCAGGGCAGGGTGACTTGAAAGGGGTTTTAAGCCATTCGTTGATTATCTCGATTGCTACGACGGGAGGGGTGGACATACCTGATACAGCGACGACATTACAGTTGCTTATTGATCTAGCGTTGATGGCGTCTGCAAGAGTGAGGCAGGTTGCGGCAAAGACGCCGGGGAATTTGTTGGCGAACATGGAGACACTGCTTGGGTTCCATGGCGACAAGGCGAGTTTCGTGTCGGATGTGGTGTTGGTGGCGGAGTTGACGAGGCGGCCGATTTTTCTCCGACGGAGTAGTAGTCGTCGGTGCCAAGGTCCTCGACGTCAATGTTGAGTGAGCGGAGGTGGTCGACGGGCGTCCTTAAGGCGCGCAGCCTAAAAAGAGCTGTAGGCTATGATTTTGAGGCGACGGTTGAAGTCTTGTGCCATGGTGCGGTGGCGCCGGAGTCCGTCGAGGTACAAAGAAAAAGGAGTTGACTTCTCCGACCAGGGGAACCGAGCGAGTGAGATCAACACTAGTTCTGTCTGGACTTAAAGTTTGGGTAATCATGTCATCTTAAGATGAAGACAGGGGCAAAATAGGCATTCAACCAAACTTAATGTCCAAACTTAACGTCTATCCAAAAAAGGGATTAACGTGCAAGATAAGTCTAGTACAGTGGCCATCCCGAAAATTTTGACGTCTCAGTGGCCTAATTGCAACCTTTTGTAAAGTACAGTGGCCCAAAGGTGTGTTTTGCCTTAAATTAATGTGCACACTATCTCCTTCTCTCTCGCATCCTCCCGAAGGCATAATTCATATCTCTCATTTCGCCATATCCATCCAGCTCTCTTCCTGATCTATTCGAGATCCAACCATAACTGCTGCCATTTCCAGTCTCTCTATTCATCTCCGGCCGAGCTCGCTCACCTTTGCTCATCTTCCGACCATCTCATCCCAAGGCTGCCTTCACCCTCTTCGAGTCACAACCTAGCAGCAGCCTCGAACCTTTATCTCTACTCGAGGAAGCCCCAACACCAGTCATCTTATCCACTATCCCCTTTTCTCCCATCATCTCCGAGCACCATCTTCAAACTCCGGCCTACTAGCAGCATTCACCCCCATCGTCTTCATCTTCTTCGATTCCAACAATACCCACCGGCCTAGTCTTGCCATCCAGTCCCTGCGTAAGTCCCATCTCTCCCCTCCTATTCTCACACCTAAGCAGGCGCTCTAACCTTTATCATCAACGTCTCCAGCCAGTGGATCACCAAATTCCAACAACTACACCTCCAATCTCTGAATAATTTTGCCCAAATCCACTTGACGAAGCAACAAGTCAACAACTTTAGTGTGTTTGAAACATATTTTGGCATGGGTTTGTAATTCTCTCCCTAAAAAATCAACCCATTTTGAGCCTAGGGCTTGATTGTGGCACCCCTTCTCAATTTCCCTTTTACGGTTGAATCAATTTTGCTTTTGTGGCTAGGTTACAATTGCGTCAATTAGAACTATTTGATGGAATTGGAAAGGAGAATGAAATTGGTCGAATGAAGGAGGAAGATAGATTTGAGATTCAACTTAGGGTACTTTGGGCATTTCAAAAAATAAATAGACGACAAGTTTAACGTTAACTGGGTGAGGTTAAATTTGACAGAAAAATTCAACATGTTGGGCCAAATGAATTAATTGTTTTGTAATAGGACCAAATAAATTATTTATGTAAAGTCGAGGGACCACAAAATTAAATAAACCGTTAAAATAATATAATCACTATGAGCTATCTACACATTTCATCGTCGATTATGCTCTTTCTTCTTTCAGGTGGGAAGTAGATAATGAGTCCGTAAAGTATGATTGTTTTTGGCAAAAAGAAAACATCTTTCTTTTAGTTAAAAAAAAAAAGAAGGAGATCCATGGATAAAAATTAACACGGACGGGTGCGGAAAAGAGAACTTGGGTCTGACCGGGGCAAGGGGCATTGTTCGGAACTAAAGAAGTGGTTGGAGAGATGGTTTCGCTTGAAATAGCTTGGTTGAAGGGCTTTGAAACAGACTCTGACTGTGGAGGCAGAGGTACTTGGAGCAACAACTGTGAAATTGATCAGATATAGTAATGTTGTGTTATGATAGCAAACAATGCTCTTAGCCGACCTTTTGGAGTTGAAATCCTCTTGACAATCCACCTGAGTAAGTGTAAAGCCCCAACCATCTACTTGTATATATATAATACAATACAGCTCATAGTCGCACGCTCGCAATTGACAAAGGCTATTGAGTGGTTGAGATTTATTTCTTTCTGAAGATCCTACGGTCACGAATTAATCCAACCTTCACATGTTCGATCGGCGGTTGTTCTCCCTTTCGCAACAAAGCTTCACCCACGATCCCATTCCAATCACCTTCTTCTTTCGTCATTTTCTTCCTCCCCCTCTCCCCATCTCTCTCCTCACTCACTCAAACGCTAACTTCTCTATCCTCTACAAGTACAACTGTCCAATGTTTCTACTGTTGCCTACACCAGGTCACGACTTCATCGCCCCTTCTTCGATCGTGTTTGATTTTGATTCGCATTTTCCCCATTTTTTTTCTCTGATGCCTATACCAGGTCACAACTTCATCGTCCCCTTCTTCTTCAGACAACCGTGTTTGATTTTGATTCAGACAGCAGTTTCACCATTTTTTTTCACTGATTGAACCAACATGATGATAGTTTCCCTAATTTTTTCTCCATCGACTATCGACAAATATGTCGTCGATATATCTGCTGCGGTGTAGGTGGAACTTGCTTCGGCATATGGCTTCATCAACGACCATCTTCCTTAAGGTAATTGTTTACATGCTCTATTCTTCGCTTCCTTTCAAAAATTCTTTGAAAAGAAAAGTTAGGAATAGCATTTCAAAAAGGCTTCTCATTGGGCTACAGTAGGAGCAAACCAAAGCTCATATATTGTTATCGATAAAATAAAAAACTAAGCAGCACATCCAGGGAACTCCAACAAGAAAGAAATTGGGCTTTCTTCGAATTTCTTGAAATACAAAAAATTGGGGTTTCTTGAAATACAAAATTATTTACAATTAGATTATATTTATACCATGTGGAATCAAGTGTGTCGTGTAATCTTTGGTACAAATGTATTGTGGGACAATTTAGTTGCGTAAACACATATTATCTACACTATGGAAATTAATTGTGTAGTGTATTCTTAGTAATCTTTGTGATTATCTACACACAAATTATCTGTAATATTAATTTCTTTGCAATTAGATACTATGTTGAACAATGTTTGAGTAGCTATTAGATACTGGAATGAAATTAATTAATATTGCTTATATATTAGGCTCCGTAAGTCTATGCATACTATTTGATGATTTTTTTTATTTGTCTGAGTGTTTAAGCAAGTAAATTGTCAATCAAACTCTTGGTAATAATGACTTTATCGAACTCCTACAAAATCTTTCACGTTGCATTGATAGATATTGTTCCTTCCTCCGTAACTATTCTGATATATTTTGATTACAGTGTTTTTTTCGTTAAACTATGAATTTTTGGTCGAGTAGTTTCCTATGTTGATTTGGATTGAATTTTAGATTAGTTAACTGTTGAAACTTTGGATAAAGAACTTAGCTTTCACTTATCAAAACATATTGAAATTTATGTTACACGTTCATCTATTATTGGATATTTTGAGACTTTTTCTTTAGTGGAAGTTTGTTAGAAATTTTAAGATGATGTATGATACTTACTTTGTTCTAATGACATTGTATTAGTTGTGCAAAGCACTGTACAAATACTTTGTGTTTTTGGTGGGTCGTAAAAAGCCCCTTCTTACATTCAATTGATAACAGTTCTTGCGGCTCAGAGAGCTAAAGGGAGACAACGTTGATGATTGGACAATTTGTTGCTACTTAGTTGAATTGCAAGGTAGTTTCAAAATTTTCCTTTCTTTAATGATAAATTGTTTTTCTTCATGGAAAAATTGTAATGCTTATGCCACATTTATTTCAGTCACAATTAATTTATATTTGTTTTTCGTTCAACTAACTCTTATTGAATATGGCCTCACCGACACTTGAAAACAAATTTTCAACTCATCTAGGACTGTGCAAATAATCACATGCCCTCCACACGATAGTTTCTGTCTTAATAGTATGATAGTTCGAACTACGCAGTCCTTATTTCTGTGGTATTTCTATATTAATGTTCATCGTTTTATTTTTGAATTCGTAAAAAAGTCTTGAAATGTATAGCAATTACCACAACTCAGATTGGGTTCAACACTACTCCAATCTGTATGGTGACTGAATATGAATAGCATTTAAAACGAGGTCCATGGTATTATTTTTGAATGATTTCCAATTATTTGATGAAATGACTGACTAGGCTCCATGTTCATATTGTAGGATCATTTCCCTGACCTCCATGAAATGCCTTGATGGTATGATGGTTAATTAGCACATTGCTTTACTTTTATTTCCTAATTATTCTTGAGCCATGTATTTTTTGAAAGCTTTTAAACAGAAATTACGTTTAGCATTTTGATGAGACGAAATGCTAGACTGAACTACATGTTAATTTACTAACACATTGTTTTAGTTTTGATTCATGTGTATTTGTGAACCATGTGTTTTTGGAAAGCTTTATATGAACTAAATAGAGAATGTGTACACTATCGTGTCTTTGATTTGGTGTGTTGTAAGCTACTTCATTTTGTCACGAATTGGAGCTTTACCCATTGAAAAAATTAACCATAGATAAGGAGAAAATGTAAGCCTAAGCCCAACCACTGGAGAAACACAAATCACATCCCCCCCTTCCCCGAATGGCTACGAAAATCACAAAAAATGTTCTGTTAGACAACATTGCTATCTACCCATCAAAATTTGCAAAATTACCAAAGCAAATATAGGGTTTGAAAATATAGAGTCGTGACGGATAAACTTCGCATGGCTGCATAGGCTTAAGGATGTTCTGTAAACGCACAAGCTTGAAATAGGCCTTCCATTTTTATTTAATTACATATGTACTATAAGTCGAGTTGATTCTACCATAGTATTCATGTTTTAAAAAAGCTTTAATATTCGATGATGATATGTGGGAGGATTTGAGCTTTATAGACAAAGTTGTTTTTTTTATATTTTAATTAACGATTCATGTGCTTAAAATATAGTTTAATAAATGTGTTTAATAATTTCTTTATCTCAGGTGGAAAATGATGGAAAAAGAGCCTCTGCGAGAATACTAAGTTGCTGTTATTGAGAAAACAATAAAACATTGTTGTTACATTTCAAATTTCTCTTTATAAAATAACAATATTTTATTATTGGTTTTCTTTATAAATAAATGAATTTTGACTAATTATTATTTCATTATTTTGTGTCATTTAAGCTTACTCATCCCTTATAAAATTAAAATTATGAGTATACATTAACTTTTTATATTAATTTTGAGCATACAATGATCGTATACTGCATCGTGCCATAGGCACGGGTACAAAATCTAGTATATATATATAAGCGCACACACACACACATACACACACATGTGTGCTTAACATGCTTGAAATGTGCATAATATGCTTGACTTGCTTGCCTCGACTTGGTTGAAATCATAGTTGCATTATAAGATTTCTATGCTTAGCATGATTCATGCCTTGGTTCATGTTGGTTCTAAGCCTTGCCTTGATATTCTTAAGTCTATATGAGCCTTAGTATTCTTGATATGTATTTGGTTGTGTTGGTTTCGGTGATATCATGCTTAACATTGAGTTTGAAATCACCATCGCCGTGCTAGAACACTTGTGAACTTAAGGTTATATTTGTACCCTGTCTTTTTTTGGACATGCATATAATAAAAAAAATGCATATATTGAGTTATTGTTGTTGTTTTAGTTGTTGAGTTCTTTACGATATTCCCTAGCTTGATCTTGATTGAGTATTCATGCATGTTTGATTTGTGTTTGTTTCATTGGGTCTTTGTCTTGCATTTTGACCCTTGATTCCCTTATGTTTAGGTTGTCGTTCGGACACGTTTCATATAAGGATATCACCAAGGGCGTGCAAAGCCGATGCAAACAACAATTGGACCGGTCACAAGAGCTCGATCCAAAAAGTTTCGTGACGAAGTCAACGGACTGGTTCGTGAGGCTATGGAGGTGGAAGTAAGAGTCATACATCATGAGGACAATACCTTGAAGGGTCAAATGAAGATGGTAAACATAGTCCAAGGCACAAGGATCTGATTGGGAGAAGATACAATCAAGAAAATGGCCAGCAGCAGTGAAGGTGATCGCGCCTTCCCATGACAAGGCGACCAAAATTTTGCATAGGCATCCGCGTATTTGACAGAGGATAGTATCATTTATAAGGCGATTGCGTATTAACCGAAGGCAACCGTGTGACAACGATTTTTTGTTTTCCAGATTTTTGTTAGTGTAGGGTTTTAAACTTTGCCCTAAATTTTAGTTTCAACTTTACAACTTTCTTAGGTCATTTATGAGTATAAATAAGGGATCCAACATTGACAAACACAGTTTATTAATGTGACGACCTGACCCGGATCCCAATACGAGACCCCAAGGTCGTGCTGTCATAACACACAAATAACAAGCAAAGGGTAAGGCTATAACAGCGATACGCCAACGACTCAACAAATGCGGAAGCGAATAACATAATGGAACCCGAGCTAACAAGCTCCGAAATACAAAACAACCTAAGAGATAGTAAATCTCTCCGTCCAAAAATTCAAAGCATGTGACGTAACATTAGACACGTACAACAAAACCACCTGTTACAATTTAATAAATATTTAAAACCAAGTCATCGGCGACGTTACAGCTGGAACCCAACATTAAACTAAGTCTACAACTCTAGTCTACACACTCTACGACTAAACATGCCAGAGTACAACATAACCAACAATAATATTACTCAAGATGAGTAGAAACAATATAACAATATCAACATGGCACGACTAACAGCTGTCAGCTCACAAAAGACTAAGTAATAATTTAATAAATACAAGTACCAATTCAATAACACAAATCTCACTCCCCAAAGTGAAATTTATATAATTTCACTTCCCAAACGTCATTTCCAAAAACCAAGGCTACGAAATATTAATAGTAGCAACCTTCGCAATAACCTCACGTTCTATCGTAGACTCGGTGGATTCCTTTGAATCACTAGCTCGGCTCGAATCTAAGGAAAACAAAGTAAACATAGTAAGTCATAAAGACTTAGTAAGCTACTAAAGATGCGATGTCATGCCATGGCATTATGCTCAAATAAAACATGTACATCTCATGTCATACTTATGATATATCCTTTCATAGTATAATCCTCAACATAAACCAAATTTCATCCATAGTCACATAGAACATAGTTCTTCATAATTCATCATAAAGTCATCTATATCAAATAGAATTTGATTCTCAATTCCAATATGTGTAGCATGTTATTTCCATATTTTAACTTATCATCAAACCACCATCTACATAACCCAACTATACTATGAGTCTCATATTTTATCATTTAACACAACTCATGTAATAATTCATATATGGGAGACCTCTGTTTCCATTCTAATCATGGGTAGCATGTTATATTTCTAATATAACATCATATCATAAAAATCATCATTTCATTAGCATGTTATATTTCTATTATAACATCATATCATAAAATCATCATCTCATGTAATACATATCATTAGCCACGTAGCACAACAATTCATATAAGTGCTCGTATAAGAAACCACATAAGAGAGAATATGATTCCTTTTCCGCATCCGCCGTGTAGCTCCTGCAAAACACGTGCAACCAAATGTGTCCTCGATAACCCTTTTCGTGGTATCGACGTCCCCGAGATAGTACCATCTTGAGTTCAATAGCTATCAAAGGTAAGTGTATTATTCTCGCAATGATCAGCTACATCCCCACCGTGGCCATCGATGGAGGGGTGTGTGCAACCCGGCACGGCGATCCATTGCGATCACGAATCCCATAATTCGTGAAGACAATGCATCATCCCGCCAAAGACTCAAACCAAAAAGACGCAAGTTGGATTCAAACGCAAGCATAGGTAATATATACTCACATGCTCAACCAAGGAAAAGTATCAAATATTGCACTAATCCAATCAAGTAGATATTTACTTTTAAATCACATAGTTATGCATTTCTATGCTAACTAGTACATAAACACATTAGAGAAATAATATCAAGTCTCTAATACCCAAGTGTTCTTCATACACTTGAAAACGCTCGGAGGCTTAACCTTCATCAAACTACCCCAAATTCCGTAGGATCTCAATAGGTAATTCTCTATGTTCATATTAGTCACATAATCGACTCCATTGAGTCATTTCTACTCTTTCAAAATTTGAAGGCATAAAAGTTATTTGCATCATAGCCCTCCTATTATTCATTAGCTAATATTCATGGCTAAATCATCAACGTTAACAACATTGTGTAACCAAAAATAATCCATTCTTTCCCAACAAAAATCCCAAACATGTTTCATAGATCAACACTTAATATTTAGAGTCAATCATCGCATTTCAAGCATGTATCTCAAGATAGAATTTAATCTAGCATGCTTTCATCCAAAATAAGTCATTTATCCAACATGGTCATAACTAAAATATAATTTCATCTAGCTTGTTCATAGCCTTAAATTCATGGATTAAAGTTGAACAACATACTCTTATATGCATAAAAGTCAACTTAACCCAATAAAGTCAAACATTACATTTAAATCATGTAATCCATAATAATGATTCCTTTATCATGCTCACAACCAAAATTAGGGGTTCATTAAGCATACTCCCAAACTTTTGACATATAACATATGTAATTCCAATAATTCATTATATTGCATAGAAATTCCCAAAATCATTCAAATCATCAATAACCCATTCACAACATAAGCATCATGTCAAACACTAGGTTTTTAGGAAATTATATGACTAACATGCTCAAAGCCCAAACTTACAAAATGAAGCTTATTAATACACTTCATAAAACATAGAAAGCATCCTATTCATTCTTCTAACAAGTTCACTCCTCAAAAACTCAAAATAAAATAACACAAAGCATACATACAACTCATTGACCTCAAATAGCAAGCCCTTTGTTTTCCTTCGGGTCAATGAGTACAAAATCCATAGAAGGATGAGTATAGTAGCTTACCTAGCTTGAACCAAAACAACAAATAATGAAAATCCGATCAGTGAAGTTCTTTTTCTCATCGAGGGCTTCAAGAATCCGATGTTTGAAGGCAATCCGACGGTTGGATCTTCGTAGATCGAAGGAAGAAGAAAGCTAGGGCTCAAATCCCCCATGGGCTCTCTCTCTCTCTAAAACGTATGAAGGAAGGAGAGAAATAAGGGGAATTTTTTTGCATTCCCAATGGCTTTAGGTATTTATACCGCCACACTTAAAAAGGGCACAAAGGGAATTTCTATAGAACAATTAGTGAAGATTAGATGTAATCCACCACTAACCCAACCTTAATTAACTCCATAATAATGTTAGGACATGATTAGGACTAAGTATGGTAGGTTAGCAAGGGTTTAGAGGGGGTTTAATGAGGGTAGGATAGGTAATTCCTTTTAATTCACAAAACAGGGCAAAACAGTGTCGGGGCACCATGCGGTCGCATGGTCCCTTACCATGCGGCCGCATCCTCCTTGCTCATATCCTGGACAATTTCTGGTGACCTTGCGGGGGCAAGGTCTTTCCCCCTTGCGGCCACAAGCCTCCCATACCCTAAATTCTCTAAAATTCAACCTCAAATGACCCCAAACACATAACCAAATCATACAAGGTTCAAACCCCATCCAAAGTAGGTCTAAAACTCCCACAGAACACCCACAAACAACTCCCAAAACAACTCAGAGTGAAACCAGAGCAAGGCACAACAACTCACTAACGAATCGACGAATGAACTAGCGATCGAACGAGCAATACCATGAGACTTAAAGTAAGTCAAGAGGCCAATGAATAGGATTAAATACTTCTATGAAGTTAAACAACAACTAGGAGAATAAGGACTCCTGAAGATGAGACGATCATACGACTCAATCTCGAACTACGTGATAAGGATGATTGTTATCCTCGAAGCGTTAAAACGTCACTAGACTTAAGGAATGCATCCAAATAGAAGTCTAATACATCTAAACATGTTAATCAATCATCATGTAAGGATCTATGACCAAACCGAGGTCATGAACACAAAATGCAATCGAACTCTCAATCGCGTCGCATTCCGACTATCGTCGAGTAACAACTTGTGACTTTAGCAAGTCAATAACTATAGGGCATCTCTTAATAGTGTTTTGGTCTTAATGCAGTCTCTCATACACATATAGACTCTTTAACAAACCAATCATACAATCAACAAGGGAAGAAATGTGAGTATTGCACGCAAATCATTCTAACCTGAAATCGGGGTATTACATCCTCTCCCCCTTAAAAAGAATTCATCCCGAATTCTAAACCGTAACACGAACCAACGTTAGGTCATCACCCAACAACAAATACCCAGACACAGCTACGGTCTCTCTCAATTCCGAGTGAACACTCAATGTTCTAAACCATAAACCTAGACTCAATCTCTGAGTCTACTATCACAATAACCAAGCTAAGCAGTCGAGAATCAGACTACAAAATCCACATTTACCTATTCAAAAGTTCCCAATAATCATAGCAATACCGAACACTTAGGGTCGAAAATAATTTGACTCATACTTGAGTCGCAAAAGCACACACAAATTCCATTATTAATTAATCATGTGAATCCTTAACATATCACAAAAGCATACTCAAGACTTTATCAACATCAATTTCTCGAAACTATTTGATTCGGAGCCACAACATGAGATTTCCATACAAGAAATTCTAAATCAAAAGACGTAAAGATTGCTGATAGAGCAATTCACAACTTAAAGAAGAGTGTCCCACAACACACTCCTAAAACATGCAAGCCAACCTTCATAATCATGTAAGCTACACTCACAATCTCCAAAATCATGGATAAAACACATAAGAGCACATAATAGCATTGAATGATAATTCATTCCATTTCTGTTCGTTCCTTTTGGTAATAGGTTTAGTCAATTTCTAACCTACTTGCTACCAATCCTAGTCCACCAGCGAACCTCTTTTGATCACCAATTCAGGATACTGACTAAATTGGATTTCAAAAGCTTCCGTTGTAAGGATGCGAAGGTTAATGAGAAGATTTTAGGCATCCTTCCCTACAGTCTCACATAATCATGCATAGTTTAAACATGGCATAATCATTAGGTAATGATAATCAAAATCTTATCATGCAATAACCTACACAAATTATTCTGATTACTAATGCACATAAGCATGTTCATACCCAATTACAACTATATCCATTAAGCACATTTATTACTCTTGTAAACCAAATTTTTACTTTTAACAAAATGCATTTATTATGCATACTCATATGAAGACAATATTTTAATACTCGTAACAAAGACAATATATGTACTGATACTCGTCATGTTTATACTTCGTAGTCCACATGTATATTTCACTCATAAATTAATCATCAAGCAAATGATAAAATTCCTATCATTAGCAATGCCACATTTATACATGTCTATCGTGCAAATGTTATATATAATCACCAAGTATCATCATACTTCAACTCATATAATTCATATATTCATAGCCGTGCATATTGGTTAATCAAACAACTAATGTAGTACATATGATTACTAATCCAATCATACATATTCATAACACAAAACCAAGAAGCATACTCGTAAGTTCCCACCGTGATAATTCACTAAGCAATGGCAATTCTAACAGATAAGAAGGTCTGTTTATCTAGTATACTCGCCTAATGACAATTTCATAGTAAATCCAAATAAAAGAGGTAATATTCACTCTAGTACCCTCAACCATTATAACTAAGATATAATTTCATCTAGCATGCTCATAGACGTAAATTTATGGATTAAAGTAGAACAACATACTTTTATATGCATAAAAGTCAACTTAACCCAATAAAGTCAAATATTACATTTAAATCATGTAATCCATAATGATAATTCCTTTATCATGCTCACAACCAAAATTAGGGATTCATTAACCATAATCCCAAACTTTAAACATATAACATATGTAATTCCAATAATTCATTATATTGCATAGAAATTCCCAAAATCATTCAGATCATCAATAACCCATTCACAACATAAGCATCATGTCAAACCCTAGGTTTTTAGGAAATTATATGACTAACATGCTCAAAGCCCAAACTTACAAAATGAAGCTTATTAATACACTTCATAAAACATAGAAAGCATCCAATTCATTCTTCTAACAAGTTCACTCCTCAAAAACTCAAAATAAAATCACACAAAGCATACATGTATACTCATTGAACTCAAATAGCAAGCCCTTTGTTTTCCTTAGGGTCAATGAGTACAAAATCCATAGAAGGATGAGTATATTAACTTACCTAGCTTAAACCAAAACAACAAAGAATGAAAATCCAATCGGTGAAGTTGTTCTACTCATCGAGGGCTTCAAGAATCCGAAGTTTGAAGGCAATCCGACGGTTGGATCTTCGTGGATCGAAGGAAAAAGAAAGCTAGGGCTCAAAGGCCCCATGAACTCTCACTCTCTCTCTAAAACATATGAAGGAAGGGGAAAATAAGGGGAATTTTGCTGCATTCCCAAAGGCTTTGGGTATTTATACCCCCACACTTATAGAGGGCACAAAGGGAATTTCCGTAGAACAATTAGTGAAGATTAGATGTAATCCACCACTAACTCAACCTTAATAAACTTCATAATAATGTTAGGACATGATTAGGACTAAGTATAGGAGGTTAGGAAAGGTTTAGAGGGGGCTTAATAAGGGTAGGATAGGTAATTCCTTTTAATTCACAAAACAAGGCAAGACAGTGTCGGGGCACCATGCGTGTGACGACCCGACCCGGAACCCCAATGCGAGATCCCGAGTCGTGCCGTCCAAATAATCAATAACACAAGCATGCATAGGTAGGATTATAAAATTCACGTGGCGCAACATCGCATACAAACAACAACTCGGCTACACATGGCCGGAAAAACAACCTAAATTAAACAAGTCTTCGGCGACGTTACAGCCGGAACCCAACAACTACTCCTACAATATTAACACATGCTTATAATAACCTCAACGGCCACAACATGCCGGAGACAATAACAACAATAATAATTAAACGAGCTTTAGCGGAAGAAACTGTAGCGAACCATACACATATAAACAGGCTCGACATATAAGTCGGCATACCAAAAGATTACAAGTGTCAAATAGTTAAGTTACAACAACATCAAAAAACCCCAAGCCAAGTCTACATGACTTGCTTCCCAACGTCCTTTCCAAAATAAAAGGCTAATCGACAAAGTCCAAAAGATCAACCTTGAGGTTACAAACAACCAAACCGGAATAAAGGCGAGTCTATCCCGGACCGTCTCCTCGGCTCGGATCTAAGGAAACAAAACAAACAAATAGGGTAAGTCGAAAGACTTAGTAAGTTACTACAATGCATGTTCATGTTATAGCATGACATTTATCTCAATTATGGAACATGATCATCATATAGCACTTAACACAATAACCACATAAGTGCGGAAAGTAAATCATACAAGTAGGATATGATAGTCACGGCCGCTTCGTAGCTCCTGCAATACATTCTGTTACTGGTTCGTGCCATCGATGTTATGTGAATTCATCGACTTATACCGAGAATCCTCTCGATCTAGATAGCAAGCCAATGCGGCACTTATTGATACGGCAAAGGGGCTACTTCTCCACTGCGGCCCACAGTGAAGGTGTGTGTGAAGTCCCAGGAGCGGCGATCCATAGCGAGCACGAATCCCATAATTCGTGAAGGCGATGCATCGTCCCACCCTGACTTAGATAAACAAACCAAATAATGCCAGCTGGACTCAATGTGATGCACAAGTAGGTATTTACTTGACTAAACCAATTAAGGACCGAATTCGACAAGAGCGAACTCGACCAACCAAGTAGGGTATTAATCTCTACCTTAAAAACATGTCAAGGCAATAAATTGCACAAAACCAACCTTTCACAACAACTTGTTATAAACAATCAAACCAAGCTCATACTTGAGTAAACCAAATCAAACGGTGTTCAAACTTCGTAGGGATTGAAACTAGAGTTCAACGTGTTCAAATATTCCCTAGAGTCGACTCCGTTGAGTCTTTTCTCTAAATTCCCAATTTTGGAGAAATTGAAGCTATGTGCTTCATAACCCAACCTAGGTCATTTCTAGGTTCAACAAGGTTGTAAACTCGCCAAGGCATTATAATGTGATTTATGTTCATCATAGAGTCCAAAATTGAGGATACAACACATAGCAATTTCACAACATTTCAAGAAGGCATAAACTAGGGCATTCACATATATCAATACTTCCATCACAAATATAATACATGGCTTTAACATGTTCAAAACCTTAAATAGACAAGATGGAAGAGTATTATAAACATTCCTAGGTAAGAAATCATCCTAATCATGCTCCTAGCAAGCTCACACTTTCAACATACAAGAAGATAGCATAGGAAGCATAAAAGTGTCCTCATTGACCTCAATCACCATAGGCTTTGTTTCCTTAGGATCAATGAGAACTAAAAGAAGAAGAAGAAGAAGGTAACTTACTTGTTATACTACACCAAAGAAAGCAATGAAAGAAACCAATCGGATGGAAATGCTCTACTCTTTGAGCTCTACAACTTTAATGAAAGTAGCTTGGGCAAATGAGGAATGGATGAGGGAAGATGGAGATGAGAACCTCAAGAAACCATGGAAGAGTCTTGGAGAAGATGAAATCTCGTTTTTGGAGAGTGAGGGTGAGAAATGAGAGTCAAAAATCTGAAATGTGGCTTATATTAGTCTAAAATTTGAGTGGGACAAGTGTCAACAACTTGTGGTCCCTTTTCTAATTTGATTTGTGGCTTAATGATCATCCAAGCTCTCTCTTAATCCAACCTAAGACTTTGTTAGAGATGTTAGGACTTAAATGATGAGGGTTAGGGAGGTTTAGGATAGGTTTAGATAGGGGTTTAGGGGGTACAAGTCGTCCAATTCCAAAACAGGGGAAAAAAATCTCGTAGCATAACAGGGCTTGAGGCGGGCGCCTCAAGCATGCCCAAGCGGGCGCCTCATGTACTGAGGCTATCTCCAAGTTCAGACCACTTTGCAATTGCTCCCATCTGAGGCGGGCGCCTCGGCCACTGAACCTCCAAAACTTGATTTAAACTTGTCCTAAATGATCCCAAACTCATGGGCAACCATTCTAAGGTCTAACCCTACTCAAAACGAGTCGGAAACGCACCCGAACAACCCCCGGAACAAGATAGAACAAGGCTCGAATCACGCGACGAATAATCAACGAATCAAACTACAATCAAACACCAATCAAACTAGGATATCTTGGGCATGAAAAAGGTTGTTTCCACATGATTAAGACCTGATTATAAAGCCAAGAACTCAACGAACACTTCGTACGTCGAAATAGAAGCAAATACGAGCAACGAGAGGAATCGCTAAGGCCAAAATCAAGGCGATCAAACCGGCGATTCAACAAACAAGTTATATGATTCTAAACATGTTATGGACTTCTAGAATGACTTATGAATGATTCTAAAACATTTATATACCAAGTAAACATGCTCACAATCAACCAAGAAAGTATAAAGACAAGTATACAATGCACATGCAAGAATACGGGGCGTTACAATGCGGTCGCATGGTCCCTTACCATGCGGCCGCATCCTCCTTGCTCATATCCTGGACAATTTCTGGTGACCTTGCGGGGGCAAGGTCCTTCCCCCTTGCGGCCGCTAGCCTCCTATACCTCAAATTCTCTAAAATTCAACCCCAAATGACCACAAACACATAACCAAATTATACAAGGTTCAAACCCCATACAAAGTAGGTCTAAAACTCCCGTAGAACACCCACGAAAAACTCCCAAAACAACTCGGAGTGAAATCAGAGCAAGGCACAACAACTCGCTAACGAATCGACGAATGAACTAGCAATCGAATGAGCAAACCATGAGACTTAAAGTAAGTCAAGAGGCCAATGAATAGGCTTAAATACTTCTAAGAAGTTAAACAACAACTAGGATAATAAGGACTCCCGAAGATGAGACGATCATACGACTCAATCTCGAACTACGCGATAAGGACGATTGCTATCCTAGAAGCGTTAAAACATCACTAGATTTAAGGAATGCATCGAACTAGAAGTCTAATACATCTAAACATGTTAATATATCATCATGTAAGGATCTAGGACCAAACCGAGGTCACAAACACAAAATGCAAGCGAACTTTCAATCGCGTCACAATCCGACTATCGTCGAGTAACGACTTGTGACTTTAGCAAGTCAACAACTATAGGGCATCTCTTAATAGTGTTTTGGTCTTAATGCAGTCTCTCATACACATATAGACTCTTTAACAAACCAATCATACAATCAACAAGGGAAGAAATGTGCGTATTACACGCAAATCATTCTAACCAGAAATCGGGGGATATTGAAATTTGTGAGTTTATTCAAACTTTCTTGTTCTTCTTGAACTTTTGATTGTCGGAGGTTATCTGTCTTTCATTCATAACTTATCAATTGACCATTCATACCAATTGCGGCGTTGTTCATTAATCCAAGGTTGCTAGTCTCGTCGATTAGAGGTTACAGATAACCAAGCCAAGTTTCCCTATCGCGTGGGTTAAAGGTCATGGAGTCACCAATCCATCTTTCAATTGATCGTTCTTATTGTCCCGCTGTGTGATTTTGCATCCCCTCATCGAGGTAGGTTGATGTGCATAAAAACGCAGCTCGAGCAAGAATAACCAGCCGTATCAAGTAATAAAGTGTACAAAAGTACGAGTTATCGATCCCACAGAAAATGTAAGCAATTTTCACTTCGACTAAGTACCAAAATTAGGCTAACTAATTATATTTGAGAGAAAAGAAAATGAATTAAAAACTAAAAATATAAACAACCGAAGCAAGCAATTAAAGTCTAAACTAACGCGGAAGTGGTTTGGCAACAGCAAATCAAGATAAAAAAAATCAGAGTGTAATATTTCTAGTCTAGACGGTGTTTAATTTAATCTTCTTTTTGCTTTTCTTTAACTCATGTCTTGGTAGTCAGGCGCACAACATTATTCACTACGGGCTCTCGCAACGTATAGCAAATCTATCTACAACTCCCAGCTACGGGATCCCGCATCTTATAGCATACGAGAAAATAGTCGCATATCAAGAACAAGCACTCAATGACTATCTACGGACGATCTCCTCTCAGTCTCACGCAACACAAACAATTATTGCGATTTTCGGAATTAATATCACGTATTCTTGTATCTTATCCTATAATTCTAGTGATCATCTAATGGTTCTCTTTATTTTTCTACAAATCATGTTGGTAGCCGAGATACATAAAATTGGTTAACTACGGGCTCTCGCATCTTATAGTCAACCCTAATTTCCCCGACCTTGCGAATGGGTAAGGTTGTTCGATCGCATGTCAAACCAAGTCTCACAATGGCTATCAGTGAGTGTCACAAAAACACCAACTATTAAATTGATTGGTCTGAAATAGAAATGTAGTTCTCACGGATCCTAAATATTTCTAAAATCATTTACTTAATGGCCAATTAATTAAAAGCATTAAACCCACAAAATAATAACAAAACATGAATGTGTACTAAATAAAGAGAGAGATTAAATTTAAATCACTACATTGGACATAGAAAAATAATTGCATTCCATAAATTATTAAGCACAAACTAATTCCACAATATACAAGATATTCAACCAATAAAATACAACAATTATCTCAAAATATAAGTTGAAAAGATTAAATCGAATAATCGCGAATCCAGGGTTGAAATCTCTTTTAGATGCATCCATGGCTTTTGATTTGAAGCTCCAAACCTTCAAAGGCGATTAATCTTCAAAGATTTAGTGAGAAAATGGGAGAAAATGGGGCTGGTGCCCCATTTAGGCCTTACAGCCCGTATGGGGGCTTTTTTTTTTTTTTTTTAATGGAGGCTGACTATGAGAATATAAGAGAAGGCAACAAGAGGCAAGGACATTTAGGGAAGGACATAAAAGTTTTGGGGGCAAAACAGGAAGGAAAGGGGTTGCTTGGTCACGCTGGGGCAGTGATCGATGTCTTATTTTAAATTTATTTTCCTTGCAAGTGGACAAAACTATTCTACAATAGTCTTGTCCACTTGCAAGGAAAATAAATTTAAAATAAGACATCGATCAAGTTTTTGGCGCCGTTGCCGGGGACGAAGGGGATGGCAGAAGCCGGGTGTTGATTTGCCGGCGATGAAGGTCGGAGAAGATGAAGGATGGCTGGGTGTGAAGGTAGCGGCTGTGAGCTGTTGTTTCGCCGAAGATGAAGGCCGGCTGTGAAGGAGATCGAAGATGGGTGAAGGGCAGTGAGGATGGAAGTAGATGGACGGCTTGGTATGTAGATGGGCCAGAGAGACGGGAGGTTTGGTCGAAGGGATTGGGTGTGGATGGTTTCAGTGAATGAGTTGGAAGTAGGAGACATGGCGGTGGGTGTTGACTGGTATGAGGCGACTGTGTGTGGGTTTGCCGGTGATGAAGGTGGATATGGGTGAGATTGCAGCTGGGTTTGGGCGAATGGATTGGAAGTGGTGCTCGGCCAAACATGGCGGGTGTGGATGGAGATGAAGAGAGAGATGAACTGGGGGATTGCGTGGCCGGCTAGATTTTGGGGACGATGAAGTTGATTCGCCGCACATTAGGGGAAGGTGGAGATGGATGAGAGAGAAGAGGGAGAAGAGAGAGAGAGAAGAGGTCCTTGCACTGCCGTCTTTTTCTTGTCTCCGCCCTTTTTTTTTTCAATTGAATCATACAACTCCTTCGGCACCAACTTTCTGTCTACCTTGCGGTTGCAAGGTCAAAGGGCCTTGCGACCGTAAGGTAATTTCACTTAAGCCCTTGAACTTTTATTATTTCTTGTTTCAGCTGTAAATTGCTTCATTAATTTCAGTTGAACCCAAAAATTAAATCTTTTTGAGCAGTATTTAACCTGTTTAAACTAAAACAAAAAAATCTACAAAAACTAAAATAAAATTATTAAATATTAGTGCATATAAATACATAAAAATAAAATCTTTTTGTGAGGGTGACGCTATTAACACTCCCCTATAAACCCACAAACTCAGGGAGACTCTAACGAGTGACTCAAAAAGCAACACGATAAATACATAGAGATAAGGGTTAGAAATAATTCTAAGCTATAGTCGTTAGCTTGACTTAAATTCTCCTTTTAACTAAGAAGGCATCGCCGGATCACTTAGGAATGCACACATTTTTTGTCCATAAAATCCACCACTCATGTAATGTCTTAATTTTAGTCCATTGAAACCAAATACTTCCTTGGCGAAATTTTCTTTCCTCGATGGCCATCTAATTGATTTGGGGACGGGTAATTTCACACCTAAATCTTCTAATGTAATCCTATCCGGAATTTCCACTACTTTTTCATCACAACATTGCTCATCTTCATATATCACTAAAATAGGTTCTTGATTCTCTTCAAGAAAATATGAAGAAGGCGTCCCTAACTCCACATAAGTGTCTAGCGGAGAATCAATTGGAGAATAAATTACAATGAAAGTTTCCGTGATTGTTTCGGGTTCTTGAGAACAATGAGGTGGTAAGTCATTTTGTGGAAAATTTTGGGATTCTAAAATCAACTCATCATCTTTTTCAATCGGCTCCTCTACTACTTTCAATTCTTTTTCATCAATATTTGTGTTTTCTTTACCCCTTCGGGTTGTACCAGATACTCGGTACCATTTATTTAAATGCTCTTGAATTATTTCCAGGTACCGAGGCTCCTCTCTGCCCCTTTCTATATCATATTCCCACTTGGCGATTTGCCATTCCATGGGTGACTCATCATCTTCAGACATCAACACATTCTCTCGCACTTCTAGTTCTATTTTTTTTTTCTTTTTCTTGATAATTTTCACTTTTATCTTTTTCAACTTCTTTATCAGAATTATCTACTTTATCAGGCATATCAGAAGGTTACTTACCCCTTCTCCCTCTTCGTTAACTTTTGCAAGTTTCTCCTTTAAATTTTCTACTTCTTCTAACAAATATTTCAAAAGGACAGCTTGACTTTTGATAATTCCATATGATTTTGGAGGTTGTTGACAATACGAAGGTGGTTCATTATAATAATTATGCGAGGATAAAGATGATTGATTACAATAAGAAGGAGACTCATTATAATAGGACGAATAAGGAGGAGGTTCATTATAAAATGACGGATTATAATAAGGTGACTCATTATAGTTATTATGATAGGGCGGAAAAGATGGATGATTGTGATAATCACGTTCATAGCTATTAGGAAAAGATGGTTGATTTATTCTAGCATTTTGGTAGGCATATTCATTTATGGCTCTCATAGGTGCGTAATTTTTCATACCCCATTGATAATTATTGTACGCCATTATTATTATTTTTTAAGAGTTTTTTTTATTTATATATATTTTTTTGTAATTTTCGGAATTTATTATTAATAATTTTTTTAAGAATTTTTTTTTATAAAAACGAAAATAGTAAAAGAAAAGCTAAATTAACTAAATCAAAATAACAAATCCCCGGCAACGGCGCCAATAACTTGATCGATGTCTTCTTTTAATTATTTTCCTTGCAAGTGGACAAGACTATTATAGAATAGTATTGGAAAGCAAGGGTCGAACCCACAGAGACAAGAGATCACAGCTAGTGCAATTTATTGATAGCAAATTATTAATCTAAGGGGGTTTTTGTAATTATTTTATTCTAATCTACTATTATTATTTAGATGTTTAACTAATTAGCAGTAATTACAGGTTATGAAGATCGTATGGTGGATGACAATCTAGGATTAGGGTTTCACTTGTATCTCCTTTATATTTAATTCACAATAATTATCATTCAATTTCTTGGGTTCGTTCACAAAAGATAGATATAGTCTGTTGAACTATTGGTTCAGCCTCCATCCCCGCAACATTCATCCATTCTATATCCTAAGCACAAGAACATATGATCTATCTGTCACCTAGGTCATGTATGAACCTGTCCCTAACTTATCACTCTCGTGCATCAATAGGTCCAATTTATTGTGATGGTGAGCCAGTGTACGACATATGCACATTGGTCATGCAGTTATCCGTACCTCTAGGCCTTTATTATTAGCGATTACATTCATTTGTTCAAAGCGAAATAATATAGGGATTGATAATCACCACAATCAACAAGAATTAAATGAATAAAAATTAATATAAAACAATAGATTTGATACAAGTTACCTCAAATTCCTAGATTATGGAATTAATTATCCATAATTGAAAGTACAAAACCTTGAACCATTCTTGGAGAATCATTTCTTCATAGACAAAGAAAAATAATACAGAACTTCTCTTCCCTTTTTTCCTAACTAAAGGGATCTATTTATAGCTAATTAATCCTACAACAAGGAGGAAAAAGAGATACATTATAATTAAAACACTAAAAAGAATTAAAATAGAACTTGCACGTTTCCCAAGACAATTGGAACACCAAAGTGGGCGGCTGAAATTTGCTGGAATTTCGGATTTTTCAGCTTTTGCACTCCAAGTTTCCAGCTTTTGCAGTTTGGTCCCTGAAGTTCTTCAATTCAGCAAAAAGTGCCTATATTTTGCACAATTGTTCCAAAAGTCCCTGAAACTATAAAACAACACTAAAACATATATTAGACAACAAAACCCCCGAGAAATAGCATAATTTATGTCGGAATAATACCCAATAACTGCGTATAAAATACAGTCATCAGGCAGCGAGCAATCCAGGTGGAGGAAGCGCTGGTCACCCGGGTTAGAAATGGGCTGGAATGAGTGGGGGAGTGGGCTGGAAATGGAGCGGACTGACTTGGGTCCAAGAGGGAGACACGCGGGTCAGGGTTAGTGGTGGCGGGTGAAGTGGCGTGCTCAGGAATCGACAACACAAAAGAGGATCTACTTTCTGGATTGGCGCTGACCTCCCCTCTGACTTTGAAGACATACCCAGTGTCCCTGGTTTCTTCGGAAAGGTTGCCGAAGTCCTTCCATGTCCAGACTTCACAATGAAGTCCTCCGTTAGCGCTGTTAACCTCCATTAAGCCTATATTGCCTTGGGATACTTAACGAACTTAATGAACTTTGATCGAATGACTTGCAACTCAACTTTAAAACTTGGAATTACCTCAAACTTCATGCTAAACACCATATAAATGCTCAATTATGCATGGAAACCTACATTAAGCACAAATACACAAATAATAATATTTTCAAAGCATAATTAACTCAAAAATAACACAAAATAAAAGGAAATTCGAGGGAAAATTAGTGAATATCTTTGGCTCATCATACGTATCATTTGGTATCAGAGCTCTAGGTTCATATTGCACAATCTATCTGTAGACACCCCAAATTTGTATCCCTAATTTATAAATATCCTAAAATTATTATTTATAAGTTATAAATGGACTGACAAATGTTCAGTTTCCGTTAAGTTTCGTGGGGGACCAAAGCATCAAAGAAGAATAAAAAAGGAATGGACAAACGGTAACAGCAAGGGGGATAGTGTAACATCCCAAAGGACAAAACAATTTGGGGCAACACACACAACAAAAATAGGCATCGCACCCAAAACAGAAATAGGTTGCGCCCATTTTGGGTTTTGGTCATGTTGTTTTCCTTCTAACGTACTCCCTTTTTAGCGTAAGGCACAACACTTTTAAGCACACATGCAAAATATCTGCCTTCTTCTTTCGCTCTTAAGATCTCATCCCCTCCTCCTATAAATAGAGGCCTCCTCATAGTGAAAAGAGAGAGAGAGAGAGAGAGAGAGAGAGAAAGAGAGAGTTCAGACGAAAAATTGTACGGAAGGAATTCAGAGATAGTTTTACAAAGCAGAAGCGCTATTAAACTATAAAAATTATTTCCCCCTTAGGCTGAGTGATCCTCCCTAAACACGCCTAAACCACCTTCCAAATAGAAACCTAGTCAATTGATTAGGTTCTCATCCTAAACCTATCTCCAAAAAACCACCAACGCAGCCGTTACCCCGCCAAAATTAAGACACGACATTAGCAAAATACAACAAAAACAAGTAGTTACTCCGCCTGGATAAAGAGGTGGAAAGCAACAAACATAGCAGTCACGCCGCTCAAATTTCGACGTGAAAAGAAACAAATAAAAGTAGTTACGCTGCCCAAATTTCAACAGCAAACACACAATAACAAACAAAAGACTTTCTTTCTCAGAAGGATAGGGGAAACACACTGTAGACACCCCAATTTCGTACCCCTGATATGTGACATAACATAAAATATCAAGACCTGTTAAAACATTAACAAATGTCATGTTACAGGGTCGAAAATGCAAAAGGACAAAGCAAGATGCGCAAAAGAATGAAATGCAGGGTTCAAAGCGTCAAAAATGAAACATGTGAATAGTACTGGCGCCACCCACATGAAAATTGGGCATGGCGCCCAGTTTTTCTTCCCAGCGCCCAGTTTGGGCTTGTTGGCACCCAGTTTTGTTCACGATGCACTGTTCCTTCGCCGTAATGTGCAATTTCTCCCGCGGCTGGTACAAGCGATCAACGCAAAAGGAGGAAAAATTAATTCCCAGCGTGTCCCTTAATCAGCCTATAAATACATGCCCTGGGCTCCTCATTCAGCACACCTTTCAGCGATAAAAATTTCTCTGCGTCCTCGTTACGATGAAGAAATAAATAGTGAGCGATCATCTTAAAAGCCTCGAAACCCTGCTAAACCTCCTCCAAACACAAAACCAACCGGTAGAAGTGAGCCTTAGCCCCCCAGCTAGGTATCCACCCTATTTCCCCGGTCCAAAAATAGTGGAAAGAGCAGTTGCTCTGCCCGATTTAAAAGGCCAAATCAGCCAGAAATAAGCCGTTATTCTACCCGATTTCAGCCTACCTCAAGCAAACACAACAACCAAAATAAACAGTTACTTTGCCCAAATCCTGAGGCCGAAAGTAACTTTCAGAAACAATCACTCTGCCCGAATCCACACAACAACAACAACAACAACAACAACAACAAAAACAACAAAGACTCCCTCTCCCTGAAGGACAGAACGAGCACACTCTAGGCCGTCAGTAAGTTTTATTTTAAAGTTTTTATTTGTAAAAGTATTATTTCCAATCCGGCCCAATGTAGATATATAAGCAGTTGTGCTGCCCGAATTTAGTTAGGAAATAGTACTAAATAAAGCTGTTATTATGGCCAAATATTTTCAAGTATATTTTGTAATTATTTGTAAAGAGACAGTTGCAAGTCTGTAAATAATGTAGACACAATGGAAGTATTTGTAGGCAGTTAATGCTTTATTTATCTGTTAAATAAATATAACAAAAAGCATACTTTAGCCAAAAAGCTTTTGAGATCGAAGGGCGAGTTGGGTGCCTAGCACCTTCCCAACTCGTAACTTAGCCTCCGGACCCGCTTTCTATTATCTTTGGTTTTCTTTTTGGTTTTGCTTTATTTATTCCTCAAAATAAAGATGGCGACTCTAAAACATTTTGGATCCAGTGGGGTCTCGCAACATCTTTCCTTGCACTTTTTCGTTTTCCCCTAAAAAAAGGAAAAATGAGAATGGAAAGGTGATGTATTCCTATGCCCTGGTATTCCCTAAACATGGGATAACTTGACGTAGAAAACCTAAAGCACCCATAGTGATCCGAGATAGGCCATAAGACTATTTTCATAAAATCCATAGTGGGGGCGCTGCAACATTCCTTCCTTGCACTTTCCCGCTTTCCCCTAAAAAAGGGAAAATGGGAATAGAAGGGTGATGCATTCTATATCCTGGTATCCCCTAAAAAAGGGATAACCTGACATAGAAAACCCAAAGCTCCCATATTGGATCAAAAATCCACTAACGGCAACCGAGACGCATTCCAACGCGCTATTCCGACAGCACTCCTCTCGCACTTTTGATTTCGTCTTCCCCTAGAAAAGGGAGGGTGGAACGAGAGCAGTGGATGTCACCGCATCCGCACGTACGACGCACCCCTATCCAAGGGCGCGCGGGGCGCGGGAGCACCGCATTCCGGGAACCCACAGTGGCGACTCTGCTGGGGAGATCGTTTTTATTTTAATAAATAAAAATGGAGGGCTAGACTCGGTAACCAAAACTTTTTTATTTTGTTTCTGGCTAAAGTATGCTTGTTATATTAATTTAAACACTTGAATATTGCGTTCCTTTAACATCCGTGTTTATATTTGTGGATATGATCCTCCATTTTGCAGCAGTTTCTTTCCAATCACTATTACAGATATACTTGAAAATATTCGTATTTTTAAAATATATATAAATATATATATATATGCAATATTTTATGTGCAATAATTTTCGGGCAGCACAACAAAAAGGGCCGGGGCTTTATTTTAATATTGCTTCGCTTTCCGACCTTATATAGTATTTTATTCTGCTTTATTTTCATTCTGCAATATATATATATATATATATATATATATATATATATATATATATATATATATATATATATATATATGCCTTAATTCTGTAATTTTATTTTGGGGATTAAGACTCATTTGTAATTAATAGAAATAGATAGATTCCCCACTTTTCTTTCTATTTCTTGATGGTATGCTTGCTTGCTCGCGCTCAAACTAAAAAGCCGAGAAAATCAACAAATAACAGCAAGACTGGCTATATCTGTTTTATTTTCTATTTCTATATCTAAAAAAAAACTTTTTTCTGCTTTTTAGATACCGTAAATACGTGCACATGCATATAAAAATATTCCGAACTGCTACCCTACACTATGGCCAGCCTACCCCCTGTGTGACGACCCGACCCGGACCCCAATGCGGGATCCCGAATCGTGCCGTCCAAAAAGACAAGATACACAAGCATGCACAAGTAGGACTATAAAATTCATGTGGCGCAACATCGCATACGAATAACAACTCGGCTACACTTGGCCGGAAAAACAACTTAAAATAAACAAGTCATCGGCGACGTTACAGCCGGAACCCAACAACTACTCCTACAATTAACACATGCTTAATATAACCTCAACGGCCACAACATGCCGGAGACAACAACAACAATAATAATTAAACGAGCTTTAGCGGAAGAAACTGTAGCGAACCATAAACATATAAACAGGCTCGACGTATAGTCGGCATACAAAAGATTACAAGTGTCAAATCATTAAGTTGCTACAACAACAAAACCCCAAGCCAAGTCTATATGACTTGCTTCCCAACGTCCTTTCCAAAATAAAAGTCTAATCAACAAAGTCCAAAAGAGCAACCTTGAGTTTACAAACAACCAAACGGGAATAAAGTGGGTCTATCTCTGACCGCCCTCGGCTCGGATCTAAGGAAACAAAACAAACAAATAGGGTAAGTCGAAGACTTAGTAAGTTACTAAAATGCATGATCATGTTATAACATGGCATTTATCACAATTATAGTTCACGTTCATCATATAGCACTTAACACATTTTCACGTAAGTGCAAGGAAATAAATCATACAAGTAGGATATGATATAGGCACGGCCGCTTCGTAGCTCCTGCAAAATAGTTTGTTAACCCAATATCGTGACTACGATGCTCGTGACTTCGCATCGATATACCGAACTCCGCCGGCTAATAGCAGCACGTATTGTTACGGCAAAGGGCTACTTCCCCATTGCGCCTACAATGGAGGGTGTGTGAGGTCCCGTGCACGGCGATCCATAGCGAGCACGAATCTCTCAATTCGTGGAGGCTATACATCGCCCTACCGACATAAAAATCAAACCAAATAGTGCCACCTGGACTTAATGCAATGCACAAGTAGATGTTTACTCGTTAAGACCAAATAATGATCGAATTCGACAAGAGCGAACTCGACCGACCAAGTAGGGTATAAATCTCTACAATAAATCAAGTCAAGGCAATTAATTGCTCAAAACCAAATAATCATAACGGGTTCAAATGCACATAATTAAACTCAACTTAAAATTGAGTAAACTTGACTAAACGGTGTCCAAACTTCGTAGGGATTGAAATTAGGGTTTAACAAGTTCAAATCTTCCCTAGAGTCGACTCCGTTGAGTCTTTACTAAGAATTCCAAATTTAGGGTAGTTGAAGCTATGTGCTTCATAACTCAACCTAGTTCATTACTAAGTTCTTCAAGGTCATAATTTCACCAAGGCATTATAATGTGATCCATGTTCATCATAAAGTCCAATATTGAAGATAGAACACATACAACATACAACATATCATGTAAGCTCAATCTAGGCCATTCTCACTTAACAATACTTCCATCAACAAATACAATACATGTTTCTAACATGTTCAAAACCATAAATAAACAAGATGCAAGAGTTTTATAAACTTTCATAGGCAAGAAATCAACCTATACATGCTCCTAGCAAGTTCATATCTTTAAAATACAAGAAGATAGCATAGGAAGCATAAAAGTGTCCTCATTGACCTCAATCACCATAGGCTTTGTTTCCTTAGGGTCAATGAGAACTAAAAGAAGAAGAAGAAGAAGAGAGTAACTTACTTGTTCTACACCAAAGAAAGCAAATGAGAAAATCGTTCGGATGGAAATGCTCTACTCTTTGAGCTCTACACCTTTGATGAAGGAGTCTTGGGCAAATGGAGAGTGGATGAGGGAAGACCAAGGGCAAAGCTTCAAGAAGCCATGGAAGAAGCTTGAGAGAGGATGAATCTCGTTTTTGGAGAGTGAGGGTGAGAAATGAGAGTCAAAATCTGAAAATGTGGCTTATATTGGTCTAGAATTTGAGTGGGACATGTGTCAAGCCAATTTGGTCTCCTTTCTAATCTGATTTTGTGGCTTAATGATCACTAATGCACTCTTAATCAACTCTAAAAACAAGTTAGATATGTTAGGACACAAGTGAGGAGGGTTAGGGAGGTTTAAGAATGGTTTAGATAGGGGGTTAGGGTGTATAAGTCGTTCAATTTCAAAACAGCGGAAAAATCCCGTAATGTGAACCAGATGTTGAGGCGGGCGCCTCAGCCTTCCCCAGGCAGGCGCCTCAACCTCTGAGGCTGTCTCCAAAATCTGATCATTTGACAATTACTCCCAGTACTTGAGGCGAGCGCCTCACAAGGTTCCAAGCGGGCGCCTGGGCCTCTGAACCTCTAAAACTTGGTCTAAACTTGTCCTAAATGATCCCAAACTTATGGGCAACCATTCTAGGGTCTAACCCAACTCAAAACAAGTCGGAAACGCACCCGAACAACAACCGGAACAAGGTAGGACAAGGCTCGAATCACGCGACGAATGATTAACGAATCGAACTACAATCAAACACCAATCAACTAGGATAACTTGGACATGAAAAAGGTTTGTTTCAACATGGTTATGACTTGAATATAAAGCCAAGAACTCAACGAACACTTCGCATGACGAAATAGAGGCAATACGAGCAACGAGAGGAATCGCTAAGGCCAAAATCAAAGCGATCAAACCGGCGATTCAACAAACAAGCATACTTGATTCTAAACATGTTAAGGGCTTCATGAATGACTTATGAATGTTTCTAAGACATATATCTATACTAAGCAAACATGCTCACAATCAATCAAGAAAGCAAGAAGACAAGCATACCATGCACATGCAAGAATACGGGGCGTTACACTCTCCCCTCCTTTAGGAATTTAGTCCCTAAATTCTTACCAAGTTCATCAAACAAGTGTGGATGCTTCTCGCGCATCTCCGCTTCCGTTTCCCAAGTCGCTTCTTCAATGTTGTGGTTTCTCCAAAGAACTTTGACTAAGGTAATTCTCTTGGTTCGTAGCACTTGCTCTTTGGTATCCAAAATCTTCACGGGCTTTTCAACATATGACATATCCGGCTCAAATGTTATCTCCTCATACTCGAGTACATGGGACTCATCCTTCAAATACTTTCGTAACATGGAAACATGGAAGACATTATGAGTCTCCGATAGTGAAGGTGGCAATGCGATACGATACGCCAAGGACCCAACCCTCTCAAGGATCTCGAACGGACCAATGTACCTCGGTGTAAGCTTCCCTTTCTTGCCGAATCTCTTCGTACCTCTCCTCGGTGTTACCTTCAAGAACACGTAGTCTCCCACTTGGAACTCAAGATCTCGTCTTCGATTGTCCGCGTAACTCTTTTGTCGACTTTGAGCGGTGCGCAATCGATCTCTAATCAACTTCACGCTCTCAACCGACTGTTGCACTAACTCGGAACCCCAAAGTTTCGCCTCTCCAACTTCATCCCAACAAATTGGCGATCTACACTTACGCCCATACAATGCTTCATACGGCGCCATCTTGATACTTGACTGATAACTATTATTATACGCAAACTCGGCTAAAGGTAAGTGAGAATCCCAGCTTCCCTTGAAATCCACGGCACAAGCTCGCAGCATATCCTCCAAAATCTGAATCAATCGCTCGGACTGGCCATCCGTTTGTGGATGAAAAGCTGTACTGAAGTCTAATCTGGTCCCCAAAGCTTCCTGCAACGACTTCCAAAATCTAGATGTGAACCTCGGATCTCTATCAGACACAATACTCACAGGTACGCCATGAAGTCTCACGATCTCCTGAATATACAAGGCTGCCAACTGAGTCAATGAATAAGTGATAGCTATCGGAATAAAGTGTGCAGACTTAGTCAATCTGTCAACTATAACCCAAACTGCATTAAATCCTCTCGCGTCTTGATAACCTTGTCACAAAATCCATAGTAATGAACTCCCATTTCCATTCAGGAATCTCAAGTGGTTGTAGAAATCCCGCAGGCCTCTGATGTTCAGCCTTAACCTGCTGACAAGTCAAACACTTTGACACATACTCCGCAATTTCCCTCTTCATGCCTTTCCACCAAAATTGTCTTTTCAAATCCAAGTACATCTTCGTGCTCCCCGGGTGAATGGTATACTTCGTTTTATGAGCCTCATCGAGAACCAACCTCTTCAATTCATAATTAGAAGGAACACAAATTCTACCTCGAAATGTCAAAGTACCGTCACTATTAATCACAAAATCAGGCGATACATTCTCAACCAACCCATCCAAAATTTTCTTCAACTCCGGATCATTCCTTTGCGCTTCTCTAATTTTCCCAAGTAAAACTGGCGTAGCACGAACATTTGCGAAAATCACACCTCTATCATAAACACTAGGACCCCAATCTCGCAAATCTTCCAACATCTTCCATTCTCTCACCATCATACAAGACATGTGAACCTTCCTACTCAAGGCATCCGCTACTACATTTGCCTTCCCCGGATGATATAATATAGTGCAATCATGATCCTTTAATTTTTTCCATCCATCTTCTTTGCCTCATGTTTAACTCTTTTTGAGAAAACAAATACTTCAAACTTTTATGGTCGGTGAAAATCTCAAACTTAGCCCCATACAAGTAATGTTTCCATTTATGCAACGCGAAAATAATCGCAGCCAACTCCAAATCGTGTGTCGGGTAATTCTGTTCATGAATAGACAACTTCCTCGACGCATAGGCGATCACTCTTCCATTCTGCATCAAAACACAACCCAAACCTTCCTTAGAAGCATCACTATAAATCACAAAATTATCTCCTCCACTAGGCAAAGCCAAAATAGGTGCCGATGTCAACCGCTTCTTAAGCTCTTGGAAACTAGCTTCACATTTCTCGCTCCAAACAAATGGCACATTCTTTTGTGTCAATCTAGTCATAGGAGTCACAATCCGAGAAAAACCCTCAATAAACCTCCGGTAATAACCCGCTAAACCCAAGAAACTCCGAACCTCGATCGAACTAGGCCTCTTCCAATTCATCACCGCTTCAATCTTAGAAGGATCAACGGCTATCCCGGCGCTAGAAACTATATGCCCCAAGAAAGATACTTCCTCAAGCCAAAAGGCACATTTGCTAAATTTCGCATAAAGCTGTTTCTCCCGAAGAATAGATAAGACAACCCTCAAGTGTTTCTCATGCTCCTCCCGAGACTTCGAGTACACTAGGATATCATCAATAAAGACTACCACGAAACAATCAAGATAACTGTGAAAGACACGGTTCATCAAGTCCATAAACACCGCTGGTGCATTTGTCAACCCAAACGGCATCACCACGAATTCAAAGTGCCCATATCTAGTGCGAAAAGCCGTCTTCGGAATGTCTTCCTCTCTAACCTTCAATTGGTAGTAACCCCATCTCAAATCAAGCTTAGAGTAGACAATAGACCCTTGCAATTGGTCAAAGAGATCATCAATGTGGGGTAGTGGATATTTATTCTTAATGGTCACCTTATTCAATTCACGATAATCTATGCATAACCGCAAACTCCCATCTTTCTTCCTCACAAACAAGACCGGTGCGCCCCAAGGCGACACACTCGGTTTAACAAAGCCAATCTCTAGGAGTTCTTGCAACTGAGTTTTCAACTCCCTAAGCTCCGCGGGCGCCATCCTATACGGTGCCTTAGAAATCGGTGAAGTCCCCGGAATAAGCTCAATACAAAATTCTAGTTCTCTATCGGGCGGCATAGCATGGTCGGTAGAAAACACATCGAGAAATTCACATACTACCGGAACCTCTTCTAAGTTAGGCGAAGACTTCTTCTTATCAACTACGCATGCAAGATAACCCGTACACCCTTGAGACAGTAATTTTCTAGCCCTTAGAGCAGAAATAAAATGCAAGTCACTCGATGCATGATCACCCACAAAAGTAAACTCAGGCACACCCGGCATATAAAAAGTAACCCGCTTCTTATGGCAGTCAACTATAGCATGATAAGCACATAACCAGTCCATGCCAAGAATCACATCAAAATCACGTATAGGTAGAACTACCAAGTCCGCATGCAAAGTGTGGTCACCCACCAAAACATCACAAGATTTAAACACTTGACGAGCATATATTCCCCGAGCGGGGTAGACACTTCAAGCAAATATGGCAAAGGTTGAGGCAATACGCATAGATTCTCAATAAAGTGCGAAGCAACATAAGAATGCGAAGACCCTGGATCTATGAGAACTCGAGCCTTATGATCGAATATAGAAAGAGTACCTCCTATCACGGCCGTAGACCCCTGAACCTCGCGCTGATCAAGCGCAAACACACGGCCTTGAACCTTTGGTTTCCCATCTACACTCCTCTTGGCCCCAGACTGAGCCACGTTCCCCGGTTGAGTTGCCCCAGCTTTCGGGCACTCCTTCCTAAAATGAGTACCATCTCCACAAAGTGTACACTTTCCAAGCTTCGCCCAACACCAATCAACTGTGTGCCCTAGCTTCTGACAATAACTGCAAGTCATACTCCCACTACGCTGTCCTTGTTGCCCCTTAGATGAAGAAGTATTGTTACCTTGCTTCCCAGACTGTGGCCTACCTTGGCCTCCACCTCTCTTATCACGGTTCCCTTGATATCCCTTTCTATTACCAGAATTATTTCCCTGATTATTGTTCTGAGTAGACTGCCGTGCATTACTAGCATTATTCTTGACCCGGTGTTCCTCAATATCTTGCTCCACTTCATACGCTCGATCAACTGCACTCCGATAGTCGGTGAGCTTAAGCGCAAGAATTTGTTTCCTAAACTCAGTTCTTAACCCCTTTACAAACTTATGTGTTCTCCGAGCCTCCGTAGGAATCAGATACGTACAATAGCGGCTCAATTCAGTGAACTTCGCGGAATACTCCGCTACTGTCATGCTACCTTGCTCAAGATCATAGAACTCCTTCTCCCTTTGGTTGCGAACCACATCCGGTACATATTCATTCTTAAATTCTCTTTGGAAATTGGCCCAAGTAATGGGAACTTGTTGCATCTCCCAACTCTCTTTCAACACGGTCCACCAATGTTCGGCGGCTCCCTTAAACTTGAACGTTGCTAGCATAACTCTTTCTTCGTCGGTACACCCCAACATGGACAATACTTTGATCATTTCCTCCATCCATAACTCGGCCTCTCTCGGTTTCGGTTCCCCAAGGAACGAACTAGGCTTTAACTTAAGAAATCTCTCTAGGAGAGTAGTGTCGGTCCTTGGTCTCGGTGGTGGAGGTGGTGGTGGTACTGCTCCCCCTGCTTGTCCTCCCTGGCCTGCCCCTGCCAGAAAAGCCAATAATCTGCGATGTAATTCAGCCATATCCGGAACTACCGGATTCTCTAGCGGCGGTACTTCTACCTCGGGCTCAATCGGACCTCTCCTGGGTCTACCTCTCCTGGGATTATCCATCGGAATCCTACAAGAATTCACTCGACGTTAAAATCAACACACAAATAACCAACCCAACTAGGCCATGGAACCTATCCTGGCCGACAGCTAACCTATAGCTCTGATACCAACTGTGACGACCCGACCCGGACCCTAATGCGGGATCCCGAATCGTGCCGTCCAAAAAGACAAGATACACAAGCATGCACAAGTAGGACTATAAAATTCATGTGGCGCAACATCGCATACGAATAACAACTCGGCTACACTTGGCCGGAAAAACAACTTAAAATAAACAAGTCATCGGCGACGTTACAGCCGGAACCCAACAACTACTCCTACAATTAACACATGCTTAATATAACCTCAACGGCCACAACATGCCGGAGACAACAACAACAATAATAATTAAACGAGCTTTAGCGGAAGAAACTGTAGCGAACCATAAACATATAAACAGGCTCGACATATAGTCGGCATACAAAAGATTACAAGTGTCAAATCATTAAGTTGCTACAACAACAAAACCCCAAGCCAAGTCTATATGACTTGCTTCCCAACGTCCTTTCCAAAATAAAAGTCTAATCAACAAAGTCCAAAAGAGCAACCTTGAGTTTACAAACAACCAAACGGGAATAAAGCGAGTCTATCTCGGACCGTCTCCTCGGCTCGGATCTAAGGAAACAAAACAAACAAATAGGGTAAGTCGAAAGACTTAGTAAGTTACTAAAATGCATGATCATGTTATAACATGGCATTTATCACAATTATAGTTCACGTTCATCATATAGCACTTAACACATTTTCACGTAAGTGCAAGGAAATAAATCATACAAGTAGGATATGATATAGGCACGACCGCTTCGTAGCTCCTGCAAAATAGTTTGTTAACCCAATATCGTGACTACGATGCTCGTGACTTCGCATCGATATACCGAACTCCGCCGGCTAATAGCAGCCAGTGACGCACGTATTGTTACGGCAAAGGGGCTACTTCCCCATTGCGGCCTACAATGGAGGGGTGTGTGAGGTCCCAGGTACGGCGATCCATAGCGAGCACGAATCTCTCAATTCGTGGAGGCTATACATCGTCCTACCCTGACATAAAAATCAAACCAAATAGTGCCAGCTGGACTTAATGAAATGCACAAGTAGATGTTTACTCGTTAAGACCAAATAATGATCGAATTCGACAAGAGCGAACTCGACCGACCAAGTAGGGTATAAATCTCTACAATAAATCAAGTCAAGGCAATTAATTGCTCAAAACCAAATAATCATAACGGGTTCAAATGCACATAATTAAACTCAACTTAAAATTGAGTAAACTTGACTAAACGGTGTCCAAACTTCGTAGGGATTGAAATTAGGGTTTAACAAGTTCAAATCTTCCCTAGAGTCGACTCCGTTGAGTCTTTACTAAGAATTCCAAATTTAGGGTAGTTGAAGCTATGTGCTTCATAACTCAACCTAGTTCATTACTAAGTTCTTCAAGGTCATAATTTCACCAAGGCATTATAATGTGATCCATGTTCATCATAGAGTCCAATATTGAAGATAGAACACATACAACATACAACATATCATGTAAGCTCAATCTAGGCCATTCTCACTTAACAATACTTCCATCAACAAATACAATACATGTTTCTAACATGTTCAAAACCATAAATAAACAAGATGCAAGAGTTTTATAAACTTTCATAGGCAAGAAATCAACCTATACATGCTCCTAGCAAGTTCATATCTTTAAAATACAAGAAGATAGCATAGGAAGCATAAAAGTGTCCTCATTGACCTCAATCACCATAGGCTTTGTTTCCTTAGGGTCAATGAGAACTAAAAGAAGAAGAAGAAGAAGAGAGTAACTTACTTGTTCTACACCAAAGAAAGCAAATGAGAAAATCGTTCGGATGGAAATGCTCTACTCTTTGAGCTCTACACCTTTGATGAAGGAGTATTGGGAAAATGGAGAGTGGATGAGGGAAGACCAAGGGCAAAGCTTCAAGAAGCCATGGAAGAAGCTTGAGAGAGGATGAATCTCGTTTTTGGAGAGTGAGGGTGAGAAATGAGAGTCAAAATATGAAAATGTGGCTTATATTGGTCTAGAATTTGAGTGGGACATGTGTCAAGCCAATGTGGTCTCCTTTCTAATCTGATTTTGTGGCTTAATGATCACTAATGCACTCTTAATCAACTCTAAAAACAAGTTAGATATGTTAGGACACAAGTGAGGAGGGTTAGGGAGGTTTAAGAATGGTTTAGATAGGGGGTTAGGGTGTATAAGTCGTTCAATTTCAAAACAGGGGAAAAATCCCGTAATGTGAACCAGATGTTGAGGCGGGCGCCTCAGCCTTCCCCAGGCGGGCGCCTCAACCTCTGAGGCTGTCTCCAAAATCTGATCATTTGACAATTACTCCCAGTACTTGAGGCGGGCGCCTCACAAGGTTCCAGGCGGGCGCCTGGGCCTCTGAACCTCTAAAACTTGGTCTAAACTTGTCCTAAATGATCCCAAACTTATGGGCAACCATTCTAGGGTCTAACCCAACTCAAAAAAAGTCGGAAACGCACCCGAACAACAACCGGAACAAGGTAGGACAAGGCTCGAATCACGCGACGAATGATTAACGAATCGAACTACAATCAAACACCAATCAACTAGGATAACTTGGACATGAAAAAGGTTTGTTTCAACATGGTTATGACTTGAATATAAAGCCAAGAACTCAACGAACACTTCGCACGACGAAATAGAGGCAATACGAGCAACGAGAGGAATCGCTAAGGCCAAAATCAAAGCGATCAAACCGGCGATTCAACAAACAAGCATACTTGATTCTAAACATGTTAAGGGCTTCATGAATGACTTATGAATGTTTCTAAGACATATATCTATACTAAGCAAACATGCTCACAATCAATCAAGAAAGCAAGAAGACAAGCATACCATGCACATGCAAGAATACGGGGCGTTACACCCTGCATAAGCCAACGTTAAACTGCATGTAGATTTTCAGGACACTTCAAAGACCGGCCGGTTTTTGCATTTTAAATCGTGGGTTAGCCCTTGTCAAAAAAAATGTGCGCAAGTCAAAAAAAAATGTGCGCGAGTCAAAAAAAAAATGTGTGCGCAAGTCAAAAAAAAATTGTGGAAGTCAAAAAAAAAATAATACACTGGGCTGATTTATTAGTTTTTAATGCTCGACTTAGACCATTTCGAATGGTGGATCCCGGAAAGAGTATATGGCATTCGCCTGGGATCAGTCCGATCTCAGGGAGTTGAAAGACAGGTGGAATACGTTGGTCTTATACTCTGGAGAAAGAATCCACTATTCCAGGAAAAGTCCTAAGACTGTCAAAATTAAGCAGGTGTTTATCCGATCAATTTGTAGGGATAATAAATAAATAATAAATATACTAATAAAGGCACACTGTACTCCAAGCCCAGAAAGCCTTCAGCCAGCCTTCTGATACATCCAAACCCATTTTCCTCAGAAACTTGGTCCGAATTTGGAAAGGTAAAGACAGTACTGGCCGGTTGACACGGGAAACAAGTACAGAAATCAGATTAGAGGTTATCAGAAGCAGATCAAATAAGGGCAGAAACAGTTCAGAGGGTACAGATCCAGGCAATATGGCAGCAGAAAGCGAGCAGTCCACTATGGGTACAGATACAGGGGCTCCCGGGTATGCTCCAACTCCAGAAGTGCAACAATGGCTAGACCAAACTTTGGGTGCACAGGCTGATCATATAATAAGCCAAATGGCTAACCTGGTACAAAGCTTGAAATCCAGTGGTGAGGCAACCCCTTCCCCTGCAGTCCACAAAAAAACATCAACCTCACATATGCTTCCAAACCCAATTTCTCAGCCAAACACTAACCCACCAAATACTGCCAATATCTCAAATCCTTACCAAATACCGCAGCCAGAAAGTAAACAAGCTATGACAGGAGCCAGCAATGATGGAAGCCACTGGGAATCAGGAAACGAAACTCCTAAGTATACACCTTCTCTTGAGTTTGAAGCCCGGCTAAAAGAAGCGGTGGACGCTCATGCAGGAAGAATAGCAAACCAAGTGATAGGAGATCTTTTAGAAGGCTTCTCAGAGGTTCTGGCTGCTCTCTCCAAGAAATTCAAAATCTCAAAACATGTTCCTAATACTTCCCGCCTCCCTGAAATAAACCTCCTGATACCTCATAGAATATCCTTTTCCAAGTCTCTGGAAAGCAACCAAGTGCTAGCCATCAGCCAAATAATGATCCCATGGCCCAAAGAGGTATGATTCCAAATGCTCATAATTCTACTCCATATCCCCCAGAAATCAACCTCGATCTCCCCCACCTAAATGCCTGCTACTATAACCAAAAGAATTATCTTCCTCTAGACCCTTCAAATACTTATTCCCAGCAAATGACCTCAGGATTTCCAAAAGAAGTAACTTGTGTACCAGAAGAAGAATCCCTCTTGGGCCAAGGTCCAGGCAACCCAATCCCACTGCAATATTATCCAAGAGAAAAAACTCCACCCAGTTGCTTGACCAAATCTCAATCTAACAGTTTACCTAGGCCAAGGGGACGAAAAGAAATAAGGCATTATGACGACCTGCCAGCCCCAAGATCTGAAATACTCCGAACACTATGGGCCCATGGGATACTGAAGCCCATGGATAATTACCGACCACACCGACAAGTGACATACACTCAAAGCTGCAATTCAGGATCTCATCGATAACAAGGTAATTACAGTGGCAGGCGCAAAATTTGTTCAAACAGATCAAGCCAAGGAGGTCTAAAAGGGGCAAGTTGGTTAACCATGAATAAGGGTGCTGTAAGATATGCTGTTCAATAAAGGAGTTCCTAAATAAATGTTTGGTGAAAGCAGTTCCTTGGGTATGATAGATAGAGACACTGATTATGGGGGGCTCCCTGCTGAGTTCAAGCTCCTCAAGCCTCTGCAAAATTGGTATATTGCGACCGGCCCGCTCTTGACTCCCACAGACATAATGAACCGCTTTTGATACACTATTCCCCTTCCCTTCCCTAGCTTTACGGATTGGTCATCTACCGATCCGCTCCCTAAAGTTGAGGATCTCAAACCCCAGGTCCTTAATAATGTAATAAACCCCGTGCAGTTTGCTATTAATAATAATATAAATGTCTTTGCTTATTCCTTAGTTGCACTTACATTAAAAGACACATTAAATAATCATAATAATGAGTCATTTGATGAAATGGACCCAAAAGATGAAAAAAAAATTTGTTTGAGCTTGTAAAGTCAGTTGAGCAACAGGAACAACATCACTCATCAACAGCAGCTGAAGACTTGTCCATCATCAATCTGGGGGATGAATAACCAAGTCAAAGAAATCAAAATCGGCAACTACGTGCAAGATTCTGGAAGGATAACACTCATAGGATCTCCTCAAAAGATCGTAAACGTATTTGCCTGGTCCTACGAAGATATTCCGGGGATAGATCCATCCATAGTCGAACACCAGATCCCCACATATCCGGATGCTCGGCCAATCAAGCCACTGCTCCACCGAATCAAACCAGAATGGTCACTACAAAAAAAAATAAAAAAAATCATAAAACAGCCGCACGTCAACTTCATTCGGGTAGTAAAAAAAGAAAAAAAAAGAAAAAAAAAAGAAGAAAAAAAGAGAGTTAAAAAAAAATACACGATCAGGCTGTCCAATATAGTGATCGTTCCAAAGCCCAACAGGAAGGTTCGGATCTGCGTAAACCTCCGCGACCTCAGCAAGGCGTCGCTCAAAGATGACCTCTTTCTACCCTATGTTGATATTGTGGTAGACATCGTTGCTACTCACAAAATGAAATCCTTCGTCGACGGCATGCTCGACTATAGTCAAATCAAAGGCAGTAGGAGACCAAGAAAAGACCTCATTCACCACCCCTTTGAGGGACCTACTGCTATCATGTCATGCCGTCTGGGCTAAAAAAAAAACGCTGAGGCTACTTATCAAAGGGCTGCTACCACTCTCTTCCGCGATGTGCCGTATATTGTCCAAGAGATCCGCCAGGAAATGTCGTACTCCTCATAAGCCAGGAAAGAAAAGACCTTGTTCAGCCCTCTGATCTTAATGAGCTCAAAAGGTATTATGCTCGAACCACCCTATCTGGAAAGTGCTTCCCTCTCCAGCTCGCTAGGCTGAAAACCCGAAAGGGCGGCCTAGGCAAAAATTAGAGCAAATTAAAAAAAAAAGAAGAAATAAGGGCTCGCTAGGTTGAAAACCAGAAAGGGCGGCCTGGGCAAAAGTTAAAGCATAAAAAAAAAGGAAAATCAGGAGAAAAAGGGGAGGGAAGGCATTCTTTGAATCCTCAGCATCCTATCTCCAGTCTTCAGTATGCAAGGGGCTCGACTGACAAAAAGAAAGAGAAAAACCACGACTGAAGCTCACATTGAAACATTAAAACATAATATTACAGGTCCTAAGGTGCAACTTAGGAATTTTTATTAAGACATTTACATTATGCATTATGCCTGCACATATATACTTTTGCCTATACCCCCACTTGTTCCCCCAAAATTATCCTTCGTTTGCAGCTTCAGCCCCTAAGTGGTCCATCAATGCATGTGGCGTCCGCTCAGCCGGGCCCATATACTTCTTCTGCAAGGCACAGAAAAGGCTCAGTCTCATCAGAACGAGAAGCACCAAAAGTATCCCCATCCTATTCATTATCCGCACTACCGTTGTCATGAAACAACCAGACGACTGGGATCCCGACTATTCACTGCTGCCCTGTCTGATTGTAAAGAAGAATGCAGGGGCTATGAGAATAACCTAATTCCAAGTGTAGCCCTGCAATGATTATATGGCCAAGGACATGAGGAGGTGGCTGTCTTTCCTCTTCCCGCAAATCACCAGAAAAGCCCCATCAAAACCGAAGGTGTACTCCTTTTAAAATCATTTCTGAGATACAACATGCCATTACCCTTAGACATCGGTATAGCTTTACTATCTGCATGTATTTTGAGTGTACATTTTATTTTCTCACATCATTTGAAATTATATTGCATTACATAATCCATATTTGTACAGATTTTAAATACAAAATAATTAAAAAAAGGGGGGGGAAAAAGAAAAACTAATATATGCAGGAAAAAGAAGCTAATAGTCAAAAGACGCTCTGCCTCTGTCAAAGCCACCTCCCCTGACCCGAGGGCCCATCGTTCCGTCAGCTCTACGTATTCGTCCTCTGCTCTGGGCGCAACTCGATCCCACGTATGCATCATCATCATCATCATCATCATCATCATCACGGCGCCTGGGCTGCCGCATAGCATCATTACCACGGCAAGAAAAATCATCGATCAGCCACTGATAAAGTTTGTTGATGCTGACAAAGCCCCGCAAAAGCCTCTTGTACGTGGACACTTTGACCTGAAAAGGCAATTAAAAAAAAAAGAGCATCAGTCAAAAAAAAAAATGTTGCTAAAAAAATAATAAATTAAAAATAAAAAAAAGACAGAAAAAAGAGAAGATGATGAATATACCGTGCGGGCATGATCAGGGACACGATATTCCTCAGGGATCTCGGCATCAGGAAGGACCTCCTCTATGAGCCTCCCATCTCGCTGATATCGGAAAGTCGAAAAGGCATCATCAGGCATGAAAAACTCCGACTGCGCATCAGGAATGGAACGAGAAGACCCGGGCCTATCACAAGCAACAGATGCACGCCTGCCAATCACAGGAGGAGGAGGAGGAGGAGGAATGGAGCATCGTCCTCAGAAAATCCTCGTATGATATGACCGGAAAATCACTGGCAGGCATCACATATCTGGACAAATAAAGATACCGGTTTGGCAAAAGGTCGGGAACAATTACACATGGGGGAGGTGCAGGAGGTGCCACCGGAGGTGTCGAAACCAGAAAATGCTGGCGATTAACCCGCTCGCCCATATACAAAGAATCACACATAATCGACACCATCAAAATCCAGCAGCGACTCAATGCCAGAGTAACCTCATATGGCCCTATCAGATTCTGCCAAGGGACCAAGTGTACTGAGCCCGAGGTCGAGTTCTCTATCCTATCACGGAGCCCCAATGAATTTAAAAAGTGGCCCTTGGAGTCCTTTTTCTTCCGGTTTGAATTTACAAACTTGGCCAAGTAGGGTGGCTCGTAAACATCGCTGCGCAGTGAGCCCGGTATGAAGTCGAATACAGAATAGGCCCATACCTAAAAAAAAGAGAGAAGGAAGGGAAACAAAAAGTCAGCTATAAAAAAAAGAAAAAAAGATGAAATGATGCTATTAAAAAAAAAAGAGGGAAATCCTGACAAGAAAAATTGAAAGTCAGGGAAAAGAAATATACCTCCCAAGCAAGGGAAAAACCAGTCATAACCTTTGAGTCATTCCGACTAAACCTATCCATAGAGACGTAGAGCTCAGCCATACCTGCCTGTCCCCAGTCATAATCTATCACATGGTCCAGGTCTCAAAGGTAGCCTAGCAAAGAAACTCTCAGGGAACCGGAGGAATTGGCAAAAATTGACATCCCAAAAAGAAAAATAAAAATGCTCTGGCGACACGAGCCACAGCAACGCTATCCTCGGCATCAACCTGTCCAGCATTCTCCACAAGCCATTCCTTCACACTGCGAATGGTAACCTCATCAGCAGTCTTGTATGTGGGCGCAAACCCCAGAAGATCTTCCACCACATCATGGTGCTCACGAAGAGTATAATCAGGTGCCAAAGTCTGCCCGATGCTGGTAGATATTCCTGTGATAGCAGCAAAATCGCATGGGGTCATGGTAATTTCTCCCCAGCTGAGATGGAAAGTGTGGGTCGTGTCCCACCAAAAGTCCCGCAACACGTCAAATATAGCCCTATAACTGCGGGAGGAAGTAAACGCCCGCATGAATACCCCAAAGCCCGTCTCATCCACTAAAACCTGGGCCGGTGCGGGCATTGAATAAAAGATGTCTAATACCATATCACAGCTGGCTCGGGCCCTGTCTAAAGGCTTACGCTCCTAAAAAGAAAGAAAAGAAGAGGAAAATAAAGGTAAGATTCTCACAAGCCCCTTCTTCTTGCATAATTAATACATTAGATTTTTTTTTTTAAAGAGAGAAAATGCATTTGTACATTCAAATAAAATGATAATAATAATAAAAAAAAGGAGTCCTTTGCATTTAAATGTACATGTTAGCATTTTAGGTGTCATAAATATATATATATATATACATATATATATATATATATATATATATATATATACATACATATATATATATATATATATATATTAGGTATGTCGCATTGTTTATTTTCACATTCATGTTAAAAAATAAATTGCCCATGCATTCACATTAAAAAAACATCTCATGTATTTTTAGCATCACATTTGCATCAAATAAAGTAGTACATGTATCCATTATTTGCATTTATTATCCAATAAGATGCGTTAGGAATGCGCTAAAAAGAGAATAAAAATGCCACCCATCATGAAAAAAGAATATCTCCTTGGCATTTCTTATATCCCTACAACATTAGCATACATAAAAAATAAGTTCTGGTGCATAAAATATATCTTTTTTGTCCTGCATATATCCGAAAATGTATCCGAAAAGTACACCCGGAAAAATTTGCATTTCATTCCGAAAGTCTGTCTTGTGAACATATACCATGTAAAAATATTTTTAGGCCTAAAACATGCATCATATAGCCTTATTTGCATTAACATTATAAATCATGTATAGTAGGGTCAAATAGTGATTACTAGTTCAATTATGCATCGCAAAAATAAATTGCCCAAATTTCATGCATTACTACCAAAATTACATCATTTTAGCCCATAAATTGCATGCATAAACATCATAGGCAGTATATATATACTCCAAAAGTCCAAAACAGCACAGGAATTGAGCAGATCTGAAAAATTAATCAAATGGGCGGAAGAAAGATTATACTTACAGTAGGATCTGGAAGATTTGAGACATGCTTATACCAATCACGCACCAGGTTACCCCAATCACGCTTTGAATAAGAATAATTGACATGATTTCGGACCAAAAGAGGGAGTTCCCTCCTTTCTTCGCCTGATTCCGGGTTCATTGGTGCCTTTCCCTTCCATGATCTTGAGGAAGAAGCCATCTGTGCAGAAAAAAACAGAGTTTTTGGCGGAAGAAAATTGAGAAAAGGAAAAGAAATGAGAGAAATGAAGAAAAATCTCTTCCGTCAACAATGGAGGAACTGGAAGAAAGTAGGAAGACAGAAATGAAGACTCATGTCTTCATCCTGTAAGTGAATAAGGGAGGAAAAGTGGGATTTTCACTTTTCCCCCTCCAAGCAACTCAGAATCAGCACTTAAGTCCTCAAAATTCCAAAGTTGCAAAATGGCCCCTAAGACTTAACAGAAAATTAACAAAAGAAATTTTGTTAACCAAATTCGACAGCCTTTCATCCCAAGAGCAAGGAAAAACTCATGTCCCCAGCAAGTCAACCGCAAAACAAGCAGAAAAGTCAGAAAATTCGGCGGCAAAGGTAAGCATCCTTTCTTTTTTTGTAAAAAAAAAAATCAATCAAATCACAAGAAAATCAGAAATAAAGTCATGAAGAAGACCAAAAAAAAAAAGAAAAGAAAAGAAAAAAAAGAAAAAAAGATCCCCAGATGAAAAGCCGTAAGCTGCAAATAGCCAAATCCTGAACCAAAGAATCAAAAGCATGAAAAGGTAAGAAAGGTAAAGTTTTCTTATTCTACCTTCATTAAATAAAAGAAAATTTTTTTTCAAAAGATTTATGTTCAAAAAAAAAAAGAGAGAGGCATAAAAACAAAAAACAAAAACAAAAAAAAAAAAAAAAAGAGGAAGAAGAAAAGAAAAATCTTTGTCGTGTCCAACAGATTTCGATCAGTTGGGTGCAGTTTTCGAAAAATTTGAAGAAAATTCCCTTTTGTCGTATTCGATGACATTTTTTATCGGTCGAATACAGTTTTCGAAAATTTGAAAGTTTTCTTATTATGTTTGGAAACAAGGCTTTTGGCCAGCCAGACATGATTTTGAAAATGTCTCTTAACGTATTTCAACGACAGGTATTTTCCGGGTGAAATATGGTTTTCGAAATACACAAAAATCTTCATACTGTATTTGACAACGGTTTTGGACCGGAAGAATACGACCTTTTCGAAAAACATGAAAATCTTTTTTTTTCATTTGTGCTCTCGGATGGGTCTTTGAGATCCCCAGCATGAAAAGCCAGAACTGCAGAAAATAGCCAAATCAGCTGAACCCGCAGTAGTCAAAAGCATGAAAAGGTAAGAAATGTAAGGTTTTCTTATTATACTTTCAGAAATTAAAAAAAATAAAATATTTTTCAAAAAGTTTTGTTTCAAAAAAAAAAAGAAAAAAAAGAGGAATATTCAAAAAAAACAAAAAAAAATGAGAGGAAGAAGAAAAGAAAAATATTTGTCGTGTCCAACAGATTTCGATCAGTTGGGTGCAGTTTTCGAAAAATTTGAAGAAAATCCCTTTGTCGTATTCGACGACAGTTTTTATCGGTCGAATACAGTTTTCGAAAATTTGAAAGTTTTCTTATTATGTTTGGAAACAAGGCTTTTGGCCAGCCAGACATGATTTTGAAAATGCCTCTTAACGTATTTCAACGACAGGTATTTTTTGGGTGAAATATGGTTTTCGAAATACACAAAAATCTTCATACCGTATTTGACAAATGTTTCGGACCGAAAGAATACGGCTTTTCGAAAAATATGAAAATCTTTTTTTCGTTTGTGCTCTCGGATGGGTCTTTGACCCAAAGAGCACAACATCCTCGTTGGTTGTTGGTCTTGCTTGAGGCCGAACTACGTTTGGTCTGATTCCTTTTATTAAAGGATACGTAGGCAGCCTACATTAGTAGGTCCGACCATCAGAGCACTTAATTTGCATATCTGCTTAAAAACTGCGATAACTTGCTATAACTGACAAAAAATGTCTAGGATATGGAGGTTTGTTTCACATTATAAATTGTTGCATTATAACTGCTACCTGTTGCATCTTTCTCCCTCGTTTTATAATTGAACGAAATTGGAGAGTTTATTTCTTATCAACGATGTTCGTCTACTCAGTAAGCTGCGGGTTACCCGTAGACTCCATCGTTGAGGGGCTCTGTAGACACCGCAATTTCGTACCCCTGGTATGTGACATGACATAAAATATCAAGACCTGTTAAAACATTAACAAATGTCAAGTTACAGGGTCGAAAATGCAAAAGGACAAAGCAGGATGCGCAAAAGAATGAAATGCAGGGTTCAAAGCGTCAAAAATGAAACATGTGAATAGTACTGGCGCCACCCACATGAAAATTGAGCATGGCGCCCAGTTTTTCTTCCCAGCGCCTAGTTTGGGCTTGTTGGCACCCAGTTTTGTTCACGATGCACTGTTCCTTCGCCGTAATGTGCAATTTCTCCCGCGGCTGGTACAAGCGATCAACGCACAAGAAGGAAAAATTAATTCCCAGCGTGTCCCTTAATCAGCCTATAAATACAGGCCCTAGGCTCCTCATTCAACACGCCTTTCAGCGATAAAAATTTCTCTGCGTCCTCGTTACGCTGAAGAAATAAATAGTGAGCGATCATCTCAAAAGCCTCGAAATCCTGCCAAACCTCCTCCAAACACAAAACCAACCGGTAGAAGTGAGCCTTAGCCCCCCAGCTAGGTATCCACCATATTTCCCCGTTTCAAAAATTGTGGAAAGAGCAGTTGCTTTGCCCGTTTTAAAAGGCCAAATCAGCTAGAAATAAGTTGTTATTTTGTCCGATTTCAGCCTACCTCAAGCAAACACAACAACCAAAATAAACAGTTACTCTGCCCAAATCCCGAGGCCGAAAGTAAATTTCAGAAACAGTCACTCTGCCCGAATACACATAACAACAACAACAACAACAACAACAACAAAAAGACTCCCTCTCCCTGAAGGACAGAGCGAGCAAACCCTAGGCCGTTAGTAAGTTTTATTTTAAAGTTTTTATTTGTAAAAGTATTATTTCCAATCCGGCCCAATGTAGATATATAAGCAGTTGTGCTGCCCGGATTTAGTTAGGAAATAGTACTAAATAGAGCCATTATTATGGCCAAATATTTTCAAGTATATTTTGTAATTATTTGTAAAGAGACAGTTGCAAGTCTGTAAATAATGTAGATACAATGGAAGTATTTGTAGGCAGTTAATGCTTTATTTATCTGTTAAATAAATATAACAAAAAGCATACTTTAGCCAAAAACTGTTTTGAGACCGAAAGGGCGAGTTGGGTGCCTAGCACCTTCCCAACTCGTAACTTAGCCTCCGGACTCGCTTTCTATTATCTCTGGTTTTCTTTTTGGTTTTGCTTTATTTATTCCTCAAAATAAAGATGGCGACTCTAAAACATTTTGGATCCAGTGGGGCCTCGCTACATCTTTCCTTGCACTTTTCTATTTTCCCCTAAAAAAGGGAAAATGAGAATGGAAAGGTGATGTATTCCTATGCCCTGGTATCCCCTAAACAAGGGATAACTTGACGTAGAAAACCCAAAGCACCCATAGTGATCCGAGATAGGCCATAAGGCTATTTTCATAAAATCCATAGTGGGGGCGCTGCAACATTCCTTCCTTGCACTTTCCCGCTTTCCCCTAAAAAAGGGAAAATGGGAATAGAAGGGTGATGCATTCCTATATCCTGGTATCCCCTAAAAAAGGGATAACTTGACATAGAAAACCCAAAGCTCCCGTATTGGATCAAAAATCCACTAAAGGCAACCAAGGCGCATTCCAACGCGCTATTCCGACAGCACTCCTCTCGCACTTTTGATTTCGTCTTCCCCTAGAAAAGGGAGGGTGGAACGAGATCAGTGGATGTCACCGCATCCGCACGTACGCGTACCCCTATCCAGGGCCGCGCGGGGCGCGGGAGCACCGCATTCCGGGAACCCACACACACGTAGATCGCCTAGAGGCTTAAGCCTAGCCATACACCGGGTATAAACCCTCACGCTTCAAAAGGTAGCTACCAAAGTTATTTTTATTCATGTCTAGTTATATTATAATAAGATAAATTATAAAATAAGTCGTTATGATGGTGTGGGTGCCCCGGAAGATTCTCCCGCGCCCCGCGCTCCCTTTTTTAGGGGAACGGGACATGCCGAAGGGCATAACTCTTTCCATTACATCCTCCCTTGTTTAGGGGAAGACGAAATTAAAAGTGCAGAAAGAATGTTGTCAAAAGCACGTTGAATACGCCTTGATCACCTTAGTGAGTTTTTGTCCATTATGAAAGCTTTGGATTTCTCCGTATCTCACCCTCCCTTGTTTAGGGGAAATAAGATATGGAAAATGCATCATCCTTTTCATTCCCATCGTCCCTTGTTTAGGGGAAAACGGAAAAGTGCAAAAAAAGGATGTTGTGAGCGCGCGTGGGAACACGTCCTGCCTCACTATGGACTTTTCAAAAATTGCCTTAGGTCATTATGAGTGCCTGGGGTTTCTACGTATCTCACCCTCCCTTGTTTAGGGGAAGACAAGGCACAGAAAATGCATCACCCTTTTCATTCCCATCGTCCCTTGTTTAGGGGAAAACGGGAAAGTGCAAAAAAAAGGATGCTGCAAGCCTCACCATGACCTTAGGCTTATTTTGGATCGCTATGAGTGCTTTGGGTTACCCTGTATCTCATCCACCCCTGTTTAGGGGAAAACAAGATGCAGGAAATGCATCACCCTTTTCATTTCCATCGTCCCTTGTTTAGGGGAAAACGGGAAAGTGCAAGAAAAGGGTGTTGCGGGCCTCACTGTGATCCAAAATGTTTTAACAGAGTCTCCATATTTATTTTAAGGAGAAATAAAGAAAAATAAAAAATAAACTAGAGTTTGTAAAAGGGGTTCGGAGGCTAAGTTACGAGGTGGGAAGGTGTTAGGCACCCAACTCAGCCTTTCGGTCTCAAAACCGTTTTTGGCTAAAATATGTTTTTTGTTATATTTATTTAGCAAATGAAATAAAGCATTAAAAAGAAAACAAATATATCTGTATTTACATCATTTACAGACTTGCAGCCGCCTCCTTCCGGTAATTATAAATACATTTAAAAATATTTGGCCATAATAATGGCTCTTTTTAATGCTATTTTCTACATAAATCTGGGCAGCACAACCGCTTATATTTTTTACATTGGGCCGCATGAAAATAACATTTTTTATATAAAAACCCTAAAGGTTTACCTTTAAGAGTGTGAGGTGCGCTCGCTCTGTCCTTTCGGGAAAGGGAGTCTTTTTGTTGCTACTGCGGTTTGGGCAAAATAACTGCTTCCGAAAGTTGCTTCTGCGCACCATCAAACGGGTGGAGCAACTGCTTGCGTTTTTGCTGTTGTTTGCTTACTGCTGGCGAAAATCGGGCATATCAACTGCTTACTTCTGGTAGATTTGGCCTTTGGATTCGGGCAGAGCAACTGCCATTTTTGGGATTTTTGGTCTGGGGGAATAGGGTGGAATCCTAGCTGGGGGGCTAAGACTCACTTTGACCGGTTGGTTTTGTGTTTGGAGGAGATTTGGCAGAGCTTCGAGGCTTTATAGGTGGGGAGAGCAATCTTTCTATCTCATGATCGCTCTCTACGGCGTAAAATAAACGCACAACGTATAAGTGAGAAAATTTCTCGGCCCCTAAAACTGAATCCGGACAGCTCTATTTATAGGTGAGAGGAGGGACAACGTTATCTTTAAAATTTCTTCTTTGTGCTTCATCAGCTAATACCGCCCGCTTGAGAACTCGTACTAATTCTCAAATCGTAATCACTGTTTGGGCTCTGGGCGCCGAACCCTTGAGCTCTGGGCGCCGCGCCTGGTTCTCTTGGTGGTGGCACCTGGAGCCTTTTTTAGCCTCCTTTTTGACACTCCGGCCCTTGTATTTCACTGTTTTACGTATCCTGCTTTGTCTTTTGCATTTTTATAACGCTGGAACTTGACATTTCTTAAGTTTTAACAGGTCTTGATATCGCATGTCATGTTACATACCAGGGGGTACGAAATTGGGGTGTCTAGAGAGCCCCTCAACGATGGAGTTTACGGATAACCCGCAGCTTACCGAGTAAACGAACATCGTTGATAAGAAATAGACTCCCTAATTTCGTGGAAATTATAATGGGGAGTAATGCAACAGGTAGCAGTTATAATGCTACAGTTTATAATGCATACCAAATCTCACATATCCTACACATATTTAGTTGGTTATAGCAGGTTATCGTAGTTTTTAAGTAGATATGCAACTTAAGTGCTCTGATGGTCAGACCTACCGAAGTAGGCTGCCTACGTATCCCTTAATAAAAGGAATCAGACCAAACGTAGTTCGGCCTAATGCAAACAAACAACTCTAGGTGGAATGCCAAGATCAAAACATTGCATTCTCAAAGGTGGAGACCCTTCGTTGAACACAATGGTAGGATAGATCGCATCCTCAAAGGTGGAGACCCTTTGCCGAAAGCGATGGTGGAACACATCATGGGTTGATCATTCGTCTCGGGGTTACGCCCCGTGAGGAGATGATCCTATGCTACTCCTATAAAGCAAGAAAGCATCGCATCCTCAAAGGTGGAGACCCTTCGTCGAATGCGATGGTGGAACACATCATGGGTTAATCATTCGTTTCGGGGTTACACCTCGTGAGGAGATGATCCTATGCTACTCCTATAAAGCAGGAAAGCATCACATCCTCAAAGGTGGAGACCCTTCGTCGAATGCGATGGTGGAACACATCATGGGTTGATCATTCGTCTCGGGGTCACGCCCCGTGAGGAGATGATCCTATGCTACTCCTATAAATCAGGGAAGCATCGCATCCTCAAAGGTGGAGACCCTTCGTCGAATGCGATGGTGGAACACATCATGGGTTGATCATTCATCTCGGGGTTACACCCCGTGAGGAGATGATCCTATACTACTCCTATAAAGTAGGAAAGCATCGCATCCTCAAAGGTGGAGACCCTTCGTCAAATGCAATGGTGGAACATATCATGGGTTGATCATTCGTCTCAGGGTTACGCACAGTGAGGAGATGATCATATGCTACTCCTATAAAGCAGGAAAGCATCGCATCCTCAAAGGTGGAGACCCTTCATCGAATGCGATGGTGGAACACATCATGGGTTGATCATTCGTCTCGGGGTTACGCCTCGTGAGGAGATGATCATATGCTGCTCCTATAATGTAGGAAAGCATCGCATCATCAAAGGTGGAGACCCTTCGTCAAATGCGATGGTGGAGCACATAATGGGTTGATCATTTGTCTTGGGGTTACGCCCCGTGAGGAGATGATCCTATGCTACTCCTATAAAGCAGGAAAGCATCGCATCCTCAAAGGTAGAGACCCTTCGTCGAATGCGATGGTGAAACACATCATGGGTTGATCATTCGTCTCGGGGTTACGCCCCGTGAGGAGATGATCCTATGTTATTCCTATAAAGCGAGAAAGCATCGCATCCTCAAAGGTGGAGACCCTTCGTCGAATGCAATGGTGGAACACATTATGGGTTGATCATTCGTCTCGGGGTTACACCCCGTGAGGAGATGATCCTATACTACTCCTATAAAGCAGGAAAGCATCGCATCCTCAAAGGTGGAGACCATTCGTCGAATGCGATGGTGGAACACATTTTTCATGCAAAAAGGTAAAAATACTTTACCTTTTCTTACCATTGCCTTGCTTTTGTTTTTGCTACTTCTGCTGCTTCTTCTACTGGATTTTCTCCTTTTGCTGTATTTCCAACTTTTGCTGGAGATTTTCTACGTGGTGCATTTCTAACTTTTGCTGGAGATTTTCTTTTGCTTGCTTTTTCCAACTTTTGCTGGAGATTTTTCTCTTGCTGCATTCCCAACTTTTGTGGGAGATTTTTCTTTTGCTGCATTTCCAACTTTTGCTGGAGATTTTCGTTTGCTTGCATTTCCAACTTTTGCTGGAGATTTTTCTTTTGATGCATTTCCAACTTTTGCTGGAGATTTTCTTTTGCTTGCATTTTGCATTTCTGGCTGCACTTCTTACATTTTTTTTTGGTTTTTACATTTTGCTGCTTTTTTTTTTCTTTTCTCTCTTTTTTTTCTTTACTTTGCTCTTTTTTCTCCTTGCATTTTTTTCTTGCTTTGCTCTTTTTTTTCTAGCATTTTGTTTTTTTCTTTGCACATTTTTTTCTCTTTGCTTGCACATTTTTTTTTTCCTTTTTTAAAGTGAGAATCTTACCTTTGCTGCCGATTTTTCTTTCATTGCTGTTGTTTTCCTTGTTTTTCTGATCATTTTGCGGCTGATCTGCTGGGGATGTGAGCTTCCTTTTGATTTTGGATGGATGACCGTCAATTTTTGTTAACAAAGCTAACTTTGTTAACTTTCTATTAAGCTTAATTAGGGGTCATTTTGTAACTTGGAAAACTTGAGGACTTAAGTGCTGAACTTTCGAACTTCATAGGGGGAAAAAGGAAAATTCTCTTTCCTTCCCTCATAAGTGAATTACGAGGAGAAGGAAACTGAAGCAGCTTCTTTCTTTCTTCTTCGTTCCTTTGCTTCTGCCATTGCTGCCGACAGAGCTTATTTCTCTGTTTCTTCTCCTTTTCTCAATTTTTCTTCCGCCAATTTGCGTGTTTTGCTTGACAGATGGCATCTTCTTCGAGATCTTGGAAGGGAAAGGCACCGATGTACCCAGGTTCGAGTGAAGAAAGGAAAGAACTTCCTCCATTGATCCGAAATCACGTCAAATATTACTATTCGAAGGATGTTTGGAGCAACTTCCTTCGCGATCGGAACACCCATGTGTCTAATCTTCCAAATCCCACTGTGAGTTTCTTTTTCTCAAACCCATTTGGATGAATTCTCAGATATGCTAGATTTCTCGGCTGTTTTGGTCCTTTGGAGCATACTTGATCTTACTTATGATGCTTATGCATGCAATTTATGTGCTAGAATGATGCAATTTGGCAATTTATCCATAGCAAAATATGAAATTCATGCTATTAATTTTTGCGATGCATACTTTGAATGGTTGACACTATTTGACTCTGCGATGCATATTTTATATCATTAATGCAATTTGATTACATGATGCATGTTCGAATTTCAAAATATTTTTATAGGATGCATGCCTATGAAATAGACTTTTTGGAAATATGATACATTTTTCTTTCTCCATTTTTTTTTCGGGTATATTTTTGGATACATGTAAAATGTATCAGAGATATTTTATGCAATAATTTTCACTTTTACGAATGCATATGTTGCAGAGACATGATAAATGCAATGGAAATATTTTTCTTTCAATATTTGCAACATTTTATTTTTGCGAATGCTAGAATGCAATTATTTAGAAAATGAATGCAAATGATGAATGGCTAATTCATGCATATATCATTTTTATGGGATGCAAATGTGACATAGAAAATTTATTAGATGCTTGTTAACATGTTGCATGGGCATTATTCAATATGTGCAAAAATGCAACACGTATTTATTCTTTAAATGCAAAACACACATTCCTTTTTTTGTTTTTTTTGTTTTTATGCAGGGACGCCAAAATTATTTTTCGAATGCGAAAGTGCAATATAATTTTTATTTTTGATATATAACGCAAAATGCAAAATTTTCATGATGCTTATTTACAAAATGCGATATATGTAAAATGCTTAATTTAATGACATGCGCAGGAGGTTAAATAAAAGATAAGAATTTTACCTTTTCCCCTTTTTTTTCTTCTGATGCTGATATGCTGCTGTTTTTTCTTTTTTTTTTCTTTTCAGATGCGCAGGCCCCTGACTCGGATTCGGGTAATCTTTGCCAATGTTTCGGACATATATAACTTAATGACCGATGCGACACGAGTTTTAGTAGAGTCTTCCGGCTTCAGCGTATTTCTGCGGGCTTTCCGTCCCTTCCGTAGTTTTTTGCCCATTTTTGATGTTTTGAGGGACTATTGGTGGGACACCACCCATACCTTCCATTTTAAATGGGGGGAGGCGACCTTGACCCCGTGCGATTTTGCTGCTATCACCGACATCCCTACCAGTATCGGCAGGACTCTGGAGCCAGACTATACCCTCCGTAACTACCACGACGTGGTAGAAGATCTCCTGGACTTCGTGCCCGAATATAAATCTGCTGATAAGATCTTTATTGGCAGTGTAAGGAAATGGCTTTTAGCGAATGCCGGCATGTTACAGAAGATGATAGCGAAGGTCCGTAGCTCGCGTCGCCAGGGCATTCTTATTCTTTTTCCTTGGGTCGTCGCTTTTTTCCAATTCATCTACTTCTTTGAGGGTTTCCCTCCTGGGATGTTTGAAGGATTTGGACCATGCCATCGATTATGACTGGGGGCAGGCAGGCCTAGCTGAGCTGTATGCTTCAATGGATAGAGCTAGCTGCAACGATTTGCCGACTCTTAATGGCTTTGCTCCGGCTTGGGAGGTATCCTTTCTTTTTCTTGCTTTTGTCATTTCCAGCATTTTTTTCATCATTTATATTTTTTTTGTTGTATTTTTTTTTGGCTGATTCTTTTTTTTTCACAGGTCTGGACTTACTCGGTCTTCCATTTCACGTCGGGTCCATTGCATCATCGCGTTCACGAGCCACCTTATTTGGCTGAGTTCGTGAATGCTAACAGAGTTAGGCCGGATCGAGATGGTGGCTGCTTGGATACAGTGAGATTGCGGGAGAGAATAGCTAGCTCGAGCACAGGCACGATGCATTTTCTTCCCTGGAGGGCCCTGGTAGGGCATTATATGATTACTCTAGAGATGACCAGATGCTGGATACTGATGGTATCCATCATGGTTGATTCGTTATATATGGGCGAACAGGTCAACCACCAGCATTCTGCTCTCCTGACATTCCCAGTGACGCCTCCTATGCCTCCCCCTTGCGTGGTTGCTCCAGATTTCTTGCTGAACATGTATCAGTACCTGTCGAGATTTCTTATGCCTCATAGTGATTTCCCAGTTATGGCATACGAGGATTTTCTAAGGACTATGCTCCATCCTGCCCTTGTGGTAGCCAGGCGTGCTTTCCATGCCTCTGACAGGCCGAGGCCCTCTTTTCCAGCCCTTGACACGCAACTAGAGTTTTCTGTGCCTGCTGATGCTTTTTCCACCTTCTGATATCATCGTGACAGAAGGATCATGGAGGAAGTTTTTCCCGATGCAGACATCCCCGGGGAGTATCATGTCCTGGAGTAGGCTCGCACGGCAAACATTTTCTTGTCCTCCTTTTTCTTTTTTTTTTCTTTCGCACCATTTCATTTTTTTTTCATTCATCATTCATTTTTTTTGGACACAGATATATTTTCTCTTTTGCTGTCTCAACATCTTTTTTCAAGTTAATGTGTCGACGTACAAGAGGCTACTGCGGGGCTTCTTTAACATCAACAAGCTTTATAAGCGGCTTGTGGATGAGTTCTCCTGTCGAGGGAATGATGCACTGCGACAGACCAGGCGCCGGGATGATGATGATGATGATGATGCGGCTACCGGATCAAGTCGTGCTCAGACAAGAGGACAAGGATATAGGATTGGAGGATTCGACCCTCGAGTTACGGGTGGCAGATCTTCTCGCACTCATTAGCTCCATTTGCCTGCACTTATTAGATTTTCTTCTTTTTTTCTTGTACCAGATTCTGTACGTATATATTTTTTATGCAATGGAATATGATTTTATATGATGCAAAATTTAAAATGTAGACTCAATATTTCATGCATAAAAGAAAGCTAGACCATTATCTAGGGGTAATGGCACACTACAACTTATGAATGAGGATTTTGAAAGATACACCTTTGGATTTAAAGCGGGCTTTTCTGGTATTCGATGGGGAGGAAGAGGCAGCCACCTCTTTCTGTGCTTGATATTCCATATTGCAGACAAGGCTATTTGCGTAGCCTCTGCATTTTCTTCCATTTCCCGTGTTTTAAACAGGGTTGGCGTTGGATTGGTCAGATCCAAAACCAGGATACCAGGCAGTATTGGGGAACAGTGGTGGAAATCCTGGCGCCACCCATAGGAGAAGTGGGTGTTGTGCCAGGAAGGGGTATGGGTGGCACCCAAGCCTCTTCCTGTGCAATCCATGTTCATGCACTGTGCTCAGAATTCGTCTGCTTCTTCGGTTTTTCAGTATAAATGGAAGCCGAGGCAGCACTCTTTTTCTCATCATCATGCCTTCTTTCCTTCTGTTCAGCCTTTTGAGTCCTCTTTTGCTCAATCTCCCTTTCTTTTTGTCAGATAAGATTTGGTTTTTGTCCAGAGATGGCCGCACCAGCTTATACGACTTTAGATATAAAAATTTACGAGAATGCTCTACACTTTTGGGTCCTCTTTTTGCGGTCAGATGAGCAAGATTGGTTTGAGCATATCAACGGGTATCGGTGTCTGATGTCATGGCAAACCCTTTAAATTAAATGGGATATGCTGCGGGGAGCCTCCAGCTTCTGGTCGCCTCAGAGCCACCTTTTCAATTTTGGCATGAATGAAATGTTTCCCACCTTCGAGCAATTTTGTGCCATGGTGGGGATGATAACCACTGGACCTATTGTCGCGACTTCTCCACGGAGGCGTCCTTATATGGAAATAAGGGAGCTGTTCGGCACGACCCACGAGGCTACTCAGGGTTTTTACAATGGAGTAAACTTTAATTTGACCGTCCTTCCCGGTGCTTATACGGAGTACAGGGAAGATGACCCAATTTATCTACGGCACCGGCTGGCTTCTCTTTTCTCTGCCTCATGGGGCGGTACCTCCTGGTGGGCCAACCTGGATATATAGATGTGAGGGTTGTGAACCTCGTATTGTAGGCTCGGGACCGCCGGGTGAATATCATCCCGGTTATATAGATGTGAGGGTTGGGGACCTGGTATTGCAGGCTCGGGACCGCCGGGTGAATATCATCCCGGTGATTCTGGCTGAGACTTTGTTTGGCATGGACGCCTATGCGATTGGCGATGAGTTGTTCGCTTCAGGTAGTCCTCTTTTGATTCATATGTGGCTAGAGGAGCATTTCAACTGGGTGATGGGCCCAGTGCCGATGGGAGCAATGTATGATCCGGGGCTCTGTGGCTTTCGGGGCCATTATCACCAGATGAATTTTTCAGAGTCTGAATGGGTTGAGTATTTCTAAAGCATTGGCTCCATGGAAATTATATGGGTTGTCAGCCAATGGCATATCCGCAGCTTTTTCATGTATACCGGGGTCTACACCCAGGTTATTCTGTCGGGTATCGAGCGCACCTCATTTTATCCGATGTACAGGGTGTTGGAATATGCTTCTTGATAATTTACTTATCACCTTGCATATTATATATACGTTGATTTGCTTGTTCCTATTACAGTGAGTCATCACGAGTGGCTAAAAGGTATGCGTATCGGTTAGCGTGGCAACTCGTGTGGCATCACATAGATCTTAGATTAGGTACAACCTGATCGAGTTCTACCTTCCTACATGATGATCAAACAGACCAGCACTTCATATGCACTAAGCACCGGCAGACTTGCAGTAATGTCAAAAGTCTTCAGTAGACTAGTCACCATCAAGCTTGTCATAAGAAGATCAGAACATCTTGAAGATTCACCACTGGCAGACATGCTACAAGTTGACTGTTCGCACCAGCAGACATCAGTTCTCCTGAAACAAAAGACTTGCTCCACTGGCCCGAACATCCTATTGGCAAACCTAATTCTACACGTGCTACAGAGAAAAGACTAAAGTAGTTCAAATCAAGACAAATATGTTCAAGCCTCAGAAAGCCTGACATAGTTAAAGCTACTTTATTGAATAGACCACCTAACAGTGCATCATACATCAGACCTACTTTTTAGAGACTTATCAACATAGTCTGACATACAACAAGTTCCAAGATCTAAAGGACTAAATCTTCACACAAACAGTCAAGGATCTTATTGACAAAAATCTCTATCCGATAGACTTCAACAACTATATCTCTAAAACGGATTGAAACATCAAATTTTCATCTCTCAATGATCATATTGATTCCAGTCTATATAAGAAACCTTTCTCTTCCCCAAGACAAAAGAACGAAGTAAAAAACAAGGACTCACACAAGAGCTTCAAAAGAAACAGAGAGATCTACAACGAGATCGTCCTCACCAACGCATCTCAGATCTCGACACAAGATCACAATAAATCTATCCAGATCTTAGCAAGACACTCTCAGTGGATTGCTAGGAAGAAAAGCTTGGAGAAGAAAAGAGATCGATCAGAAACTTCATAAGGCATAGATCAAGATCTTGGATCGATCTGAAGATTGATATTAAATTATGTCTAAAGAAGATGAAGAGTTGTCTGTAGATATTGCATTCATATCTTCAGATTTGTATTCCTGTACAATTGTTTTTGATTGTGCAATAATCATTCATCATGGAAGGCCGAGTGCTCTGCACTCAATCGTTCAGATATTTCCTATCTGAACGACCTTGAAAATTCTCTTCTTGTATTAGTTTCTCATTCTTGTCTCCTATTGTCCTCTTTACTTAAGGATTCATCTATGAATAATTAAGTAAAGATTAAGGCTTGGAAGGACGAGGGTAGAAACTTTACATAGAATATTTGTAAGACCCCGAACCTTCGTGTATTTGACTTTCTCGTTTTGCTTGCTTTAAGTTGGTTATCATCATAGTAGAGTGATTGCCTTCCATGCGTTGCATGCTTTGTTGTTAATGCGTTGAGTGTTCGTCTTAGCATGTTAGCACTTAACTAGGTCTCATTGGAGTCTTAGTACCTTGCATATGAGATTTATAATGTTGATCTTGATCATATTATGCTTGGTTGAAAGTTTGGAAGCTTAGTTGCATCGTTTGAGTCTTAGGGTTTCTCGTGTTTGCCTTCCTTGCTGGTATTGTTTGTGCTTTCAACTTGCGGGAAGTTAATTTAAGTTCTTGACCAAGTTTACTATTATTTCTCATGCTTGCACAATCAATGTTCATAGATTTGTTGCATTTGGAAATAAGATGACCAACATATTACTTCACTGATTCAGTCCTGTTTTTAGGCGAATTCGGAAAATTCTGGTACCAATATACTAAATAGAATTTTCTAAAAATTTAGTATGTTTTACCTTCATATGTTAGGTTAATCCCTGTAATATTTGGTAATTTTCCAAGGTGTCTAAGTACCTCATTTAGCTCTTAACTTACGGCTGTGCCAGAATTCTATTTTCATGAAATCAGCTTCTATACTTGATTTTGCTATAACTCTATTTTGATGAATATAAGTCCGAATTGAGTAATTTAAAATTCTAAAATATATTTTATTGAGTATAATTTCATAAAAATAAAAAATTACCTCATTTGGAGTTGTGACATATTTATGGTCAATTTTACGAGATCGACTATCCAGTAACAACAATCTGGAAATTGGTCCCTGAATTCACACTTATGGGATTTTTGGTTGGTTTTGGTTGATGACCACCATGCCCTTGGCCCTTGGACATCTTTAGTGCGTCAAGCCTCCCTTTTTGACCTTAGAACAAGCCTCTTGAGCCCTTGGATGAACCCTTATCAATGGCCATCATTCCTTAGCCAATAAGAAGCAAGATAACCCCCTTCACTTGGATGGTGGTTTACTTGGCAAGTATATAAACATATTTTCAGCCATTTCAGCCATTTTTGATCAACAACAACCAGAGAATCATAGACACAACCTCAATTTTCGTCCATGTAGGTAACCCTAACTTGAGAGACCATTTCCCGGAGTTCCGATGACCCGATCGGCGATCTGAGACCGCCAAATCGAAGGCCTTGCCCTCCTCTTCAACAAACCTTGGTTTATTCTTCCTTTTAACCATTATTCATAGGCTTAAGGTACGTTTGTAATTCCCTGAAATTTTCATGTTCAATAAAATAACATGACCCCTTCATTATAGTTGTTCTATTAATGATTGTGAACACTTTTTGTGAAGAGAAATCCTCCAATTCAACCTTTGAAATATGTGTAGGATTTTATGAATTCTTATTGAAGTTGTGGTTTTGACTTTATGCAAAGCATGAATGTGTTTATAATGAGCTTAGGAACTACTCTTGTGAAAGAATATGTTTCAATTCTAAGTTTAACAAAATCATCGATTCTAGGGTTTGAATCTCGGGAATATGTTTATGGCTAGTTTAAGGTCATGAACGACTTAGTTATCGAGTTCGAAATGAACGGAGAACTTAGGAAAGGGCAATGCGATGCATTTAGTATCTATGCTCTACTTGGTTGAATTTTAGTAATGACTCATCGGAGTCGAGATTTGGGAGTTATTGAACAATACCGACTCCACATTCAATCCCTACGACGTTTGTAGTGCGTTAGACTAATATATTAGCTTACGTGAATTTGGGATGGATTGAAATGCAAGTTTGATATGAGTGCCTATAAGACTCAATCGAGTTCTTATGCGGTTTATATGATTGTGTGAAAGAAATGCATAAGTGAGAGGATTTGGGTTGGGACTATCTTTAGTACTCTATACATGGAGTCTACTTGTATAAGTCGCTAGGATAACCATGTTGTTATTTAAGACTCACCGGTATGGTTTGACCTTACGGGTTATTACCGCTCTAGTGTTGCTTAAGTCTTTGACTACTATCGACTTTTGCGTTATTAAATGAGTTACTACTCTAGGAAGAGTTTAGTAAATGGCTTCGTGATCCTAGACTAACAGAGTAGTCTTGGATAGTACTTAATGGACTTATGGTTAAGTTGTGACTCTGCTGAATTTCATAAGTGAATATGGAATACTGTGTATATTTTATATTATAACTAAATGCATGATTACTTACATTGTCAAGAATTGATTCTTCTACGTGTTTCTATGATATGAGTTATGATCATATTGAATGTATTTGCCTTCGTGCCTGATCTGTTCTACAGTTAATGACTTGTGGTGAACTTGGATTCTACTATTAAGTGGAATTATATATCAAAATTGAACTAAGCTTGATTTCACAATAATCAACTTAGGCTTCCCTTATATAATTGACTTGGGACTTTGAACTAAGATTCCTAAATGGAATGAGAACCTAGCTATGCCTCAAATGAGAACATAGAAAAGAGTCTTGGAATACATATAGTGTTCAAACTCTATTTGGTTGGAATTGTAGTAAAGACTCAATGGAGTCGATCTTAAGGAACAATTGAACCTTACGAGGATCCTGGTGACATCCTATGGTATTTATATTCCCTTTGACTAGATTACTAGCTTTTGGAACTTGAATCGAATAGAGTGAACAACGTGACACTTATGATTTAGAGACTCAAATGAGATCCTATTATGGTTTTGTGATTATTGTAACAATGTGCATAATCGTATGAGTTTAGTAGGTCATTATATCTACTTGAGAATTAGCAAGTAAACATCTACTTATGCATTGCATATAAGTCCAGTTGGCATTACTTGGGTTTTCATGTTGAAGGTGGGACGATGCATTGTCTTCACGAATTATGGGATTCGTGGTTGCAATGTATCGCCGTACCGGGTTCGGTTTTCACACACACCTCCACTGCTAGCTACAGTGGGGAAGTAGCCCCCTTTGTCGTAACCAATTGAGCACATTGGTTAGTGCTATTTTCCTGAGTAGAGAGCTCAGACCCGAGAAGAGAGCTCGGTACTTTGATACCTGAACACGGGTATCACTGGCATGATATGATTAACAGTTGTGATTGCAGGAGCAATACGACGATAGTGATTTGGTATCTTCTCTATCCCTTATGTGGCTTCCTATGGGCACTTATGTGATAACAAAGTGTTAGTTGAACATGAGATCCTATTGACCATGTTTGTATTGGCTGATGTTATATGAGAGATTTGATATGTATATATGGAGATATGCATACTTGTATATGCGATATATATGAAAGACTTGATGTGTATATATATAGATATGCACACTTACACATGATGATTATATGGAAGATTTGATATATATAGAGATATACATACTTATGTAGGTGTATATATATAAATATGCACCCTTACACATGATGATCCTATGAATAGCTTGATTAGTATATATATAATGATATGTATACTTGCTTATGAGGTTTTGTGGAAACTACCTTCTAACTCGTTTACTCTGTGGTTGAACAGGGAATTACACCCTGATTCATTTGGACGGTTTAGTAAGTAAGAAGAAATGGATATCTTGTGGGGTATCGAAACGATACGACGCCTCTTCACGGGTTTTACTGTCATTTATAAAATGACATCATGGTTATGTTTATGTTACATAATTGTATGTTGCATATATATTGTCGTAGCGTACTGGGTCATTATGACTCATCCCATACTTGTTTTTAGTTGCAGTAACTGATAGCTGCACTGAGGTCGAGTAGATCGTGACTATAGCAAGGCGCAGCTGGTTGACAGATCGAGGTTAGATCGTGTGGTTCGTGTTTGTAGCATCCGACTTTTCCGAGTAGCAGCTTGTGGATTCTTGTTCCTTTTTAGCATTGTCATTGATTTCATGTACTTTGCTATTCTTGTGAGATCAACATTTTGTAAAGTTATTTAGACTTTACAGTTGGGTAGAGTACTTGGTATTTGTATTGGTTATTTCTTGGGCCGACATGTTGTGTCGTGCCTTGTTTGTGGTTTTAGTATTTATTTCAGTTGTCTCCCGGGCACGCAGTAGCTTTGGAGAATTTCCTTATTCTAATTTTTATAGTTGTTGGTTGAACCCGGTATGCTTTAGCCGTTGGGTATTTGTTATATCAGGTTGGTTCTTTGTTGAAACGCCGGCCTAGAGTGCCGATGGTTTGATTAGCGTCTGCAATGTTGCGGCACGCGAGTTTTGTTTTTCCTCCTTTGAGAGATAATGTCTCTCTTGGTTTCGTTGTCATTGGTTTCAATCTTCATAGCTTGGGACTTATTTTCTTATATTGCTTCAGCTGGTTCGATTTTTGAAATACCGTATTTTAGTGCGGCTTTATGTTCATGTTTAAAGCGTGTTAGCTCGACTGTTTGACTAGCACTACAATTTAACAAGTGCTTGTCCTCTTCTTAAGTTAGTTCTAGCGACACGACCTTGGGATTTCGTGTTGGAATCCGGGTCGGGTCGTTACAGTTTGTATCAGAGCTTATGTTAGCTATAAGCCAGGATAGGTTCCATGGCCTAGGTTGGGTTTGGGGTTTTCGTCGAGTATTTACCATCGAGTGTTGTTTATAATGCCTTATTGGCATATTCTCTGGTACAAGTACACGACTTGGAGTACTAAGTTCGTTTGGTCTAGATTGCCGTGAATGAAGGTTTGTGTCTAGGAGCATTATATTTATCCTTTATTGCTTATGAGTTGCAGTTATACCAAGAGTAGGTGCTGCATTTCAGTAGAGTTGTTGTTTCATGTTCCATTTTTAGGAATCAGAGAAGCTAGACTGTCGGTCCCAAGGGTGATCGTCGTGTTAATCATTATGGCGAAAGTTCGTTATAATACGTTTCGAGAGCGGAGTGGTAAAGCCCCCGTGGTACCTATTAGTATTTCATAGATTACTATATAGATGTATATAGTTATGGTAGTACTTAACCACCAGTTCTTTTATTATTTGTGCTGGGAATTTTAGACCCCTTTCCCGATGTTTGTGTTTTGGTATTTGGGGGACTACCTTGATCAAGGTGAAATTCCCTCCGGTTATGTTGGAACTTGATGATTGGCTAATAGGTGATCACGTGATGATTGGTCGGATCGGTTGTTGACCCATATAAGATTTGACTTATAAGGATTGGTCGTATACTAGTTAGTAAGAATATGCTACCTAGTGATTCGTGAAATGTTGTATTGTCTCTTTATTAGTCTAATACATTGATATTGTATTAGCCTTGTATAATGTGTTTTATCTACCATTGATAGGTAGTTAATAGTATGAATATTTCATACTTGGTTTACATGCATAGTAAATTAATATACTATGTTGCATGATATTGATGTCATGCCTATATGTGCTTATTATTTGTATTCTTGAGACCGATATAAAGGATGCTTTTATGTGATTCACGAGCACCTCGCATCTTATACGACGGAAGTTTTTGAAGTCACTTCAGAGGGCCCCTCACTTGATTATCAAGAGGTCTTCGTCGGAGAACTAGAATGGTATAATATGAGATAGGAATTGACTGAACCCGTTACCAAATGGAATGGAATTGAAAAATATTGGTATCTTGTTTTGCTTGTGAAAATACGTACAACATGGATATTGAAATCATGCTATGAATGAATTAACCTTGTGACTTGATTGGATGAAGTACATTGTATTGAATGTCTTCCTTGTAAGGTGAATATGTGGTCTATGATGATGATTGACTACTTGATTATAGTGTAAGGGCTTTAGACCCTAGAGATTCGTGTTGTGGCTGGAATAATTTAGCTAGCCTATAAAAATTCTTGATTGGAAAATTAGTTAGTTCGGTGCAATTATTGCACATGCATGAATTACTTGATTAGTTGATAGAGAGGCATTTAAATCTTGATATCCACGTTTGTTGGAACTTTGTAAGCTTTTCTAATGTCTTTGAACTCCGTCAAGAGTCAAGATTACTTGATTTTGGAATTTATTGTAGTTGAGATTTGAGTATTTCTCCCCCTCGTGTTTTGAGGCATACCTAGGGGGTCACCTCGACTTCATGTGCAGGCCAGAGTATTGAACTTTTGGTCGTTGTCGAGTTTTGAATTCGAGGGAGAATTCTTTTAAGGTGGTGAGGATGTAAGACCCCGAACCTTCGTGTATTTGACTTTCTCGTTTTGCTTGCATTAAGTTGGTTATGATCATAGTAGAGTGATTGCCTTCCAAGCGTTGCATGCTTTGTTGTTAATACGTTGAGTGTTCGTCTTAGCATGTTAGCACTTAACTAGGTCTCATTGGAGTTCTTAGTACCTTGCATATGAGATTTATAATGTTCATCTTGATCATAGTATGCTTGGTTGAAAGTTTGGAAGCTTAGTTGCATCGTTTGAGTCTTAGGGTTTCTCGTGTTTGCCTTCCTTGCTTGTATTGTTTGTGCTTTCAACTTGTAGGAAGTTGATTTAAGTTCTAGACCAAGTGTACTATTATTTCTCATGCTTGCACAATCAATGTTCATAGATTTGTTGCATTTGGAAATAAGATGACCAACATATTACTTCACTGATTCAATCCTGTTTTTAGGCGAACTTCGGGAAAATTCTGGTACCAATATACAAAAGATAATTTTCAAAAGATTTAGTATGATTTACCTTCATATGTTAGGTTACTCCCTGTAAAATTTGGTAATTTTCCAAGGTGTCTAAGTACCTCATTTAGGTCTTGACTTAGGGCTGTGCCAGAATTCTATTTTCAGGAAATCAGCTTATGTACTTGATTTTGTTATAACTTTATTTTGAGGAATATAAGTCCGAATTGAGTAATTTAAAATTATAAAATATATTTTAATGAGTCTAATTTCAGAATAATCAAAAATCACCTCATTTGGAGTTGTGAGCTATTTATGGTCGATTTTACAAGATCGACTATCCAGTAATAACAATCTGGAAATTGGTCCCTGAATTCACACTTATGGGATTTTTGGTTGGTTTTGGTTGATGACCACCATGCCCTTGGCCCTTGGACGTCTTTAGTGAGTCAATCCTCCCTTGTTGACCTTAGAACAAGCCTCTTGAGCCCTTGGATGAACCCTTATCAATGGCCATCATTCCTTAGCCAATAAGAAGCAAGATAACCCCCTTCACTTGGATGGTGGTTTACTTGGCAAGTATATAAACATAATTTCAGCCATTTCAGCCATTTTTGATCAACAACAACCAGAGAATTAGAGACACAACCTCCATTTTCGTCCATGGAGGTAACCCTAACTTGAGAGACCATTTCCCGGAGTTCCGGTGACCCGATCGGCGATCCGAGACCGCCAAATCGAAGGCCTTGCCCTCCTCTTCAACAAACCTTGGTTTATTCTTCCTTTTAACCATTATTCATAGGCTTAAGGTACGTTTGCAATTTACAGAAATTTTCATGTTCAATAAAATAACATAACTCCTTCATTCTAGTTGTTCTATTAATGATTGTGAACACTTTTTGTGAAGAGAAATCCTCCAATTCAACCTTTGAAATATGTGTAGGATTTTATGCATTCTTATTGAAGTTGTGATTTTGACTTTATACAAAGCATGAATGTTGTTTATAATGAGATTAGGAACTACTCTTGTGGAAGATTATGTTTCAATTCTAAGTTTAACAAAATCACCGATTCTAGGGTTTGAATCTCAATAATATGTTTATGGCTAGTTTAAGGTCATGAACGGCTTAGTTATCGAGTTCTAAATGAACGGAGAACTTAGGAAAGGGCAATGCGATGCATTTAGTATCTATGCTCTACTTGGTTGAATTTCAGTAATGACTCACCAGAGTCGAGATTAGGGAGTTATTGAACAATACCGACTCCACATTCAATCCCTATGACGTTTGTAGTGCGTTAGACTAATATATTAGCTTACGTGACTTTGGGATGGATTGAAATGCAAGTTTGATATGTGTGCCTATAAGACTCAATCAAGTTCTTATGCGGTTTATATGATTGTGTGAAAGAAATGCATAAGTGAGAGGATTTGGGTTGGGACTATATTTAGTACTCTTGACAATGTAGGTAATCATGCATTTAGTCATAATATAAAATATACACAGTATTCCATATTCACTTATGAAATTCAGCAGAGTCACAACTTAACCATCAGTCCATTAAGTACTATCCAAGTCTACTTCGTCAGTCTAGGATCACGAAGCCATTTACTGGGCTATTCCAAACATTCAAAAGCATTTCGCATATTCAATAAAACTTCTTTGAAAATCTTAGAATCTGTGCATGTTACTTTTGATGAATATGATTTATTAGAGCCTCGAAAGGCTCTGAATGTTGCTGATGATTCTGATGATGTTAAGACAGGTACAAATGACGCTTCTACTTCTACTTCACCTCAGAATCCTCCAACTGCAGACCCTTCCAGTTCTGCTAACCCTGTACCGGCAGACTTCAACTCTGTTGGTGCCAGCTCCAACTCTTCTGTTGACCTTGAACCCATCTCTTCTGTTCTACCCCCAAACACCTTTGCAGATCACTCACCCTTCTTGTTCACCAGAAAATGAAGGTTTTGAAGACCATATCTCTTCTGAACATGATTTTGGTGAATTACCTTCTCTACCAACTCCAGAATCTTTAAGGGAAAAACCCACCATAAGTGATCTTCCTCCAGCTGTTATTGAATGAAGAGATCATCCCATTTCACAAATCATTGGTGATCTCAACTCAGGAGTTCGTACGAGGAATAAAGTTCGAAATGAGACTATGTTTGAATTTGCATTAGTGTCTGAAATCGAGCCAAAGAAGATTGATGAAGCTATCGAAGACCATTACTGGATTGAAGCTATGCAAGAAGAGTTGAACCAGTTTGAAAGATGCAAATGATGGAGCTTAGTTCAAAGACCAACTGGCCATCCAGTTATCGGCACCAAATGGGTATTCAGAAACAAGAGAGATGAAAATGGAAACGTCACCAGAAACAAAGCTAGATTGGTTGCTCAAGGCTACAGACAGGAAGAAGGAATTGACTTCGATGAAACATTTGTTCCTGTTGCTAGATTAGAGGCAATCAGACTCTTTTTAGCCTATGCTTCATTCATGGACTTCAAAGTTTATTAGATGGATGTGAAAAGTGCCTTTCTCAATGGTGATCTTCAAGAAACGGTATATGTGGAACAACCTCCAGGTTTTGTCATTCAAGATAAGCAGGATCATGTCTACCGACTCAAGAAAGCACTCTAGAGCCTGAAACAAGCTCCTAGAGCTTGGTATAAAACTCTATCCAAGTTCTTAATTGAACAAGGATTCGTGAGAGGAAGAATAGACACAACTCTGTTTATCCTCGAACAAAAAGGTCATTCTCTTCTGGTACAAATCTACGTGGATGACATCATCTTTGGATCAACAAACCAAAGCCTATGCAAAAGATTCGAGAAGCTTATGCAAAGCAAGTTCGAAATGAGCATGATGGGAGAGCTCACCTACTTTCTAGGACTTCAGATTCAACAAACTTCCGACGGGATCTTCATCAGCCAAACCAAATATGCAAAGGAATTTATAAAGAAATTTGGACTTGATTCAGTGAAAGGATTCGAAACTCCAATGTCTACCGACTGTCATCTAGACAAAGATGAAAAGGGAAAGCAAGAGAACGTGACCAAGTACTGAGGAATCATAGGTTCACTTCTTTACCTTACTACCAGTAGACCTGATATAATGTTTGTTGTTTGTGTTTGTTCTAGATTTCAGGCAGATCTAAAGGAATCACATTTGCTTGCTACTAAACGTATCATCAAATATGTTTCAACAACTAAAAATCTGGGTATCTGGTATTCCAAACGCCACAACTTCGATCTAGTTGGATACTCAGATGCAAACTATGCAGCCTGCAAAGTGAGCTAAAGAAGCACCAGTGGAACTTGTCAATTTCTTGGAAATAGACTTGTCTCATGGTTATGCAAAAAGCAAGGATCGGTTGCAAACTCTACCACATAGGCAGAATACATTGCTGCCAGCAGCTGTTACTCTCAACTACTATGGATAAAGCAGCAACTAGTGGACTACAACATCAAGACTGCAAGTTGTCCAATCATGTGTGACAACACTTCAGCAATTTCATTTTCCAAGATCAATTGGCTGACATTCTCACCAAGCCACTGGATGCAACCAGGTTTGCTTATTTAAGGAAAGATCTTTGTATGATTGATCCTACTACTTAATTTCAATTTCAAGTTTTTCTTTCATACCGGTAGACTTAAACTTCTACTAATCGGCAGACTTTATTTGATGTCTAAGCGGCAGACTTAAGCTCTTCGCTTTCACCAGGTTAGTACTTCAACTATTTAGTTTATTAAAGCGGGAAAGGTCTCTAAAAGGGAAAAGGGGTTAAAAGTAAAAAAATTTAGTACTTTGAAAATATCTTAAGTTACAGCTTTTTTGCTAAAAGATTTTTTCCTCCTTTAAATAGACTTTGAACCGCCCTTTCCAACACTTTACGAAACCTCTCTCTCTAATATTTCTCTCTCTACTCAAACCCTCTTCTCCTCTCTGCAACTGCTCCCTCTCTTTCCCGATTATTCTTCGCTTCTTCTTCTCTACAGCGACAATGGTAAGCTCTTCACTACTCTCTGGTTTACTATCCATTAATTTTTGTTTAGTATTTCCTCTTTTGAGTTATTTTTTTGGAATCCGAACAGACGCTTTGCGTATCTGGACGGTTCCCGCCATTGTTGTTTTTCAAAACCTTGAAACTAACAGTTTTCTCTGTGTTTTGTATACTCATTTCTCTTAGAAATCATCTGTAAATGTTTCTCTGGTTTATCTATCCAAAACATTCAAGGGTTTCAAGATTTTCATCAGAAATTTCAATTAATTTCACAAAAATGAAATCTTTGATTGTTTGTTCTGTCAGAACAAAAGCCCTAATTTCTGAATGTGTTTTTGTAGGTGAAATCCTCTTCCTAGTCAAAAAGTGACAGTAGGAAGGCGTTCGACCTTGAGAAGGCCATTCCACCCAGTCTCTCTATTAACCTTCTAGGATAGCCCCCATTTCCTGCTCCTCACGACATTATTGTGGCTCTAGACCGAAGACATATCTACCCGACATGTGCATTGACCTCAAAACTGTCTGCACATTCGCCGCCAGAGTCAAAGCTTGCGAGGATATGAACGAGTCGGGGATTCTACCGCTCTTCTACCTATACGAAGAAGACTACAGTATCCTCCTCGCTGAGGAATTATATCAGAGAATGGTCATCAATCCCAAGACTCCATCCGTGATGTGTGGATGGATTCGAGGAAGACCAATCTCCATCTCTGCCAAAGTTATTTCCAGAATCATCGGTGTACGATATGGCGGAGATTCAGAGATATCCATTGCTGAGGCTGACCACGCCTAGGAAGCAATGAGGGGAATGAACACTCCGAGGGAACCTCAAGGTAAAATGTTGAGGAACCTCTTCCCTTTGGACGTCTACTGCTCAAGCCACCTGCTTCACAAGGGTCTTCTGTTCAAGAACGGGGCACACGACATGTTCACTGCCCAACAGCTAAATCTCACAAGTGCTGTCTTCCTACGAACTCAGCTCAACTATGGCTCTATCATCTACAAAGAGCTCCAGAACTACGTTGAGAAAGTGAAGGACAGCCCCAATTTCAAAAGACCTTTTGTCAGGCTCATCAATGTCCTTCTACGGGACACTGCAGAAATCAACTCTTCCGTTAAGGAAGATGACCTCATTGTTGTCACTACAACAAAAAATTGCATTTACAACGTTTTTTACAACGTTTTTACGTAAACGTTGTTAAAATTTCATTTTAGACAACGTTTTGTTTACTGAACGTTGTGTATTATGTTTATACAACGTTTTTGGAAGAAAACCTTGTGCTAATTATTTTTTCTACAACGTTTTTTAATGTAACGTTGTGCTTGTACGCGGTGAGACCTACTCATCTTACAACGTTTTGACATGTAAACGTTGCGTTTTTTACAACGTTTAAGTGGCTACGTTGTATTAAGTTGTCGAAATTTTTTCCCCTCTCGCGCGCTCACAGCCCTTTTGCGCGTAAATAAGTGAGAAAACTTTCAAAAGTCAAAATCCCCAAACCTTGTCTTAGCCCCTTTCTTATTTCATCACTTTTCATCGTTGCTAGGTCTCTCTAAACCATACCAACAACAACCACAGAGATTTCTCTCATCTCAAATTGATTAAGGAGTAACTTAATTAGAGATTGTTTAGTGGTGGAGATCAACTTGCAGTGCTTACTGCTGGAAGAGAAATCTGAAGGTGCGCTCCCTTTCTCTCTTACTCTCTTTCTCGTTCTTTCTATCTCTCTCCTCCAAAAAATCTCTCTCACTCTTATGTCTTATTAAGATTTTTCACTCCAAAATTTAGGGTTCTTCACAAAATTCATCAATTTGGGTTGTTAGCAAAAGACGGAGCAGCAACAATCATCTGTTGTTACTGGTACGTACTTACTCCCTCAATTCTCTCTCTTCCTATTTGTGAATACATGTGGATTCATGATCAATCTTATTCAAGATTGTGAATTAAAATGAAAAAAAAAGGTCAGGGATATATAATCTGTATGTGTACTGAATTAATCAAGTCAAGTACTTGCTGAAAATAATATGTCAAATATTTGTACACAGAGCAGACGACACTCACAAATGTATGTTCTTTCCATCTCGAATTAGTCCTATTTTGAAATGTCAAACTTCTCAAGGAAGTTCCAATTTTCCAGCTTGCCATTAAGATTGCACCTAATCTTCAGTGACACACCAATTGGCTTTATAACAAATATCTGGGCACCTACATCTACCATAATTCATGTATTCATGATCATCTAATTCCATATTGTGAATTAAAATTTTAAAAAAATGTTAGGGATTAATATTTTGTATGTGTCTCGAACTCCATCAATCAAGGTACTAACCATTGGTTTGATGGAGAGCTGGAAGTTTGCTCAGTTGTTTTTTTTTTTATGAAGTCCCATCAATATGGATTTCTCCCTCTTAAGTAAGCTCTTGTTTGGACCATTGAATGGCCGTGAAGTGTGATTGCATGAAACCTTTTTACTAGGTGAAAGGGATCAGTGATAAGAGAGAGAGATAGAGAGAGTTCACGGTGGTCCTGATCAATGAAGATTGTCTGCGTGGGGTCCTCCATTTTTGGGAGATGGTTTAGAGGTGAACGAGTTCTCAATTATTCATAAAGACCTTACATGTGGGAAGTTGTAGCCTGCACTCTACAACGAATCATTGTTAGTAATGAAATTAATGGGTAATGTTGGAAGATCACAATAGTTTAATTTTTTATTATGGAAATACCACTCTTTGATAAAGTTGTTTGGTGACAAAACATGTTTTTGAGATGACATTATTGAAGCTATTGTATAATTCTTCTCTTTATAACTGAACTTGGTAATATTAGCATGTTTCTTTATCAACTACGCTCCTATTTCTCCATAAGCATGTAGTGTGCTGAGCACACATTTAGTGAGATCAATTTTGATCATTAATTAATTAATTGGTTTTGGCTTGGATTTCTTTCTAATTTGAGTATGATTATCACAAGTTGTGTGAGTCAAGTTTAAATGGCCTTGTCATTAGGGAAGATTGTTGATGTTTATATGTCGTGAGGTTTTGTTTGTTATAACTGGTTCAGAAAGTATGAATCTTGAGAAAAGGAAAAGGAAGCAAAAGAAAGCCTACCAAAGAATTGATCATTAGACAACTCTAAAGCTTAAAAAACATGGGTTACAACCCTTCTGTTGTGTAATGATAATTCTTCATCCTCTAGCCTAATGCCTATCTTCTTTAGTCGTGCCATACTGATGAATTCTTTTGATGATTGGATAGACAAATCCTTTTGATTCGATCATTGTGGTGGGAAAAATAAGATATTCAATAGTAGCTTTCGTCCATTCTTCTCCCCATCGTATACTTTCGTTTGAACATGAGAACCTCCTTGCTTTCAAGTACTCTTACCATCCCTATACGTACGAGGCTCATTCAATCACCTATCCCTTCCCTCCATTATTAGGAAAGGGGCCGCTCTTTAGCGAATGCTATGGATGCGTTTACTATGATCGTTCTAAGGGGGGTTTGTTGGTATTGGTATTCGACCATTTTACAAAATGTAGGTTAACGAAAGGGGGTTTAGATAAAGCTCAGTCTTCTTTCTTAAGTCGGTTGAAGAGGCGGAATGTGTGAATTTTCTACGCTTTAGACTACTCATCCCATTTAAATACTTAGCCTTTTAAATTGGCCGAATAATTTTTTGAGTCTTAATGAGATCTTCACAATTTTGCAACCACTTATGAATAAGTTTATTGCTGAACCACCTTGATAGTTAGTTCTGCCCTGTTTTTACTAATCAGTACTATATTTGTTTTGGTTGTTTTATTTTATTTTGTATTATTATTTTTAATCTAAATCAAAACATGCATTACTTCTCCAGTGAAAAGCAACTCAAATACCATCCAAATATCAAATGTCAGATACAACAATTTCTCAATGCCAAAATGCACCAACTACTTAAAAGGTCTTCAATATATAGGAAATAAAATATGTTCTTCGGTGAGGACCTGAAGCACAATGACCAATTAGGCTTAAGCTTTCAACCGTTTGTAAAACTTCTGCTTCTCCTGAGTGGTCTGGAAGTGACCATGCCCAAACTTGGATGAGGTGTTGATGAACTTGAGTTTGATCTCTTCAAGAGCTAATCAAGAAGTATGGTTGAGCAGAGACTGACAAAGGGTAACAACCCTATTCTTTGGACCAACACAACATCCCTTAATTATCAGGAAATCATCCTTCACCACACCATAGTGGGGGAACCCACCCATAGGAGTGATCTCTTTCTCAATCTTATCAAACTTGGTTATAGCTTCATGTGACTCTTGCTATGCCTTACCAAGCTTGTAAACCTTTTTGTTCATTTCCGTACGATGGTGGTATCCATTCTCACTAGCCCGAGCAACGGTGAAGGAAACCCTAGCTGGATGCCACGCACCAATACAGGCAACTTTCTGAGACCTCTATGGGTCTTGTGGGGATGACAGGTGACACCCCATTGGGTAACAACACCCTCGTAACCTTTACCCTTGGTCACACTCAGGGGTGGCAAAATGGGTGTTTTGGATCGATGGATAATAGGCCATTATCCATGGTTATCCATGGATAATGGCATTATCTTTCATCAATGATGTCAATCATCTCATCTTTCATCAATGGGAATGTGCTTCTCAAAGAAGCCATATGCAAAGTCCACCTTTTGTGCAATGGTTCCACCATTCACCTGGATCTCCATCAAATGTGCCTTCTTTTTTGTCAGCCCCTTCATCTTCCTTATCTAGGTGTGAGCTAGAACACGAATGACAATTGCATACTTTTTCATTTTCTCGAGCTGTGATTGGATATCTTTTTTCCCTTCCTCATTCTCAAATTTCTTGGCGTATCTCATTGTTTGTTATGGCATAGTCTGATTCTTATTATGGAAACATGAAAAAAAAGGAATTGAACTTTATATTAATAATGGCCGGACTGATGGAGTGCTAGGATCACGGAAGTAGAGTTGATTAGTTTTGATATGCGGGTTGTTTATTCTAAAAAACATGCATATACAGCATGACTATCATTGTAACGCTCCGGAACTTTATGTGATCGTCTGGCCAATATGATAAGCCTTAACGTGGAAGACTTCTTATGCTTGGGTAGGCTAAGGTAAGGCCGATACCCTTGGGATGTCCGAGATTTACGCTCGTTAGCGTGTTAGAGTCTCTATTGCGCGATTTAGCATTGTTGGGAACTCGACTCGGTAGAGTGTTGTCTTCCTTAATTATTGTTTATGGTCTTCGAGATATCCTAGGTCTTCGTGTACTTGTTTGAATAAATTTTATATCCTTATAATCATGTTTATAAAGTTTACATGTGGTCACGACGTTCAAAGTATAGTCGTCGTCATATGTTTGATTTCGCGATTCGCATATCGTTAGCGTATCGCCTTTGGTACTTTGGTCGCACTTAAATTTGGTTTGACCTTGGGTATGTGTTTGTGAAACTTCATTAGGCTTCTAACATGTTTTAAAACAAGTATGTATGCTTGTTCGTTCGTTGTTTCGATCGTGGGTTGTCCTACGTAATTTCGTCCGTTGTATAGCAAATTACGGACCGATTTTGGCACGCGTCTGAATTGTTTCGATTGAGGAACCCTCGAGAAAATTTTTGTTTGGTTTGGGATTTTTAAGGCTTTTACTTAAGACATTTACAGGGTGGCAGGAGAAGAAATCGCGTCGTTTCGTCGAACGGTGTTCAAACTGGAGCCATCGCAAGTTGGACGCGCGCGCAGCGTGGTTACTGTAGCAGCGCACTGTAGCAGCGAGCAGCTGGGTTGCTGCTTTGATTTTTTATGTTCATTTCCTATTCTACCCTCATTAAACCCCCTCTAAACCCCTCCTAACACCCATACTTAGTCCTAATGATGTCTTAACATGTGAGGGGAGTTAATTAAGGTTTGATTAGTGGGTTTAATTAAGGAGGAACCCCCACAACATTTAGACACATCACCCACTTATTCCCTAACCCTTTTAGACCACAAACACCAAGTCTAACCTCTCATATTCAGCCATTGACTTCAAAAAACGAGGATAGAGCTTCTTGAGAGCTAGAGAGAGAGTCTTCTAGGGTTCTTGAAGGTCCATCCATGGATTCCAAAGCTTGAGAGCTTCATTTCCCAAACCAAGCCATGGAATTGAAGAGGAGGTTAAGGAGAACAAATCCCACCGATTGGAATTCCGAATTTGTGGCTTGAAGGAGCTGATTTGAGGTAAGTTACTACCCCTATTTCTCTTTCTTTTGGCCCCATTGACCCTAGGGAAAACAACCTTGGTGCTATGTGAGGTCAATGGGTGCAATTTTAGGGCTTGATTAGAGATGCCATGAACCCTAGGTTTCTAATTGATGAATTATCTTGGATCAACCTATGTGAGACCTAGATTTATATGAGATTCATATGTAAAGTAGCCTATGTATCCTTGCTATATGATTTATTTCATGTTTATGAGCATGATTGGTGAAGATACTTGGAAGGGGATTTTGCCCAAATGATGATTTGGCTTATTGAACATGGTTGTAAGCTTGATTATTATGTTATACATGTGTAGTAGAGTATATTAATCCATGTTGTGTGATTTGTTCATGTTTGGTAGGCATGATTGGTGAGGTGACCTAAATGGGTTTATGCACAAAAATGTGAAATTGCCCTATGTTTCCTTGTTAAGTGTTTTGTTGGGATTATGGTGGTTTAATGAAGTCGAGAATATGGTGATTGATGTTAGTTATGAACATGGGGAGGGTATTGTAGCCCAAGCTTCTATGCCCTAATTTTTGGAAAGTGTACATTAGACTCAACGGAGTCATTTTAAGTTTGATAACGTGCTTAACGAACTTGGGTTGAAATCCTACAACGATTGCATTTCGTTTGATTAATGTTGTGAAATGCATAGTCTCCAAACTTTAAATGGAATTATGATTATGATGAACTTTATGGATTTTTAGGCTTGGGAATCAAGCCCGAATGAATATTGGGATTTTGTTGTACACTTTAATGAAGTATTAAAGTGTGGATTTATGAAACACATAAAGAATGAAATGTAGTATTAAGACTCAACGGAGTCGTTATAAGGCCAATAAAATGATAAGGAGCCTTGGGTTGAAACCCTACAATGTTTGGGTTTTGTTTGGTTATGATTGTGCACACCGGGTTTTTGGGTTTGTGTCCAATTGAGACATTCAAGTTATGGGGACTTATTAGAAATATATTTTGAGCATGCTTGTTAGAGCACGGGACATTAGAGACCAACGTATGGTCACGAGTATAATTAAGAGAAGATTAAGAAAGAATCATCTCCTTAAGAATTTTGGTTGCGTGCATATAAAAGCACTTGTGAGAAAGTGACTACGGAGTAGTCATGATGTTCTTGAGTATGGAATTGGTGATGTCGATCATGTATGACGATTAGGACTATGATTGAGTCCGGTGTACTTAAATAAAGACTAAAACATTAAGTCTTGAGCTAGGGATATTCTTAGACTAACGTAGTAGTCTTTGGTTTGATTTTGAGTTGAGGATTATTGTAGACCTCACATTATGATTTATTAAGCTTATATGCTATCCTTGACTTGGGTGTTGACTTGAGGAATAATGAGTACCTCAATATGTAGTTCCTGAACTAAACTTGTAAGTTAGTTGAACAAGTTGGTTATATGCAAATATATGCATTGTTCATGGGAATTTGTAGAGCATTATGTCCTACTTGATTATATGCAAATATGTGTATGGATTATGAGACTTTGTAGAGCATTATGTCCTGCTTGTTTATATGCAAATATGTGCATGGTTTATGTGATGTTGTAGAGCATTATGTCCTACATGATTTAATGAGCCCGATATTAATGAACTTGGTCTCATTGGTTTATGCAAGTAAATATCTACTTGATCATTTTGGTTTAAGTCCAGCTGGCGGGTTTGGTTGTTGTGTCGGCAATGGGACGATTCATAGTCTTTGGAAACAATCGCTATGAATCGTTGCATTGGTTCCCTTTCTCCTCACTATTTGGCCAATAGTGGGATGTGGTCTCGAGATAGAGCCATCTAGCCTAATTTCAAGCTCCCATTTCTCATCCGGAGATTGGATGAATGTAACGAGTACATATTAAAGGAAAACTGATGAGTTGTGATTATTTGGGGACGAAACCCCAGGGTATGATTGGTTGGGTATTGAACCCGGATTTTGGTTTGAAGATGGATCCCGTGGTAAGTTTGGTTGGGTGTTAGACCCGGATTTGGTTGTAACGGTTCGATTTACGTTTCTTGTTACACATGGTTATTTATGAGCATTTATATGAAAAATATTATGCTATGTGGCTTATGTGGGATTATGTGCTTGATAATTAAGTGCATGTTTATTTTTGGTATACTAGTATGATACCATGATACTTATATGTTCATGCATTATGCCATGCCATGACATAATATGCCATGCAGCTGCATGTAGTAACTTACTGGGTCATTATGACTCACTCCGTGTGGTTGTTTTTCCCTAGTGTGTGCAGTGATCCCGTTAATGCAGCGCGCGACTTCGGATAGCGATTTCTAGCGGGTCGGTCTTAGGGCTATAAGCTTGGAGTTATTTATTATTATTGTTGTTATTTATTTGTGAGGCACGGATGTAAAGTTATGTAGACTTTACTGGGTATTTTATGTTCGTATTTTATTGTCATGTATTTGAGAGCCGGCTAATATAGCCGAGTTGTTGTATCTTTTAGAAGTTATTCTCCGTTGTTATTTCGAGCAAGTTGATAAGCTTGTTATTTTCTTTTTATTTTCATTATTTTTCGGAATTTTATTGTTTATTTTGAGCTTTGGTTGATAATTTATTGCATTTGAGATACTATTTTTATGTATCTTGTGCTTTATGTAGGTATCTCAAGCATATTCAAGGTTTTACGGCTCAATATTTGCAAATCGAGGCAATTCCGGGCATTAATGTTAAGTTTTGATGCTTGTCGTTAAAGTTCGTCAAATGTTTCAATGGGCAGCAGCCTAACGGAGGCTGAAATCTTTAACGGAGGACCATTTCGCGAAGTGCGGAGGACCTTCGGCGCTCAAGTCGGGGAAAAGAAGGGGCAGGAGCAATTTATGAAAGTTGGAGGCAGTCGGCCGGCCCTTTCTTCATTAATGCGTTGTCGCATTATCCCGCGGCCACGTCACCTGCCTTGATCCAGCGCGACCCGCGTCCTCCCTTCCGGATCCGGGTCACCCGCGTCTTGCCCTACCCCAATCCGGCCCACCTGAAGCCAATTCAGCCCATTCTTCCTCTCATCTCCAGCCCGTTTCTTACCTGGATCAACCCGCGAATTCAGCTTGGTTCAGCCCTTTCCCAGCCGCGACCCAGCCTCTCCTTTTCTCCCTTTTTTGCCCTCAATTAATTTCGGCTCTTCCCTTTTTGCCCCTATTTTGTGAGTGCCTTTGTTGCCTTCATTTTATTTTCATTCCAGCCGGCCATTTCGAGATTCAGAGAAGCGGCGGCCTTGGTTTTAGGGCCTGACCCTAAAACTCTTCAACCATTAATTCCATTTCTCCACCCCACCACCTAAATCAAAAATGCTTCCATTTTGAAGGCTTGGAGCATCAAATCAAGGGTCAAGGGAGCAAGATTAAGTGAAGTCAACCCAAGATTGCAACATTAATTGGTTTAATTCTTCCACCTCTTTATTTATTTTAATGTTGTAATTTTTGGAGAAACTTTGCATTTATTTTGATACCTTGATGATGAGCTAAATATATTCTTGGATTGTGATTATTATCTATGTTGAATGTGATGTTTTAATTTAATTTCTCTCTATTTGATGTATTACTCAAATATTTTTGGTTATTATCATTGTATGTTTAATGCTTTTAATGAAGTCATGAATCATTAAATGAACCATAGAATGATAGGATCTGACGAAAGCCCTTCCTATTATTCGAAAATCGTGATAATTGTTTACGTCTCTAAGGCACACCGATTGTCGAAGGCGTAGATAGTCATTGGGTGCTTGATCTACCACGCGCTATTTTCTCCCCTAGGCTATGTGTTGCGAGGATATGAGCCCGTAGCAAGGATGAGTGATAGCTAGGTTTTTCTATACGTGGCAGCGAAAGCGTAGAAAATATTAGTGCGCAGACTACCGAAAATTTGAGTTAAGAAAAATAGAGAGTTAAATTAAACATTGGCTAGACTAGAAATTTCACAATCCTATTCTTTAACCTTGATTTGATGTTGCCGGTTTCCTTTGTCGCGTTAATTTAGTTTATTTTCTTGCATTTATTTTGTTTATTTTATTTTTATTTTAAATCTAATTTCCGTTAGCTTAGATAAAATTAGGTGTGCCCAATTTTAGTACTTAGGATTCATTTCTAGCTCTATCCTCGTGGGATCGGCATCGAACTTTATTACTTGATACGACGGCAGGGTAATCTTGCAGGTGTTGGATTCGCGCATCCAAGTGTGGCTCGTTTATTCTAGTCTTGAGTTATTAGTATTTCTATCTCGGCAACTTTAGTCGTGAGGTCTTGGTGTATTTGTTTAGCATTTGAAATAATATTGTTGTAGTTGAATTTTCCCTCCGGCATGTTGTAGCCGTTGAGTGGTTGGTTATCAGGTTGGGATTTTGTTGGTTTACCGGCCTTTGGTTGCCGATGGTTTGTTGCGCGTGTCTAATGTTGCGTCACGTGCGTCGAATTTTTGGGCCGAGAGATTTACTATCTCTTTGGTTGTTTTTATTTTGGAGCTTGTTAGCTCGGGTCCCATTTTGTCTTTGCTTCCGCAGATTTTTAGTTTTTATTATTCCGTATCGTCGTTATGGCTTTATCTTTCTGTTTCGAGCTTGATGGCTCATCTTTTGACTCGCACCATTATGCTTAGCAGGTGCTTGTTTGTCTTTTAGCTTGTCCTGACGGCACGACCTTGGGATCTCGTCTTGGGATCGGTCGGGTCGTCACGATTAATATCGAGCTATTGGTTAGCTATTTCGCCAGGATAGGTTCCTTGGCCTAGTTGGGTTGGGTTTATTGTTGAGATTTTTAGCGTCGAGTGTTCCTTGTAGGTATATTATGTCAGGAGCTTGGCGTGGAGCTAGTTCCAGCAGATCTCGTTCGAGTACCGCTCGTGGTAATGAGAGAGGGGAAAATGTTAATGATCCGCGTGTGACTCCTCAACAAATGTTTAGAGGGGAAGACAATTCCTCTATACTTGGGAGGTTCTTGAGGTTGAAACCTGAGAGCTTCGTTGGAGAGCCCGATGCTTCTAAGGCAGAACATTGGTTAGAAAGCATGGAGAAGATCTTTGCGGTTATGGGTTATGCGTCGAAGAGATGGTGACCTAGCGGTGTTTAAGTTGGGTGGTGCGGTGACCATTGGTGGCATGTGTTACGAGATAGTTGGAGACACCATGGAGTGCCTCAAGTGTGGGAAAACTTCATGATGGAGTTTAGGGCACAGTTTATTCCGGCAGTAGTTCGGGAAAGAAGAGAAATGGAATTTATTGCACTAGAACAAGGAGATATGACTGTGGCTCAGTATTCAGCGAAGTTACACGAGTTGGCTCGTTCTTGTGGTTACTTAGTACCGAGATGAGGCTAAGAAGACCCATCGGTTTGTAAAAGGCCTTAGGATGAAGTATCGTAGGCGGCTTATCCCCTTACTCACGAGTACCGAGATCTTTGTGTGAATCGTGCTTATGCGATGGAGTTGGACATCGAGGAGTATGCTCAAAAGAGAACCTCGAGGGCTATTAAGAGTGATGATAATATTGGAAGGCAAGTAGCACCTCAGAAAGTTAATCAAGGAATCACACGTATTGGTAGACGGAGTGATGTTCCTACCTCTAGTCGGAGACGACGAGGCGGCGAGTTGATATGTAATTTTTGTATGAGAACGGGACACGCCGAGAATAGATGTTGGGGTAAAGCATGAAAGTGCTTTGCTTGTGGCGGCGATCATGTTCGTAAAGATTGCCCAAGGATGAGGAGTTAATCGGTGCAGGGAGTGCTAGCCAACAATCTTGTGGCTCCAAGAGATGGTGATGAGTCGACCTAGAGTTTGAGGTCTTGTGCGCGTGGCGGTTGGCCATTGCGGAGTTTTGAAACCTATCCGAATAGGAATGTATGTTCTCGTATATATATTATACCGTTACTAGTATTATTGTTATTATGAGTACACGTCTTATCGGTAGCTCATGTGCATTCATACATTACATGGTGTATTGCATATTATTGGTTTATTGCTTGATTGGGGATAAAGCCCCAATGTGGTGTTGGTATGTGATATTGTTTGATTGGTGAATTGCCGGTAGGTAATCACACATGGTTTGTGGATTCTTGTGTAGTCTATGTATATATAGGACTATACTATATATAAAGAGCATTGGGGATGAATTTATGTTACGACGATAGTAATCAATGGTATTATGGGGTTGCAGTTTTGTAGGCCTATATTAAGAGTCGGGGTATGAATATATGTATATATATGTATATATATATATATATATATGAAGCATGAATTGTATGATGATACTTACTAGTTTGATATGATACTTGCATACTCTATGGAGATATGTTAAGGTGATGAATAATATACATCTATAATATTGTTTATGATTATTATGCGAGTAGGATACACTCGATAAGTGCGAAAGTTAAGTGTTGCGATTTATGGGTTGATTTTAGTGCGTGAACAAGTATGATGTTTCACCGCAATTTTGTTGAAATGTTGATATTTAGGAGACGCTTAGAATTTACGCTGGTTGTAGACTTGGTCTAGAATTTAAGAAAGGTTGGAATTGTGAAGTATAGACGTTACGACTACTAGTAGCCGCGTCGGTACGTGGTGACTTCTAGTGAGTTTTCTTTGTTATGTGTACTAGGTACACGAGTTTTGTGGTAAATATGATTATTGTTTGCCAAGGTAATAGACCTTGTTACTTGACTTGATTTCATTCAGTTATGTGCATTAGTTGTAGGGAACACCTACTTGATGCATCTACATTGTAGTATATTAAATTCTCATTCCATAATTATTACTGATCGATGTATTTTATACGTCGATTTTATATGCTTCATGACTTGAATTAGGCTATTTCATGAGTCTTTTGAGTACTAATATATTTTTTTGGTGAGTTTTTTAAGTTTCAGGATTGTTCGTGAAAATACGCGAAACTCCGTGGTTTTAAGTGCAAATTACAAAGAAAGAAAAATTGAAGAAAAGAAAATCTGCGGACACCTTGCGGACGCAAGGTGCCTCACTGCGGCCGCAAGGTAGGCGATATCGGTCCCGGCCAAGAATCGAAGAGCCAAGAAGCACATACTAGAGACCTTGCGGACGCAGGTATCCGACCTTGCACCGCAAGGTAGGCGTAATGCGCAAAATTCGGTTTTCACACAGTCATTCGATTCAATCACAACTCCCAAGTATATATAGAAGTCAGATGCCGAGCCTAAGCATAAGGAGGACGGCTGGAAGCTCTCTTTACATAGATTTTAGGTAGTTTTAGATTGTATAACATAATTAGGTTTTGTAATTTCAAGTATTGAAGATCAAATCATGTCTTCCATCATCTTCATGTGTGTTCATCATCTATGATGAACTAAATCATCCCTAATCTAGGAGGTGGGAGGTAACTTGTATCAAATTTATGTTTTGATTCTTATATATATGTCTATTCAATGCTTGTTGATTGTGTTGTTTATCAATCCCTCTATTATTTTGCTTTGAACAAATGAATGTAATCGCAAATAATAAAGGCTTAGAGGTGCGGATACTGCATGACCAAGTGCATATGTCGGCTCACCAACACAATAAATTGGACCTATCGAAGCACGAGAGTGATAAGTTAGGACCAGGTTCTTACATGATCTAGGTGACAGATAGATCATAAATCTAGGTGACAGCCTAGATTACGTTCGTGCTTAGGATATGGAATGGGTGAATTTTGGGAGGAGAGGCGAACCAATTGTTCAACGGACCATATCTATTTTTAGTGAACGAACCCAAGACATTGAATGACATTATTATGAATTGAACATAAAGGAGATATAAGTGAAACCCGAATCCTAGATTTCCACTCACCATAAGATCTTCATATCTGTTATTCTTGTCTAATTAGTTAACATCTATAACTAGTAAATTAGAGTAGAATTAAACATAAAAACCCCCTTAGGTTAATAATTTGCTATCTATAACCGCATGCTTCGTGATCACTTGTCTCGTGGGTTCGACCCTTGCTTCCGAGTCTATTCTATAATAGTCTTGTACACTTGCAAGGAAATAGATAAAATAAAACATCGATCAATTACCTCCTGCACATTCCTTTCATTAGCATAGGAGACTGTTAAAGGATGCTTAAGATTTTCTCATAACCCTCGCATCCTTGCAACCAAAGCTTTTGAAATCCAATTTAGCGGTACCTAAATTGGTGATCAGGTTCGTTGGTGGACTAGGATTGGTAGTGAGTAGGTTAGACATTGACTAAACCTCTTACCAAATGGAATGGACAAAAATGGAAAAAATTTTCAAAACATTTCATTATTGTGCTCTTATGTGTTCTTACCCGCGACACGGAGATCGCGAGTAGGATTTACATGGCTTGAAATGTCAAATGATTGCCTCTAATTTGGTTGAGAATTGCTCTATAAGCAATTATTACTTCTTGTAACTTAAGATCTTTTATGTGCGAATTTCATGGTGTGCCCCGAGACAAATAGTTTCGGTAGTTGAATGTTTATGGTATGCTTGAACTTGTTTTCATGTTAAACTTTGGGGTTTGTTTACAAGATTGGTTAGTGTTGTTCGTATGTGTTTTCGCGACTCGAATATGAGTCATATTATTTCCAATCTGAAGGGTTTAGTGTTGTTGTGCCTATTGAGAGGTTCGGAAACCAGATTTTAGATCACAATAATTTGGTCCTCATATGCTTGTTTGAGTTGTTGTGATGGTAGACTCAGAGACTTGAGTCTTGTTTGTTGAGTTGAGCATGAATGTTCACTTGGAATCGATAGACACGGTAACGAATGTCTTGATGTTTAGTACTTGGGTGATGACCCGATGTTGGTTTGTGTTACCGTCTAGAATTCGGGTCGAATTCTTTTTTAGGGGGAGAGAATGTAACGCTCCGGAACTTTACGTGATCGTCTGGCCAATATGATAAGCCTTAACGTGGAAGACTTCTTATGCTTGGGTAGGCTAAGGTAAGGCCGATACCCTTGGGATGTCCGAGATTTACGCTCGTTAGCGTGTTAGAGTCTCTATTGCGCGATTTAGCATTGTTGGGAACTCGACTCGGTAGAGTGTTGTCTTCCTTAATTATTGTTTATGGTCTTCGAGATATCCTAGGTCTTCGTGTACTTGTTTGAATAAATTTTATATCCTTATAATCATGTTTATAAAGTTTACATGTGGTCACGGCGTTCAAAGTATAGTCATCGTCATATGTTTGATTTCGCGATTCGCATATCGTTAACGTATCGCCTTTGGTACTTTGGTCGCACTTAAATTTGGTTTGACCTTGGGTATGTGTTTGTAAAACTTCATTAGGCTTATAACATGTTTTAAAACAAGTATGTATGCTTGTTCGCTTCGTTGTTTCGATCGTGGGTTGTCCTTTAAATTTCGTCCGTTGTATAGCAAATTACGGACCGATTTTGGCACGCTGCCTGAATTGTTTCGATTGAGGAACCCTCGAAAATTTTTGTTTGGTTTGGGATTTTAAGGCTTTTACTTAAGACATTTACAGTGGTGCAGGAGAAGAAATCGCTGCTTCGCCGAACGGTGTTCAAACCAGGAGCCATCGCAAGTTGGACGCTTAGCGTGGTTACTGTAGCAGCAAGCAGCTGGGTTGCTGCTTTGATTTTTTATGTTCATTTCCTATTCTACCCTCATTAAACCCCCTCTAAACCCCTCCTAACACCCATACTTAGTCCTAATGATGTCTTAACATGTGAGGGGAGTTAATTAAGGTTTGATTGGTGGGTTTAATTAAGGAGGAACCCCCACAACATTTAGACACATCACCCACTTATTCTCTAACCCTTTTAGACCACAAACACCAAGTCTAACCTCTCATATTCAGCCATTGACTTCAAAAACAGGATAGAGCTTTGAGAGCTAGAGAGAGAGTTTCTAGGGTTCTTGAAGGTCCATCCATGGATTCCAAAGCTTGAGAGCTTCATTTCCCAAACCAAGCCATGGAATTGAAGAGGAGGTTAAGGAGAACAAATCCCACCGATTGAATTCGAATTTGTGGCTTGAAGGAGCTGATTTGAGGTAAGTTACTACCCCTATTTCTCTTTCTTTTGGCCCCATTGACCTAGGGAAAACAACCTTGGTGCTATGTGAGGTCAATGGGTGCAATTTTAGGGCTTGATTAGAGATGCCATGAACCCTAGGTTTCTAATTGATGAATTATCTTGGATGAACCTATGTGAGACCTAGATTTATATGAGATTCATATGTAAAGTAGCCTATGTATCCTTGCTATATGATTTATTTCATGTTTATGAGCATGATTGGTGAAGATACTTGGAAGGGATTTTGCCCAAATGATGATTTGGCTTATTGAACATGGTTGTAAGCTTGATTATTATGTTATACATGTGTAGTAGAGTATATTAATCCATGTTGTGTGATTTGTTCATGTTTGGTAGGCATGATTGGTGAGGTGACCTAAATGGGTTTATGCACAAAATGTGAAATTGCCCTATGTTTCCTTGTTAAGTGTTTTGTTGGGATTATGGTGGTTTAATGAAGTCGAGAATATGGTGATTGATGTTAGTTATGAACATGGGGAGGGTATCAGTAGCCCAAGCTTCTATGCCCTAATTTTTGGAAAGTGTACATTAGACTCAGGAGTCATTTTAAGTTTGATAACGTGCTTAACGAACTTGGGTTGAAATCCTACAACGATTGGATTCGTTTGATTAATGTTGTGAAATGCATAGTCTCCAAACTTTAAATGGAATTATGATTATGATGAACTTTATGGATTTTTAGGCTTGGGAATCAAGCCGAATGAATATGGGATTTTGTTGTACACTTTAATGAAGTATTAAAGTGTGGATTTATGAAACACATAAAGAATGAAATGTAGTATTAAGACTCAGCGAAGTCGTTATAAGACCAATAAAATGATAAGGACCTTGGGTTAAAACCACAATGTTTGGGTTTGTTTGGTTATGATTATGCACAGGTTTTGGGTTTGTGTCCAATGGAGACATTCATGTTATGGGGACTTATTAGAAATATATTTTGAGCATGCTTGTTAGAGCACGGGACATTAGAGACCAACGTATGGTCCGAGTATAGTTAAGAGAAGATTAAGAAAGAATCATCTCCCTAAGAATTTTGGTTGCGTGCATATAAAAGCACTTGTGAGAAAAGTGATAGTGTAGTCATGATGTTCTTGAGTATGGAATTGGTGATGTCGATCATGTGTATGTGTGATTAGGACTATGATTGAGTCGATTATTGCCAAATAAAGACTAAAACATTAAGTCTTGAGCTAGGATATTCTTAGATTCACGTGGTAGTCTTTGGTTTGATTTTGAGTTGAGGATTATTGTAGACCTCACATTATGATTTATTAAGCTTATATGATATCCTTGACTTGGGTGTTGACTTGAGGAATAATGAGTACCTCAATATGTAGTTCTTGAACTAAACTTGTAGTTAGTTGAACAAGTTGGTTATATGCAAGTATATGAATTGTTCATGGAATTTGTAGAGCATTATGTTCTACTTGATTATATAAAATATGTATGGATTATGACTTTGTAGAGCATTATGTCCTCGCTTGTTTATATGCAAATATGTGCATGGTTTACGTGGATGTTGTAGAG